>OY744475.1:137617424-138217424 GCA_963556175.1 Tipula confusa
AAAAGACGACGCTCCACCATCGACCGCATTCTTCAATTGATGAATGGAAACTAAATAAATTTTACGAAAAAAAAAAAAGAACACAAAACGAAGATCGCGTAAAACCAAATATTCATTGGAAATGGCAAATCTTAAATGAAAAATAATTTTTTAAAATTTTTTTTTTATTTCTAAATTAACTTACATTAATGCTACTGAAATGACCTCGTACAAACAAGCAGTTTTTTGGCTAATATACTAGATATACTAAATCTAGAGAAAAATGCCATATTTTTACCATAGGATTATTTTATTTTAGTGGTAAATTCATTAATTGTTGGGTCACACTCATACTCATGCATTTCGTTTTTTGTGATGTGAGTCGGCCTGTACTATAGTGGTATTGGTTGAACCATATGTTGACATGATAAGTTGTTCCCCGCATTGTTCCGCTCCTTTTTAATCCCTGTCCCGATTTTATCTTGCTTCCTTTCTTGTGGCCTAACAAGACTCGCTAACGTTTTAGAAAACCACACGCCCTAACCCTGAGTTTTAGCTGGCCTCAGATGACCGCTCCAAAACTTCTGCTAACAGTTTCCCTGAAACAGTTACAGTGGCGCTCAAACCGTCGCGGTGCACCACCTAAACCACTTGTTTGCTTTAATTGTAAACTACCAGGTCACACTTGGTTTAAATGTGAATTACCTTTAAACACTTTTTGTAACGTCTGCAAAAAAGACGAAGTTAAAACTGTTCATTGTCCTGATTGTTCATCAAAAGTGGAAAACCCGGCGATGAAAATGAGGATGAATGGTCCACCTTATTTCCAACAGCAATGAGTCAATTGATGACTTTTCTGAATCGCTTGATAACCGTCCCTATGCATTGGTGGAGATTGAGAGAACCAAAATCAATGGCCTTCTTGACAGTGGAGCGACCATTAGTGCTTTAGGTAAAGAAGCTGAAGCAGTGAAACACTGCCTCTTTCTCCATCCAACATATACGTTCGTGCCAACCACCTGTGGTTCGTCACAAGTAGTATTAGGTTATATAAAGGCTAATGTTTCGTTCAACGGAAAAAGACATTGCATTACAATTTTTATTGTTCTATCTCTCCAACAACCTTTATATTTAGGATATGAGTTTTGGGAGATTTTTGGTTTAGCTCAAAGGGTGATTACAGAACTGGCAGTAAATCACACCAGTCAAAAGAAATATATTACTCTGCAAAAACCACATGGATTACCTTGAAGTCAGCGAAAGGTACACCACTTTCCCAATTTCGAAAAATATGGCCTAATATATATATTAATATTGGAGATGCTTAGCCGATCAAGCAAAGGTTTTATTCTGTTTCACCAGCTATACAGAAACTTATTTACAAAGAGCTTGACCGGATGCTGGAACTAATTGTAATTGAAGAAAGCCATAGTGCTTGGAGCTCCCCAATGGCAATTGTGAAAAAGGCAAATGGAAACATTCGGTTATGCTTAGATGACAGGAACTAAACGCAGTTACTAAAAAAGATGCGCACCCGCTACACTTGATAGACGGCCTTTTGAGTAGATTTGATCACACAAAATTTATATCGAGCTTGGACCCTAAAGTCGCGTTTTGGTAGACCCCACTGAATCCTAAGTCATGTAAGACGACGGCGTTAACCATTCCGGGACGCCCAGTATACCAGTTTAAAGTTATACCATTTGGGCTCTGCAATGCACCCCAACCTTATCGAGGTTGATGAACAAGGTTATTCTTCATCAGCTTCATGATCGATTATTCGTATATATCGATGATCTCTATATAACTACAGCCACATTGGAAGAACATTTTGCCATACTTTCTGAAGTTTCAGAAAGACTTGGAAGTGCTGGTCTTACAATAAATGTGGAAAAACGTAAATTTTTACTGAGAGAAATCGAATATATTGGTCGCGTCGTTGGTGAGAGAGGAAATTGTGCCAACCCCGGGAAAGTGAAGGCCATTGTAGAGTTCCCAAAACCGAAAAATGTACGGCAAGTAAGACGGTTTTTGGGTGTCACAGGATGGTATCGTCACTTCATCCAGGACTATTCTGCGTTGTCTGTTCCTCTGACGGATCTTTTGAAAAAGGGCAGAAAATTTATTTGGAGTACAGAAGCTGACCAGTCATTCGAGGTATTAAAATCAACGCTAGCCCCTACTCGCGTTTTAGCAACGCCTCATTTTAATAAAGAGTTTTTCATCCAGTGCGATAAAAGCTCGACGGGTATCAGAGCTGTTCTTTTCAAAAGGATCAACATGAGGATGACCGACCGTTAGCATTCATGTCACATAAGCTTTCAGGGGTGCAACGTAATTACAGCGTAACGGAGCGCGAGTGCCTAGCTGCATTGATGGCTGTCGACAAATTTCGAGCTTATGTCAAAGGGCTTCCGTTCACTGTAATTACCGAGCACGCACGTTTGACATGGCTAATGTCCACCAAAAATCTGTCTTGACGCTTGGCACGCTGGAGCTTAAAACTCCAAGGGTTTAATTTCGATATTGAATATCGTAAAGGGTCTCAGAACAATGTGCCTGATGCATTGTCTCGTGCCTTCATGGATGAAATTCGTGGGCATCGTAAAACTGTGAAAGACTCTGATGAGTCTGTTTTAGCTTGACTACGCTGATTTTACTAGCGCCCAGTACCAAAAACTCATCTCAGGTATTAGCAATAATCTGGTTAAATCTAATTTCAGTGTTACTAATAACCGAGTATATATCCGTTTGCTTGATTCCGTTACAAATAATCCAATAAAACTAGATTATCCAATCTTTAAAGTGGTGATACCTGAATATATGTGTCAGCGACTAATTATCTCTGCTCATTGTCCACCAACTTCGGCTCATTTAGGGACAGATAAGACTTGAATAACCAAATAACCTTATAATATCGGCGTAGCAACGCCGATATTATTTCTGGCCAACTTTAGGAGAGGATGTGCGAGACTACGTTTCCACTTGAGATATTTGCAAAAGTTCTAAGGTCATAAATTACACTAACCGTCCACCGCTTATATCGCTTCCCTTGACGTATCGACCATTTCAACGTCTCTACATAGATTTCTAGGGACCGTATACACGTTCTTATACAAGTAATACTGACATAACAATCGCAGTAGACCATTTCTCTAAATTTTTCATTACTAGTGCCATCCGTCAGGCTACTGCTCAGGAAGTTGTTAAATTTCTTGAAAAAAACATCTTCTAACTTTTTGGGGTACCAGAAACTATCGTATCCGATAATGGTAAACAATTCGAGTCAAAAATACTCAGTCAGCTACTCGCCAAATATGAGATCGAACACATATTTACTACAAAATATTCACCCCAAGATAACGCCTCTGAACGAGTTAACCGGACTTTATTAGCATCTCTCAGAGCATATATATCAGAAACTATCGACGGACGTGGGATAAACATTTAGACGAAGTTATCCAAACATTGCGAACTGTAATTAACGAGTCTACCCATTGCCCCCTTACTTTCTTGTGTTTGGTCATCATCCAATCATGCACAGTTGAGCATATTCCCTATTGAAGGACGTATACCAGGCTGGAAAGAATTATCTATAAATAGAATGGAAGCCTGAAGGCTAAACTAACACCAAAGTATCAAAAGGATGTTATTACACGTTTAGTAGGGAACGTGTCATGCGAAGTTTCTGATATAAATCGTAAACTCTTGCGTATTTACCACTTGAAGGATATCAAACTTTAAAAATCTATCTTTGACTTACATTTTTATTAATTTCTTTCGCCCGGCTTTGAGACATCTCCTGAGTGTGAGTCGTTCCTACGTTGTGACGAACAGCCTTCAAGGTATATACTGGTTGGATGAGGGGGAAAAATATTTCGTTTGATTATGATCATTTTTTTTCTCTCTCATCCATCCAGTATATACTTTTCATGGCTACTTTTTCATGGCTGTACATCAATTGCACCTATACTTTTTTTTCGTAGATGAAGGTAGTCAGCTCAATGGAGAACCTTTTTTCACGCCATAGATGTCCGATCTAGTGAGTTTTCTTATCTAAACATACAAGAGCGAACCAACCTTAAATAAATGTGATTCTAATAGAAGCCCCTAGTTTACATTAAAATACGTTCAAATTATTTAAAGAAAATTATATTTCTATTTGAGAACACATCTCCTCATATTATATCTCAATTAAGCTAATTATCATTTATATAACATTTAATATTTTCCAGGAGCAAAAACATTTTGAAATATGATTAAATTCACTTTATTGTTATAATATAATTAGGAAGATATACAGCAAAATTAATACTGTACCACGGTTATAATTTATAATTCAAAGACCTTCACAAATAAAAAATTATTTACCGTGTAATTAGAGAGGTATTGTTTGTAAATAGAATCGCGAACAAAGCTTCGATGGTAAATTTAAAAAGCTTTTCTTAGTAAAGAAAATGAAAAACGAAATAAAGACACAAACCAAAGTATAAAATATTTAATTCCAGCTTTTGTTGTTTTTGTAACCATATATTTATGAACGAATTGATACATGCACAAACATAAATTTAATCCTCATAATATTATCAATTTGTACATAATATATGATAATATTATACGAGTATGATGTTATTGTAATTATACGGTAAATTTATTCCTAGACAGAATTCTAAAAAATAAACCACAGTACGGATTCAACTTATGGTCTAGATCATTTTTAGAATGCTCGCTTTTTGAAATTAAAATTGGGAAAAATTATAAATAAATTTTCGTTAAAACGATTAAATTTGATCCAATCAGAATGGATGGCGATGTATGTACGGTTTTATTACTACTGAGAAATACAAAAGCAACATATTGCTTTTACACATTTTACATTATAAATTTAATGCCAGAAACAGTATTTTGTTTACTCTATTTATAAAAGTTTGAATAATCAATAAGCATAAAATCTATAATCCTTTTAATGCAATTAAAAGATTCGTACTTTGTAGTGAGTCCCATTAGTCTTTGCTCGACCAAACGATTATGAGCAGTTAACGCTTCGGTACCAAGTTCGAGAGTCAATGCTCCACTAAATTAATTATACCGTATTAACAATCAGAAACCATCAAATACGATCTTAGCTAGGTAGCGACCTTAGCAAGCTAAGTTGTTATCTAATCCAAAAGGGAGCAGAGGAGATCCTCTCGGTCTCCGAAATCGTGACTGCCCTCTCAGAGATAGGTATTGATTTTCTAGCGAATTTGATTCTTGATCTCATGATTAAAACGTGCATGATACTTTCCTTAAATGTCTACAATTATCTTTCATACTCATAAAGGAGATGAAAACGAGTGGTCTAAACAACGCGAAGAAATTGAAAAGCTATTCGGCACAACTTTAGCTAGCCGGCAAGCTATTAAGACCGTAATACTGGACGTGAGTATTCAAAGCACGGCTTCCTGTGGATAGACGCGCTTTAATATCACCTCAAGCAATATGGAAAACCCATCAACCCTTCAAATGTGTGTCAACAGGCACCACTACTAAAATTCATTACGTATTGGTCTCTTAAACCTGTGAGCATACATCTTTGGCATTAAATAAAAACTGGTTAACTCCGAGATACATAGTTTTTGAGATATCACCGTCATTCTATTTAGACCTGCGTATGATTTACGAAACATTCTAATGCAAAATGAAACATGATAACTATTTTTAACCTGTTTTTATGAATTTTTAAAAGAAACTGGGTTAAGATAACTAGTTTAATTATACTCGGAAAGAAAAACTCAATTTCGCATCTACTGGTCGAACATTATCATTAGAAGTATCTTCATAGAAATCATGAAACCGTAATCAACGAAGTTCGTCAAAAGTTCTTTATTCCTCGTTTACGGGAATTTTTTAGAACAATACGCAGCTCCTGCCAGAAGTGTAGAAATGAGGCTGCCAAACCACATCCGCCAGATATGGCGGGGTTACCACCATCTCGATTAGAAACGTTTACTCGCTCGTTCACTTTTGTGGGTGTGGATTTTTTCGGACCAATGACGGTTGCTATCGGACGACGTCAGGAGAAAAGATATGGTGCATTGTTTACTTGTATGACGATCCGCGCTGTGCATGTTGAGGTTGCACATAGCTTATCAACTGATTCATTTATAATGGCGCTCAGGAATTTCATATCTATAAGAGGTACGCCAAGGGAGATGCAATGTGACAACGGGATTAATTTACATGGATCACAAAACGAATTAAACAAAGCTTTAGCTGAAATCAGTGATGACGCTATTAAGGACAAGTTCATAGATATTAAATGGCGTTTCAACCCCCCAAGCGCCCCACACATGGTCGGAACATGAGAACGACTAATAAGGTCCGTAAAAACAAAACTATTATGTGTTCTACCTACGAGAACACCCTCTGACGAATTACTACGCACATGCTTACTGGATGTTGTTAATATCGTAAACTCGCGACCACTTACTTATATACCAATTGATCCAGAGTCGCCAAAAGCTATAACACCAAACCATTTTCTACTTGGTTCATCGAGTGGAGGTAAGCCAGCCGGAAGAATTGATGATCGAGTAATGCTGGAGCGCCTTTTTAAAATACGGATTCGCCAGCTTCACGTTTTTTCTGTTATTATCGTATTTTTCTGTTGCTCGATTTAATTATAATAGCACTATTCATAATTATAATAGCTTAATGTTCGGCTCCTATTTTCACAATGTCCATATTTTTTCTTTTTTTTTACTTCTAAACGTATATATAAAAACATAAGAATCCAGCGTTGAATACTCGATTGAAATAAATAATTGTCCCCACTTGCTGCTTGGATATGCAATATCCAATAATATCTATTATTTATCTTTGCAACATCGTCCCCCGCGGTATGATGAAACAATTCATCATACATCCTTTAAACTCTTATTTACGTCCAACACTGCAATCTTGGTAACTGGTCTAGTATATGTTATCCCTTTAACTTCCAGGCGCGCCTGACAAACCCGTCCGTCCTTTGCTAAGATTACTTCTTTGAATTTGCCCATCGTCCAGGAATTTTTTAGATTGTTCTCGTCAACAATCAGAACAATATCACCTTTTTTGATTGGGTCTACTCTTTCATACCATTTTGTGCGTTTTGTTAAGATGGGTACATATTCCCGTACCCACCGCTTCCAGAAATGATCTGCTACTTGCTGGGAAATTTTCCACTGTTTACGAAACGGCATATCTTCCGGCTGGCTTAAGTTAATTGCAAGTTAACTATTTTTGCAAAACAAAAGTGATGGTAGAAACTAAATCACATTAGAGTGATAAAGACAATGAATTAATTTTTTTTTGTGTATTGGAAAATATTATATGGTCTAAATTATCACCCATATCTTGCAAATTTCTGTTAAACAAAATCGTTTTATGTAAAGATAACTAAAACTAAAAACTAGTATCTTTATTTAACTTATTTATTCAATGGCCAAATACACGAAATGGCGTCATCGCATTTTTATCCAAGACACATGCTTGTATTTAAATATTTAATAACAGATGGAGTTGTAATTTTTTAAACTCAAATGGAATAAAAAATATAATGAACAAAAGTTTTGTTTTATTTTTTAGAACATATACACATACTATACTTCGTATAGTTTTGTAGTTTTATTTGTTCGAATTATTGAATAAAATATTAAAATGTGCTCAACATTTCTTTATTACCATTTTTTTTATAATTCTCGACTTTAAAATAAAAAAGGTCATAAATTACAAGTTGTCAATTCATTGAATTTAAACTTTAAATTGTATTAGAAAATCACCAAATTTATTATTTACTGGTTTTTAAGAGGTAATAAAGGAGGTTTTGCTGGATTGTGTGATATTTTCTATTTTAAATGTATATTGCGTAAAGCAAAAACGGGGATAAGACGACTGACTTTCGCCTTTTTAACTATAGAGTCTAGAATAATTATTATTATTAAATTCGCTCTAATGCAGTGATATTAAAATTTTTTAGATTGTGTAAGTAATAAAATTGTTAGACCATTTTTAAAATGTTTACATATTCTACCAACGACAACTTTATAATCAAAATTATGTTATATATGTATTTTAAAGGGCAAATTTTAAAGGATGCAGATCACCGTAATGAGCTAATTACAAATTGTCTGTTGATCTCGATCGGTTCTTTCTAACTGGTATCTGGTAGTATTTTGGTAGATTTCTGGTAGATTTTACTTTTTTTAATGGCGCAGAGCACGTCTTTGGTCCAACTATTAATTGGATTTCCTAATAGTTTTCGTTGTGTGATATACGTATTTGGGTAGGGTTTAACCTCTAAAAGTTGTATATAAAAACTAACATATCCGTTTGCAACTATTTTATGGTATCGAATGCCATACAATTCCTCGCTTTTTCTATAAACTTTTTCTAAATCATCTCGTTCTATTCCAGTTGATGAGCCAGCATGGTTCAAATTGTATTCATGATCTTTGGGTCTAGTTTGTTTTAGTTCTGCAATTTGACAAGCAATATTTATTTCGAACAGCATTCTATATTTTTTTTGTATCTATAGTAGCATTATACCTTTTTTTATTGCACCCACTTTGAATGTTAAGTTAAACTTTTTTTGTAATTTATTAAAAGTATTTGGTGCCAAACATGGGATCAGTCAGTGACGGTTCAATTACCCGATACCAATTGAAATACCAGCAAAATACTTTGGTAGTTGATTGAAATTGGGCTTGCTTTCTGTTCAGTCAAAACTTGAGATGAAATGTTTGCATTAAAATTTTTTTTTTGGAATTTAGTCCAATTCTGCGTTTACTTAGAAATTGTAAATTTTGTAAAGAGCATCCAAAAGCCATATTGTAGATGCCAATTTTTACGTGTTCGTTTAAAAAGAGATTTATGCTTAAATTGCGTTTCCCATTGTTTGATTTAAAATTATCATCTTGAAATTTAAATTGTTTGATTTAAATTATTGGTTGTTTTGAGGAAGATGTGATTTTGAATTTACATTTGATAAATCATAAGGATTTTTAGCAGACCTGCACAAATTAAATAACTCCCATGTCTCGTAAAATACTACTAAACGAGCATGTTTACCTTAAAATTTCACCACATACTCCTTGGCTTATCGTATGACGCGTCTAAACAAAGGTTGGATCGTTGGGCTAAATACCCGCATCCTTAAAATTTGCATTTTTAAAAGATGAACGAAAGAAAATATGAATACAGCCAAAATTTAACCCGCTTCTCGCTTATGTTAACGGCAACGCAGTTTAGGAGCGGTACGTGGCGCGTGCGGTTGCTAAAAAACCAGGCGCATTTGCTGGTACTGTATCAGCCATGAAAGAGTATCGCTTGGAATTCGTTGCGCCTTTCAAGAAACTCGTCCCTAAAGTGGAGACCACGATTTCCAAGGCTTTACATTGTTTTATAGTTTATACAGGTTAACATGGTGCGGGTTGCTCCCACATCCGTCAGTCTCTGAACAACTTTTTCATTGGCGATGATCCTTTCTAAATATTATGAAAAATCTCGTGACATACATCAGGTGTTATTGAATTTCCCACAAGCCTTTGACTCAATCCATCGAGATAGCTCAAGGCGATTTCATGACATCGAATATTATGCTAGCATTTTAAATTCATACTGTGACGTCATAGTTGTCATTTGATGAAAATCAATTGTATGATTAAGTTGGCCGCCTACGATTTTTTTCATAAAGTTGAAAATATTTTAACTCATAGGGGCGTGTTTTTATTAAATTTAGTTGATGTGGTTGGTCGAGAGCATGAATTTAATATACTAGCATAATATTCGATGTCATGAAGTCGCCTTATGGTTTGCATTGCGATGTCTGGTAATACCTGACAAATATGTGCGTTTATGTACAATGATAGTAATGAAGTAACAATGGTGTGTCAAAGTTGGAAACAAGCTGTCAGCGAGTTTTACAATTAGCTCAATTAAAGAGGTGCTCTGTCCCCGATACTATTTAATATCATAATAGAACTTATCTTTCGTATATGTGAACCCTCAGGATAACCTCGTGTACCGTCAGTTCAACCAGATTGTGGCATATTTAAATGATATCTTTATGCAATTGGATTGAATGGAAATGGTGTCAGAGAACTTTGGAGCCCCTTGTAAGATTCTCATCTTCCGCTGGTCTCAAAATCAATGAGTCCAAAACAAAATATATGATCTCTGGTTTTGGAGACCAATACGTACGCAATCGTTAATGACATTTGAGAGAAAAATAATGCACACGATATATGGCCCCAAACGCGACACTTACAGAGTTTTATTCAATATCAGGATTTTAATGAAAATTTAATGAAAATTCTTGATCTCGTTCATGAAATAAAAGGATAGTGAGTACGCTGCCTCACTCATATTTAAGACGTAGCTATCTCTAATAGGAGAGCCGGAAGTGCATAATTTGCTTTCGGCGGCGTTGGCACTTTGAGGTAGATAATGACTTGGCCCCTTCCGGCTTTCTAGAACAATAAGAGCAAGCTCGGATTCGAATCTGATGTTTGACCCGGTACGGGTCAGTAATGACCTGTAAAAGCCGTTTATTATTTTTATTATTAAAAATATATAAAATACAAAAAAATATAATACAATAAAACACTGAACCGGATACCTTAGATTTTATTGTTAAAACAATAAAATCTTTAACGGGAAATAAATACGAATTATGTGCATTTTGAGATGATTATGGTTTATAATTTAAATTGCCATCTATTAATTGGTTGTAAGAACTAAATAATGAAAGATTTAAGAAAATCTTGGCTTAATATTATCATAGACACATGTGTCAAAAAATTAGTTAATTGATTTAATTACTTTTTTGCAATTATTTCGATTAATACTTAGAAATTTTAAAAAAGCCACCGTGATTAAATCAAAATTTTTATTCTACGCATTTATATTTATTATAGTCATATTAAGTAACATTTATTTTTCATAATTTAGTGAAAATGTATCATAATTACAATCAAATAACAGAAGTTCTAAGCGGAAAATTTGGAAAACCAAACCGTACTTATTCAAGTTAAATCTTAAAGAATATTTTAAGATTTAGTTAAGGGTTGAAACAATCACTAGTTTATCCAAAAAGCTACACTAACTTCGATCATTTTTTCATTTTTCGTGTTTATTTGGCCCTTAAATCGAATTTTTGACAACTACAACAGGATATCTTAGTTTTTTCTAAAATAAAAATGTATCTTAAATTAATACACAGATTTAGTTTAAAACATTTCTTAAAGTTTAAAGTTAAGTCTGCTAAAATGTGTTCGCGATGGATTGATTGTCTTTGATAAGAGATAAAACTGAAAATTGTATACAGTGCAAAGGAGATCTTTATTGAATTTATTTAATATATAGACTAACGCTCCTATTGTCCAATCATCGTGACTTCATTTTACTTACCTAATCGAATAAGGTTTAAAAACAGTTCCACAAAGTAATAATAAGTCGATTTTTACACGCTATTGTTGGCTCGTACCGAATCACCAATATGGCTCTACCAATCCGAAGAAGACAAATCATTCTCTACCCCCGAAGAGCCATCGACATCGTCTTTGCCACATGGTGCTTCCCCTGTCAGATATCGCTGCATCATTCGTTTTATTAAACTCCTGATCTCTGGGTTGAATAGAACTCGACAAGTATTGTCATCGTCGCGTTTGAGGTCATATATCATGCGCACGACTCGTCTCTCGTATGTCACTAACTATCTCTCATACTCATACGTCAGGGTCCAACTCTCACTCCCATATATGACAAAAGGTCTGATTATCACATTGTACAACGGTTGCCGGCGATATGACGTACTATTATAGGTCCTCCCAAACAATTTTCACGAGTGACAAAAGAATTATGTGTAGGCACCGCTTCTAAAGTCAGTTGAGTTGCAATTATAGCTTTATTTAACCATAAATTACTGTGTCAAAATGCTTAAATTTATTAGACGATTTAAAAGGAAACAGTTAAAATTTCCGTCATGCCCTTTTAAGGTCCTTAAGCTTTTTAAAGATATAAATTATGGCAGCTGCATTATAAAAAGTGGTGTAAATGTTATAAATTGAAAATTCACGCTACCCTTCCATAATATAAAAAACTGAATATACAAACATTTTTTACAATATATCTAATTTAAATATTTGTGGCTAGTAAACTTAATACTAAATCCAGAGATAACCTTTTTTTCGCTCGAAAATACAATAGAAGATAAATAATAACAAAATCATGACAGGTACAATTTATCAACATAGATGATAGAACCTTTTCGTTAGATGAACAAAAAACTTAAAAAGCGAATACAAAAAAATTGGCAGATTAGATGCTATTAATCTTTCGTTGACTTTTGATAAATTGAAATATTTTATCCTCTTGATTGAGATTCCACTTGTACTCAAACTACTTAATTGTGCATGTATATTTGCAAATTAAGTAAAAGTTTTGTAAATTTGCGATTTTATTTTTATTTAAATTTTTTTAAATCAATAAATTTTATTGTCGATTAAATTTGTTCGTCGAAGCCGTACAAAAAACTGAGTAAATTTTTTTTATATTTTTTATGGAAACCTAAAGATGTAGAAAAACTTAATTTGAATACAACTTTAATTTAGTTTTTCTTTTAGAGCTTTTTTTTGTTTTAATTTAAATACGTAACGACGTTAAGTAAAACATAATCGAAACTTTAGCAATTTAAAATTGTTTGTCGTTTGTTTAAAATATAACGAACGAACAACTTTTAAGAGGAACGGATGTTGTTAAATTTAATTAAAATATATTCTATGCATTTTGGTTAAATAACCAACAAAAATAAAAACAATTGTGGCAATAGATAGTATGATATCTTGAAAGCAGTGATAACATTTTTATTTCATGCAAGATTTTGACAATTCCATAGCAGATTTTAGTACAAAAGGCACATACTAGTGGGAAAACACGCTTTATCGATAACAAAGGGTCATTATTTCGGCTTTTGGTTTATTTAATATTGCTTTCGGTTTCATAATGAAACAATTCTTGCTTAATGTATTCATGCTTTCAAACCGATTTTTAATTTGCGCAATAATGAGATGTCACTACTACATTCCCTTTGCTCAAATTTTAGTACGACTAGTACTATCGATACTTAATAGATGTCTCTAGGGTTAAGCTTAGAGAAATCGTCATATATTTGAAATTGTGCTATCGCACGCTAAGTGTTACCGTAACACTACCCCCACCTAAACCTGTTCGTCCCAAACAGGAAAAAAAAAAACTATAAATTATAAAGAAAAAGTTTTGATTTCTTCTGGTGAGGAGATGAATTAAGTGAAAATTACAACTAAACATACATAAACCAATTAAAATTAATTAAAATTTAATAGTGAATAAGTACCAAGCAAATAAACATTAGAATATAAAAAAAACAATATAAATTAAAGAAAATTAAAAAAATATAAATTTTATATTTTGTATTTTTGAAATTGTGAATAAATGTACCAATGAAGTACCGAAAAACTATAGAGGTGATTGAGGAAATCACATGTAATCATACGTATAATTAATACGGTATACACCAAAAATCTGGCGATCATCACGTGTTTGCATAACACCACCATTACAACAGCAACTAAAACAACAACCGCGTGGGATCTTGTAAACTTGTGAATGTGATTAAATTTATGTTGGTGAGGGGATATTATTTTTTTTATAACCGTATCGTCCTAGTGGTAACTTTGTATTATTAGTTTTTTTTTGTTGTTTTTTTTTTTTTAATTAGTATTACCTTGAATATAATTATTATAAATATATCTAGCCAGTTAACTACCTTATATACAAGTTATATATATATATATATATATATATATATATATATATATATATATATATATATATATATATATATATATATATATATATATATATGTATGTATATATATATATATATATATATATATATATATATATATATATATATATATATATATATATATATATATATATATATTTATGTCTTTTCATTTTATTTTTTTTTTTTTTGAAAAACAACCGCTAAAATGAGCTAAATTAAAGGATCGGAAAAGTGAGAATGAAGTTCAGGTGAGTGTGTTCTTAGGTAGGTAGCATGATGGATGGTCGATTCCTTTCTGAATTGCAGCTTTCACGACCTGGTTGGATACCACCAAAACCCCACCCCAGACTGTACCATAGCCAGGTAAAATGCTGCAGGTGGTAACTCCAGACAAAAACAAATTTCTATAACGGATCGGTTATCGGACCGTTACATCAGGCTATTTTAATAAAAGACCTATCAATTACTCCGGCAATTCAGTGGTAGATGGCAATTGAATTACTCATGGCACTATTCGGTCATTCGTAAAATAAAGCATATTATAAACATTGTCGTTAATGGTTTACCTAGGTATATCCATAATAGCACTCCTTAACTTGTGCCACTTCCTAGCCACAATAAAAACGCTATTAACTCAAGCTCTGGAGACCATCCATGACATATTTTATCCAAAAACCGACTAATTTCTTTAAACGTTTTTGCTAAAATTCTTAATGGTTCATGAATTTTACAATCATCATATCCCAGTTTTATTACGATTGGATTTTGGCTTTATGGTGTATATGATAAATTGGCTAAATCCGTAAATTCAATCGTTGTTGCACAAATTGCGAAAATTATTATTACTGCTTCCATTATATATTATAATATTTAACATATAATTTGATTTATTTATATTTTATAAAAACTATTTAAAATTTTTATTTTAAGAACAAAAAACATATGACGCGGGCAAATATTTCAAATTATTATGTATTATACTTTTCGGACAGCGTAATTAAAAATTGTGGATAGTAGGGAAATATTTCCTTATGTAAGGAAATATTTTTCAAACAAATGTCAATAATTTCCATTCACAAATATTGATCATGAGTTTCGGACACAGCCTTAATAATAACATCAATACGCGTGCAAATAAATTATATGACCTAATTATTAGAAATTAATGATCAAGTAGGCTATGACGTAGGTATAAACCAGGTATATAAAGACGACAGAATTAATAATTTTTTTAGTAGTTCGATAACTAAAGATAGTTCAGAAATCATAATAAATCAAAAGTAAAAATAATTCCACAAAAACAGGAATTAAATAAATAATTGAACATATAATAAAATTTGTTTTTTTACTATTGCATTAACGTGGAATAAGTCATACAAATGATACATTAAAAATGAATCTTACTTAAACATATTTTACTCACCATTTGTTCCTCCACCACTAGAATGTCTGTGCATCAGCATGGCAGTGCCTTGTCTTAATACTAATTGTCGTTCTTGGCGACTTGCCTCTCGAAATATTGCCCAATATGTAAATATCATGATGGTGCATGGTATCCAAAACGATATGGAACTAGATACGACGGCATAATATTTATTTACTATAAATGAGCAATTGTCGGGATTAAGTTCAATTTCTAATTTATGTTTATCCGTTGTATACCATCCTGAAATATAAACAAATTAAAAACATTATTACCGAGCTTTATTGTACATAAATTAAATTTAACTTTTCATATGAGGAATTAAAAAATATACTGCCTTTATAGTAACTCGGAAATTTTCCATTCAAAATTCGCTACTATCAATTAGTGTATGGTACTATGTTACTAAATTTGTCATGTAGTCAAGCTATTTAAATTTTAAATATATTCTTGATTTATTATGTGAGCTAAGCTAAGCAAAAAATATTAGATCTTTAAGTAGTTTAACTTAATAGTGGGTGAAATGACATGAAGTTTAATGAAATCTATACCTTTTTAATTTCAATGTGAGAAAAAAATGTTTTCATTAGTTAAGAAATTAACAATTTCAATTTAGGAAATAACTATTTATTCCATTTCTCAAAATGGGAAATAAACTATTTCAAAATAGCAATTGGCAATATTCATTTTGGAAACAAACAACATTTTAAAATTATTTATTTCAATTTGACAAAATAATTCTTTAGAATAAACATAAAATAAAATGAATATATATATATATATATATATATATATATATATATATATATATATATATATATATATATATATATATATGTGTGTTTAAATAATTTACAATTAAATGACAACTTGCTATCCAAAAAATTGAACCGTTCCACCCAGAAACTCCTCGTTTACTCATACAATAAACTTCTCGTTTACTCATACAATCTTAATTTTTGACAGCGCACATTTACAAAAAGTATAGTATACATAGTGTATGTATACACAAGCCTCGGCAGTTTTTCAATGCTCGAGACTTTCAATACTACCAAAATCTACGTTCAAGTATAAATCTTTTGTTTTAATGTGGGTGACATGTTTGGAAGAATTAATAACATTGAGTTACCTTATATTGCAATTTATGATGAATTCCAACCGTTGTAGGCGATATTTAGGGTGACTCATATTTTTCTAGCTAGAATACTTGGCATGTGACCAGACAAGTTCAATAACATTACACATTGAGCAATATGGACTAAGTCTTAACAAATGATGACAACAAATGCACCTCATAAGGTTATGATGGATTAAACCCATATTTTCAATACATTTACGTTACCTCTTCTGATGCACACATAAATGTACGAGCAATGGCTTCTTCTTTTAGATCGTCCTTTTGTTCTTTACATAAATCCTACATATACTCCCCCGGAGGAGACCTATAGAACCAATTATCGTTTAAATCAGACGTTTTTGTGGCCTATTATTGTCCGATGATTTGTTTTCTCTCCAAATTGCAGCTGGTTTTAGTCGGTCTCTTGAAATAGATGTTTTCATTTATATTTATACAACGTAAGTATCCTTAATTATTCGACCTTAGTTACTTTAAATAAAATACTGAATAAATATAAATAACAAATATATACTTAAAATAAAATAAAACAATTTTCATATTAATAACAATAAATAGACTTTGATTTAAATTTTGGATATAATAATAGTATAATTTATCAAAGTTTTCGCGTCAAACTTACTCATAATGCCAGTGTGTCAAATAGGAAAAAAATGCTATAGGGAGTCGTACTAATCCCAGTGTGCAGTGTAGCGGAGGATGCCAATCAAGTTGGTTAAGCGTCTTAAGGTCACGTCAGTTTACTGGAAATGTAAAGCGTGTAAGGCAGTGGGTACGCGCTCAATTATATCTGAGGATGTGGGTGATAATGCATATAAAGCACCTATTTTCCGTTCCAGTAGGTCAGGTCAGGTGTTACTTTGGATGATGTGCCGAACCGGTTCAAAGGATTGGATGATTTCCAGAATTTTATTTCTAATTCTTTTAAAACTATAAAAAATGGTTTGAAAGTAGCTCTAGATGAGATTAAACACCTAAAATTGCACATGAAAGACTGAGGATGAGTGTACAATTCTTCGTGAATGCGTTTACGACTTGGAAGCAGTACATGATTCGGCGCAGCAAGAAAACATCAAAGATACCTTAATTATTATTGAAATACCACTAAATAAGTATTATAATATCGAGGTGGTTTTAAAAGTGTTGTCAAATTTACATGATCCTGTTACAATCAAAGACATTATTAAAGTTACGGAAGAATAGTGCTACTAACGCTAAAACAACCACTAAGATGTATGTTGTTAAACTGTCATCGGTGGAGCTTGTAACGGCAACGGTTGCTGCCGTTACGAAGACATAAAACAAAAATAAAAATAAAATAAAAAAGGTTTGATATATCTGAATATCATTTCTAAACCCGTTTAGTGAGATAGAGCAAGAAAGAAAACAAAATACGATCAATTTGATTATTTTTTTTTATTATCTGAATCATCGGGATTAACCGTTAATTTCTTTCTGCTGATATAAATGAGGAAAAAAATTGAAAAACCACGAGCAGTGTGTGATAGAAAGTGAAGAAGAAAAATTTTTTGTGAGTTTACCTAAGTGGTTATAGTTAGAAAATAGAGACAAATTAATCAAGTATAGAAACGTTCGCCATTTGTTTTTTTTATTCAAATCGGATCAAATCTAATTGAATCCAAAGTATAAACTGAATATATAATATTAAAAAAAAAACTGTGTTCAAATCTAATTAAGATCATAATATTAAGAAAGTACTTAAATATATAAAGAAAATATATAAATATGTGTTGTGATGTCCAATATATTTAAGTGTGAAAAAAAAGAGAAACAACACTATGTGTTAGATAATTATGACCAGTGATGTTTCCATAGATTGGAATAAGAGTTAAGTGAATAGAGATTAAATTGATACTATATCCCGGATTGTGAATAAGCCGGTAGAAAAACAAGTAGTGTTCTGATAATATTAAAAAGAAAAAGAAAGGAATTATCTAGAGTTTTCATAAATATAGATAACCTTATATGTTCAATTAAAATTATAGAGAACCACCAGCATAGGAATTAAGCACGACTTTTAGTGATTAAAAAAAATCCTTATAATTTCTTGTAATTTGCTAGAAACACGTATGTCTAAAAACACTACGAAATAATTTATTGTACTTTGCTAGAAAAACGTATGTCTAAAAACACTTCTGTTTATTGTTTGTATGCTTCTTTTTTGACATTTAAGTATGTTGTTGTCAATACAAAAATAATTATTTTTTGCTTTGCTAAAAATATACAAAAATAAATATAATATAATAACATCTAAATATATAAATTTTGTTATTTTATTCTCTATGTTGTATTTATATAATACTTATTTTTTATTATTATAATATATTTATTTTTTAATAGTTTTATAAAACAAATTTGTTTTTGTAAGTTTGTAACAGACTATGTGATAGACGATTTACGTTTATCACATAGTCTATTACAAAAAGAAATTTAGTTTTCCGTTGTTTAAATATTGTTCGGCGGTTATGTACAAATTTATTGATCAAATTCATTTTTAGCCGTCAAAGTTCATATATTATATACAATAAATAAATGAAAATAAAATAAAACATTGTATGATATATATTTGTAATTCATAATATCTTTTATTTATTTTAAATATTGCATATTTGTTATCAATTCTATAATGTTTTTTTTTATCGACTAGTATGGATGTACTCATAAAATAAATTTTGTATAGTGATTTTTTTTGGTATCATGTAAATCCTCCGTGTTTTGAGTTGGTATCATGTAACCTTATTGTAGCAGTATTAATAATTATTTTTCGTTAGTGATTTTTTTTAATCACTAAGAGTCGCGCTTAATTCATATGCAGATTTCTAAATAAAGTAATCTAGATACATAAAATAATAATTAGACAAATAATCATTTATGTTCCGGAATCATTCACAAAAATAATAATAAGAATAGTGGTAATAACGATACAAGAATAATAATAATATCAATTCCTACGGTATTCATCGGTTACCAGTACAACATTAAATCAACGTCATCGTTATCATCAGCGGCATTGTCATCACCATCGACATAAACCACAACAACAACTATAAAAATTTATAATTTTAAGGCTTATGTTGGTGGCGGGGTGGCGGTAAGTTTAGAATTAGGTTGATGTTAGTTAAGATAATTAAGTTTTGTTTTGGCCAATAGTAATTACTAGTTCATTAAGTTTGTATAATCGTATCAATCGTAACAAGCTTCAAACTTCTATTCTTAATAAGATAAGTGTCAAACGCCTTTCTACGGGGAGGTTAGGGACAAATCTTAATGCTAGTAGTCCCAGGAGTATTTTTATTATGCAAAAATTAACGGCGCTTCAGTCCAAGTTATACTCTGAAAACCTAGGCTAAGCTGATTAAACAAGAACTTAAATTCAAATTGTTTTGGGTCAAGAACGGCGTCATTATGCTGCGTAAAGATGACTCCTCGTAGATTTTTCATATTCGGTCATTTAATCATCTACACAACATTAGAACATCACTTCAGTCGTAAATATTTTATTAGAACGGAGTTACAATGCTTCGAAGGATGAATCATCTAAAATATATTATATACGTTCATTTAACAATCGATCACTTTCGGAGTAATTATAATCTATAAATTTTTAATTTATATTTATTTTTATATTGTTTATGTATTTTTACTAACAATTTTTACATTATTTAATAACATTAATTAGTATAGTCAATTTTATTACAAGAGTTAAAATTATTCTTATAGTAAGTTATAGTAATAGATCATTTGTGTTTATTTGGGTGGAACTTAATTTTATAGTCAATTAGTTTTTTTTTAAAGTACTAAACCAGTTATTATTTTAGTACAAACTTTGGATGATAATATTTTGTTTTAATTTTTATTCAAGAATATTTATTTCGGGTTTGCATCTGTTCTAAGTATTTTATTTTATGAATTAATGACACAATGAGTTAATAATTACTTTCTTAATTATATTCTTTTGCTATTTTATATTTATTTTTATTCTCTTATGAGTGTTCATAATTTTTGTAATTTTAATTTTATTTTACAAAATATTCGTTGTATGCGTAACAATTTTGATATTTTCCTGACTAATATTAACTCATTAAGTGCTGATTTAGATATTATTTTCTTAACTGAAACTTGGATTTCGAGTTCAGAGATTTCAGATTATTATTTAGATGATTTCACAGTGTTTTCTAATGACTAAAAAAGATCTGTCGGAGTGGCTTTATTTATTAGATCATCGCTTAACCACCAGGTATGCTCGTTAAATTTTTCTTCAGCAGATGTCATCAAATTAAAAGTTCAACTTGGAAAAAATGTGTTGTTTTGTTTATCGATTACTGTTTGTTGAAATAAGCACGTTTTTAAGGGAATAGAATGATTTTTTTAAAAATGATAAACCACAGCATAAAATGTTGTTTGGTGATGTAAACATAGATTTATTAAAAGATACCCAATCAATAAATTATTTTATACATATCACTGGCTCTGAGTGAGTGCTTAAGTCTTAAGTGTCCTATAAACTAATTAATTAATTTTAAAGGAGACACTTTTTAACATTTAGACTAAAATTTGTACTAATTTTAATACATATTGAGTGGGTTTCTTTACTTTTAAATAAACTTTCATTAGATTACTTTCATGAAAATCCATTATATAAACAAAAATATATTAAGTTTTAAATAGAAGCTAAATTAAAAAAAAAAGTTGCCCCAATGGATTTAGGACACCCACTATATGTTTAGACAAGCATTTTTATTTTATTTTATATGGATAAAAAATATTAGTTTACTAAAAAATGTAACCCCAAAAATTCAATTTAATCATTAAATGATTATAAAAAAAATTTTAATTTTGCAAGTTTCTTTTTATTTCTTATAACAAAATATAAAATTACTTTCAGATGTTAAAATATATAGATTAAATTCACAGCCACTTTTAATAGGAAAATTAATAATATTACAGTCTATATTGAGCAGTAACCATAATTACTGCAACTTAAATACCGCTCTATAAAATTGTACATCTTTTCATCATTTAAATTTTAAACATAGAAATGATATCTTTTGTTTTCTCATGAAATTGGATAAGAAATATTTGAAGTTCTTCAAATTCTCCGTAATTTATCTATATTTGACATTAAATTATTTCACTTTTGCTATGTATAGTATCTCGGTAGCTAAACTGTATTTACAGCTGCTATTATTTAATTTTAAACCAGCGGTATTATACTTTAAATTTGAATTAAATTATATTTTTTAATATAATTCAGTGATTTTAAATTCCTGATCAAAGAAACAGGCTGAAGTTCTGAATATTTCGAAGGTGGCGTTCGATAACGCTATGAACAGCAACTATTTCTTGAATTCAGGAACCCCCAAAACACAACAACGATTAGAAATTAATCGTACATGCGGCACATGATAATTCAAAACTTAATAATTCAAGCGAAGTACATAGTTCTGTTTCGATTATGCGGAACGCAAGCATCAGACCATAAACTTAAGTCTCATTTTCACAGACAGGAAAAATTCAAGAATAAAGCTAAAGGCAGTAAAAAAACAGAAAATTTCATTTTCAATATAATAAAACTTTTTATTTTATATATACTATGCGTTTTAAAATTATTTGTGCACGGTATAATTTTGGTGTATGATTAAAGAAAATTGCTTGGGACATAGGAAATTGGTAATTATTTTTGAGAAAAAAATATTAATTAATTAGACGAAAGTCTGTCCTTTCAATCACACTTTTTTATTTATTTTTTGGTTAAATAACAAATCAGGAATATTCATTCAAATTATTTGTGCGATGATCGTTGAGTCGTCTTGGCATGGAATCTATGAGGTTTCTTAAGTCGTCAATATCAATTCGACTCCATACGTCTACAACGGCATTCCATGTTATTTCATCGTTCCTACCAATCTCACATGGGATTTTCTCTTAATGTACGCCCATATATTCAAAATAATATTTAAATCGGGACTCTGCGCTGGCCACGGCAAGACTTTTTGCTCAAGGGTTTTTAAAAAACTCTGACAATCTTTCCTTTATGTATGGGGGCATTGTCCTGTTGTAGAATAAACTCTGTTCTGATAACTTTTCGCCAGCTACTAATCCTGATTCATTTAGCAATTCTAAGTACCTTAATTGGGTAATTTTCCCCGGTAAAATAGTATGAGGGCCAACGCCATTGTAGCATGTGCATTCCCATATCATATTATTCCCTTCGTTTGTGTGACGAGTTGGAATAATAACCATCCGTTTTGTTTTGTTCTTTAGGCGTAGAAAGATAATAATTCGGTCTCCAGGAACCGTCCAAAGAAAAATTCGATTTGTTAGTCCACAAAATGCTTCTCCATAACTTCTTGATATACTTACGTACACATTTTAAACGATCAAGTTTATTTTTTTTGGGAATATAGGGCTTCTTTACGTGAAAGTCTTTATGCCTTTTTCTTTCAGTCTCCTAAATACTGTTGTCTTGCTGATCGTATGATTTGGTGGCGTGTTAAATTGATTTTGAATACTTTTAAAGGATAATGTTGGATTAATCTTAACAGCTCTTGCAATTCCTGGTAATTTGCTTAGTCCTCCATTGCTTAAATGCTTTCTGACCGGGTACACAATTGAATTGCGAATGGCAGTTATATTTTTTGACTAATTATTTAGTCGAAATTTCACAATTATATTCAGCCACTATGGCTGCTCTAATTGCTCCACTAATTTTTTTGGGCATTGTTAAGGGCTCTTTTCCATGCACTGATTTACTAAAAAAGGTGATAGAAAATAACTAAACGAGAAAGCGATTTAATTTTTATTTTATAAAATACAATTTACTCTAATACAATTTATTTTCTATCGCCTTTTCAGTAAATCAGTGCATGGAATAGAGCCCTAATTGTTCAATTTCTGACAAAAAAGCCCAAGAAAACTTATTTTAATAATAATAAAAAAGTTGAAGTTAAAAACAGGAATAATCTTGATAAAAACAAACGGTTTGTATTTTAAAACACATAAAAATGATATTTTCTGATTTGTTATTTAACCAAAAAAAAAAAGTGTGACTGAAATGAAAGTTCAGACTTTCGTCTAATTAATAAAATATTTTTTTCTCAAAAATTTTCCTATTTCCCTATTTTCAAGTTATATTTTTTAATTTAATTTTCTTAATCAAAACTCGTTCCGTATCCGTCGACTTTCAACAGAAGAGAGAATTTTTTTCAAATAGTATTTTCAATTTCTGTTGATGTTTCCACGTGCAACAATTTATTGTAACATGTGAAAACACCAAATTGATTGCACATTGTGCCAATATTGATGTTGTTGTTTTAAGTATTCATTGGCGCTACAAGGTAAGTCCCTAAGCTGTGTATATTAGTTTTATTTGTACACATCAACAAATCGTACGAAAATACAAGAAAAGTATCAAAGTGGTTAAACATCTGCAACACACATGATACAACTTAGCTAGTCTGCAGACCAGTTGAACAACCGAAACTAGTTGAACCATATCAAACAAACCTTTTTAAATTCATTACAAAAATGGACTAAATTATTACAAAATCCCGTATTACAATAAAATGATACAACAAAAGCTTTTCTTAATCGTTTTTCTTATTTAAATAGTTTTAAGGCGAAAGTACGTATGCGGATAAAAAATATCCGCATAGTAACCAATCAAATCCACACATATAAACCATGTGACTAGCTTCACCAATCAAATCAAACGTTTGCAAATATAATGATGCGTAGCAAAATAAAAACAAAGTAAAAACGGAGAGAAATATGTTTTAAATTTAATTTTAAATGAAATACGAAGATTTTTTGTCCGCATACGAAAGATTTGATTGGTGACGCTAGTCACATGGTTTATATGTGTTGAAACCATTTTGTTTTATTGACAATTTTATTAAAAAATTTAGCTTTAAAAAATAAAATAAATAATTAAACTGGCCCGTTTAATTAAGATTAATACTTTATAAAAAACGTGATTAAAAGTATTTAATTCGTATAATTTATTAATTTTAACTTTTAAATCACATTAAAAATTTTTGTTAAAAATCTATTCCATCCAATGCCATATCGTTGTTTTATTATAGATCGTTTGATATATTCTGTAGTTACGTGACCTGGAACATTGTTCCTTCTCTCCTTTCTTTGAAATTAATAAAAAAAAACACTCAACTAAAAATTCGTGTATACCTTCACATTTTCTATCACTTTCTTCAACAAAAAACTTATTTGGTATTATGTAAATGATCTTTTTTAAACGTAAAAACATATTTTGCAATAAAGAGACAGATAATAAGTTGCCACTGTATGTGACTTATTTGGATAAACACATAAGTTTAAAATTTTGTTTGATTCTAACAAAGCTGTAAACGCCATTTACGCACTTTTTATTTACAATCAAAACTTAATCACACATCTATATTTTATACATCCAGTTTTAGTACGCAATGAATACGGCTTGTAGTAAAGAGGGTTTTGTACGTACTCGATGCAACAACCACGCTTGTAATACATTCGTGTTGGTTTTGATTTGATTAAATTAAATACATACATGCGAAATTACGTAATATAATTTTCTATATAATAAATTTAAACAATTTAATATTTTTGAATATTTCCAACTCATTTTTATACAGGGTGTGTTGTAATAAACACGTGGTTGGAGGTTAGCGTAGTGCATCGAAAATGAGTTGCGTGTTATCAGAAGCGAGTTAGAAACAAGCATAAGTGCGAAAATAAGTAATCCAGTTTCCCGAGATAATTGTAACCATACTGATGACGTCGCTGGAAACCATGAGGACAAAAAAAATATAAATGGTAACAGTATGTGTTCCAACGTGATCAAAAAGTTGGGTTATGACCGAGCGATGACGGATCATACACCAATATATTTCGTTAATATGATATAAACTCTGCCAGAGTTTGATCCGATAGATGGCAATATGGATGTGTTCCAGTTTACGAGGAAAACGAAAGAACTTGGAATATTGTACGATTGGGATGAGGTGGCCATTGTTCACTATACGTTGGCGAGGTTGAAAGGAAATGCTAAGTTATGGCAGTATAGCATTCAAAAATCACTTACTTCGTGGCTCGAATGGAAATTGTTGTTAATTGACAATTTTCCCGTATTGCAGTCGTCAATAAAATTAACGTTGGACGCTCATTCGTATAAGCGTCAGTTTAATCAGAACAAAGTCGATTATTTTTACAAAAGATTAAGCTTGTGCAATAACGCCAGAATGCAGGAAGATGAGATAATGGAGTGGATCGTACGTGGTTTAAACAACGATCGTTTTCGTGATTAATTAGGCCCATTGAGTCGGTATAATAAAACGTCGGACCTGTTATGCGAGTTGGTTAAAGCAAGTGAATACGTTGATCGAGAGTTACCACCAAATAAAGAGTTAAATTTTAAAAATGGAAATCGCAAACCCCAACAAAATTTCGGAAATGTTATCTACGTTGTTTCAAGTGCCGAGAAAAGGGTCATGCTGCTTAAGGATGTCCGTATAAAGAGGTCATCAAATTTAAGTGTTTTAAATGTCAAAGGGAAGGGATTTTTGCAAGAGATTGCCCTGGAATGGACTCAAAAAGTAGTAATGTGAAAGTGGAAGGAAATAAGAAGGTAAACCAGGTTAAATTCGATACGCATGCGAAATATATCAAAAAGTATTTAATCGATGGCACGGCGATCGATTGTTACGTGGATATGGGAAGTGGAGCGACGTTGTTAAGGAAATCCGACGCTCATAAATTAAAATTGACCTATGTCAAGAAAAATCTACCAAAAGTCACAGGTTATGGTAAGGGACAATTTGTCCGATTGGTGTATTGACATCGGTATTAACGATCGACGGGATTGAAGCAAAAGATCGAAATATTTGTGGTACCAGATTTTGCGCAAAACATTCCTTTGTTGGTCGGACATCAATTCACGGAACAACAACACATACAAATTGTAAGCGATTCAAGTGGTTTGAAGGTGTTCTCAGCTGTAAGCGATCTTGAGAAGATATTCGAGGACAAAGTTTCTTTATATGCCGAAGAAGATATGGTTATTCCGAAAAATTATGTTGGCAATGTCAAAGTGGTTACACAGTTAACCAATACGGAGTTATCCATTGAAGGCGGGATTCGAGGGAGTGGTGGACTGATACCAAGTTGTATAATTAAGCCGAATACAGAGGGAAAAGTAATTTTACCTATTTTAAATTGGAGTGACTTAGTAATCCAAAATAAGTCTATTATTACGAGGGGCGAAGTTTTCACCGATTATAGAGTGAATAACATCAACTTGAGTGCGGTTAATGAACAGCAACACAGAAGTAAAGTATCCGGAAAGCATCACTAGCGAGATGGTTAATACAGAATTAACGGGCGAAAATTTGGATAAGCTATTAGTATTACTAAATAAATATAGAAATGGAATCGCGCTTAATATTTTGCAGGTTGGATGTACCAATAAAACAGAAATGAAAATAATCGTAAAGGATGAAGTACCGATTAGCTCAGGTAGAAAGGGACAAAGTGAGTGGAATAATTAAGGATTTAAAGGAAGCTAATATAGTTGTAGATAGTATTTTTTCATATGCGAGTCCAATAGTTTAGGTACGTAAGAAAAACGGGGATGTGCGTAGACCATAGAGCTTTAAATCGTAAAACAATAAAAGAACATTTCCCATTGCCTTTAATCGACGATCAGATCGATCGACTACAGGATAACGAATGGTTCACTACATTAGACCTTGCTAGTGGGTATTATCACGGGCCGTTGGAGCAGTTCTCTAGGGAGAAGTCATCTTTTGTGACGCCCGACGGGCATTATCAGTTTGAAAGAATGCCCTTTGGGCTTTGTAATAGCCCAGCGGTGTTCCAAAGGCTTATTAATGTTTTAGGTAGCCTGCGATATAGTATAGCAATGGTATATTTAGATGACGTAATTATCCCATCAGTAAGTGTTGAAGAAGGTTTAGAGAGGTTAGAAACCGTCTTATTGTCAATTATAGATGCCGGATTGACATTAAATTTGAAGAACTGTAATTTTTTTATAAAAAATAGATTATCTAGGATTCGAAATTTCAATAAACGGAATTTAACCAGGGTCGAGAAAAATAGACGATGTTAGGAATTTCCCAGTTCCGTCGGGCGTTCGTGGAGTAAGAAATTTTATAGGGTTGGCAAGCTACTTTAGACGGTTTGTACAGAATTTTGCTGTGATAGTGAGACCATTAACTGACTTATTAAAACAAGATGTTAAATTCACAAGGGATAAGGAAAATATTAACGCATTCGAGACTTTAAAACGGAAATTGACAGAGAAACCTGTAGTACCGTTATATAAACAAGGGGCGAAAGTTGAGGTTCATACTAATGCTAGTTCAGTGGGATTTTATATCAGCAACAATATAATGAGGAATTAAGCCAATCTGTTTTAATAGTCGAAAATGTTCAACTGAAGAATCGAAATATCCATCGATAGAGCTTGAAGCATTAGCCATAGTCGTGGGGCTAGAAAAATGTCGAATTTATTTGATAGGTAAAACTTTTATAATAAGGAAAGAAAAAATGTTTCATTAACACAACATTAAATTGGTTCCATTTCGAATATTAGCATCATTGAAAAAAGTCATGTGCAATTTAATATTCACAGATAAATTTTGTTTTGTTGGTTGAGATGAGATAAATTAATATATAATAGTAATGAGGTAAAAAAACATTAAAAAAAACTTTTTTTTAGTTATTTGAGGTTCTAGAATGGGATTTCAATAAAACCAAATCGATAGAGACTGATGAACTTTATTCACAGTAAACAAGGCTAAAATTACTACTCGCTATATAGTTTAGTTCAAACCAATTTTTCTTTTAAATTTTAGGTTGCCACAAATTCCATAATGATGTAATTAGCCAGAAAAATATTTGAATGAGCTGGCACTGATTTATGTCCCTTTAAGTAAAAGTATTGATTGTTAATCAATACTTTGTTCATGGACAATACACCAATATTTTCTTTTAACCTACAGTTATAATTTAATTATAACTACAAGATATAGTAAACAAACACAAAAAACATACTCATCGATATGCTCAAGATAAGCTGCAAATTGTGCTTTAGGAATGCGTGATTTGCTAACATTTATTTCCCACTTTGTAAATACTTCAAAATACGTTTTTCCTTTTCAAAATGCTCGCTACACATGACAAAACTTTCGCAAATTTTTTCACCTTTCTCCATACACTTGAATTAAATATACCACCCGGATTTTGTTTTCATGGATATTTCTTTTAAGGAATAATTCTGACATTCAGGAACTTAACAATATCTCTGATCTTTTTTGGCTTTACATTGTATACTTTATTGGAAATCAAAAATTTATTATTATCAATAATTCATAAATATATTTCGAATTTTTTATTTGAATACCATAGATTCTTTATTATTGATATCGATACGTTATTAGCAATTATCGACACAATGATATGACTTCAACGGTGTGGCTCAACTTTTTCTAATTTAAAATTAAAGCTAGGTAAAACTCATTAGAAATTATTTTCAGTTTTAATTTTAATTTACGTACGCTTTCATTTTGTAAAACTATTTTATAATTAACTAACTGCTTTTTTACTAGTTGCCTTTCATTTGTAAATAAAATAAAATAACGAAGATATCTTATATATTTAATAAAAATTTTAAATTAAATAAGCAGCAAAAATAGCAAAAGCAGTTGAAACCATCAATAATACATACATGTATACAAGTAGAGGCTCTTAAGCTTTGCAAGATTCATTAAAAAAAGGTATACAAGTAAAATCATAGAAAACTTTGTCGTTTGAAATATACAAAAAAAAAGTTATGTAATTTTTAAATGATTGAATATTTTATTTTTTATTTATACTTTTCATGTTTTCAATTAAATTAAAAGTTTTACTTTGCTAAGTATATTGAATGGGAATAACTAAAAATACGAGAGTAAAATTTATTTTTTTAATATAAATGCAATCGTACAAAAAATGTTTTAAAAAAAATTTTAAGCGGTTACAATCGCCTGTTTTTAATGTTAAATTAATGCTTTCGAGTATGTTAGTAAAATATCTTGTTCGTGTTTTCAACTAGAACAAATGCCACAGAGTGGCCCAAAGTTTTTTGAACGCGAGGAAAATAAATAATATGCCGTAAGTATTAGAAAAAAAAATTATAAATTAAATCCTAAGGAAGACCTTAATTGGCGTGGATTTGTGACCTTGTATGGGAAGCGGCGTGCTTTCCCTGGTGGTGACACGTGTTCGATTCATCGTATTGAATCTCTATTATACGAATCGTATATCTATGTATCGATACACATACATTTATTGTGGTCGGGCATTTTAATAAAAAACGAGAAACTGCGGTGGATCTGTTTATTGTTTTAATCCAGCATTACTTCTTGATAACTCTTGCTTAACGGTGTTAAGCAACGTTACCGAATTTTGTTATTTCAAAAATCAACGGAAACAGGAATGAATTGTGATGTGTCAGTAATTTGAAATGCGAAACTGTATCAAATTTTGATATTAAAAATTTTTTTGCTAAAGTTATTATCGTGATATTTAATTTATTCATTTGTTCAATAATTTTTTTTAGTTTTATTTATTGGTGATGGCATCTATTGGTAGTTATTAGTAGTTTTAGTATATTTAACGAGTGTTAACCATCGTCGCCCATGAAGCGCTTCATCGAGGTCGTTTGGTAAGTGAGTTTAAAGTTATATTATATATATATATATATATATATATATATATATATATATATATATATATATATATATATATTGTTTTTTTTTGTGTTGTTGTTAATATTCAACTGTTATATATGTTTAATCGAACCGTTAATTAGATAAATTTAAAGATATCTACCATTTAGAAAAATGAATTTTTTTTGCTGTTTTTGTTTCTAATTTTTGTTTCTAAATAAACTATAAATCTTGTTATAATGTTGTAAATTTTGTTTTAAAGGGGAAAAGGGGAGGATCTTAACATGAACTTATACGAGGGCTAGGTGTGATTTGAGTTTGTTTTATTCCGTTCTGTAATGTGTGCTTTTGTAGAACACCAAAACAGCTTATATCTATTGAAACCTTTCAAATTCACCCACTCCTTCGCCGATTCAGCTAGGAGGCCAATGGCTGCTCACGAGAGGAAACGACACGGATTTTCGGTTAACGGTATTCTTACATCAGTCCATGATGACTAAATTTCGTTACAATCGCTAGGATTGTGTCACAGGACGGTGCCGAAATTAAAGGAAGTGTTTTTTATTCCTTATGTTGAATAATATGAGCAAATTTATTGCTAATATCTACCGAGTTCGAAGAAGAAAGCGAAATGATTGAAAATCGACCTATTTATATTCTAAATAGTGGAGACAATGGGTTCATAAATTTGCCAGAAAACTCAAGAAATTCTCAGTATGGTACTGAAATCGAAGATTGTGTTATAACAAAATTTACAGTGAACCCAAATTTCAGACCAATGCTAATTTAATTTCTCATGCTAATAATTTATTTTTAATAAAACACACATTTTACTACACCAAGTATTAGTCGCTGCTGATTGTAAGTATTTTTAATAATATATATAAAAATTTATATACCGAAAACTAGGTCTTAAAATTTACTAATATTGCAAAAAAGGTTGGAAATTTTCATATTGATAGTTTTATATTGATAAAATAATCCCAAAGATTGATAATAAAGGAGGTAATACACTTATTTTTAAAAACATTATCAGATAGTTGCAACCTTGGGTCTCCGTCTGAGTATATTTTATTTAAGGAACTTGTCAGGAGGTCAATATCTAACCTATCCTGAAACACATTTGCTTAAAACTAATGTTCGTTTTGCTTTCCACAATGAAGGCACCGGGTTTAGAAACTAAAATATAACAACTCAACTAATTAATTTTAAAGATCTTTTTTCGAAATTATTCAATATGACTAATATGGTTTTGGGTATTATAAAATATATTGAAAGTCTTGAAACTGACCAAAGCTCAATCATTTGTAATTACATTCAAAGTCAAAGCTAGATTAATAAATTAAAAAGTTGGATGTGGAAGGTAATGAATTAGATTTTCCCCTTTTTATATATTACGATGATTTTGAGTCTAATAACCCTTTTGACCCTGAAGGGTTATTAGCAACAATAAACAAAAAAATTGAAGGCGTTTACCTAATGATTCCATATATGCCTGCATATTTACAAGCAAAGTTAAATCAGATTTATTTGGCAATGCTTATGTTTACTTTGGATCGTAAGTATTTTGAACTGAACGGAAATAAACGTATGTTTGCTCCTTTAATAAAACAGTTAAATTAATTACAAAATTTTGGCATAGTACTAGGTTTAAATTAAATTTTAGGATTCTCTGAATGTTTTAATGCTCATTCATTTTGTAGAATATGTAAAAGGGTTAAAATAAAAGCCCATGTATTATGCTCTCAGAATTCAAACAGACTACGCAATAACATCAACTATGTATATTCAAAGCGTAAATCTTAACAATCCTTCTTTAACGAGGATCAGAGAACAATATGCCTTTAACGATTTATCAAACTTTCACGTGTTTGATAATTTAAGCGTAGTATAATTCAAGATATAATTGAAGGAATAGCACATTATAATATGATCCGAATTTTTTACCATGGTTTTAAAAAGCTGTTTTCAGCTGATGAATTTTTGAAAGCTTTCGTCGAAGAGATTCATCATATTCTGGAAAAATCAATTGTTCACAATAATCGTGTCTTGAACTTAAAAATTCGAGCGTTTGTTTGTGATTCACCAGCAAAAGCATTCTTATTAGGTAAGAATTATGATTTAAATGTTTTTTTTAATTTGTTAATAACAATTTGTATTTGTGCTAGGTGTAAAAAGTCATTTAGGATACTCAGGTGGTCCAAAATGCATAATTAAAGGAACATATATGTCACATAAAATATGTTTTCCCGGATCCAATTATCTATTGAAAACAGATGATGACTTTCGTATGAAAAAATATACCGATCACATTAAATTAAATATTGCGTTGGATAACCTACCAATCGGATGTGTTTCACATATTCCGGTCGATTACATGCATTGCGTGTGTTTGCGCGTTATGCAGCAATTGCTTAATATTTTGTTAAATCATAGAAAACGAAATACAATTGATTTTATAAACAGTAATTTAAAAGTGCTTCGAATGCCAGAAGAATTTCAGAGGAAACAAAGGACATTTGATGATCTCGAACATTGGAAAGCATCTGAGTTTAGATCCTTTCTTTCCTATTCTTGGAAACGTCGCTTTTCATAATGTTCTGGAGAAAAAATAGTATGAAGCACAACCAGTAAAATAAAATGAATGTGCCGAAAAAATGATTCGATCATTCTGTGAACAATTTAGTATTTTATATGGAAATGAAAATGTTTTATAAAATGTACACAATTTATTGCATTTGGAAGCAGATGTGAAAAACTTCGGTCATATTGATTCTTACAGTGCATTTAAATTTCAGAATTATATGCAACAAATAAAAAAATTAGTTCGAAAAGCTTCCCAATCTTTAGAACAAATTAGTAATAGGATAAGCGAAAAAAAGAATATTAATAAAATGGTTCAGAAGTATAATTTTGAACCAATTTTTAAATTCTTGCATTGCTATCCTAATAATTATTGTTGCATCGAATTTTTAAAATAGAGGAAATTTTTAATGCTGAGTTAAAAGGAAAATTTGTTATAAATTTAAAAAACTTTTTTGAATATCCTTTACTATCCTAAGATTTAGGAATTTTTTGTAGCGAATTTGAAGTGTCTACTGAAGAAACGTATACGTTTGACATACAGAATGTTAAAACCAAAATTTGAAATTTGAAATCAATTAATATTTTTGTGTATGCAACTTTTATAATATATTTATATTTTTTACAGAAATGGCCGAATTACAAGATCTTTTTGAGTATGATGAGGAGGATACTGAATGTGGTCCGGATTCAAATATCAACTATATAATTTTAAAATATCAATCATTTAATGGATCCTGCAGTATCAACTCCACAGATTTTAACAAAAACCATTAAAGAAAACATACCATTAAATTCTAATATACCGGTTTATTCTAGTAAACCAGGTTTAGGAGCCACAAAAAAAAATAAAATTAGAATATCCGGCTTTTTCAAAAACGTCCCATACAACAGCTTTTATATCATCGTCATCAAAAACCGGTAATGAATTTGTCAATAAACAGGTACATAATTTAAAGAACCATCACCTAAAGTTACATCAATACCTATTTTATCTACGACACGTAAACCGGTCAACTACCTTAGTTTATCAACCATTTAAAAAAAATCGCGAAGACAGAATTATTTTGGACGATTTAACCAATTCAAATAAAAAAACTGAATGTAATGAGAAATCTCAGGTAGATCTAGTGGTTTTGATGAAAGCAAAGTTTAGGGAAATAAAACTGTTGCGACGAGAAGTCAAAAAGAATAGATGTAACTGCAGACCTATACCAATTAGAGTTATACCAGCACAAAAACTAAAATTACCTGCCAATACCGTTGAAGAATTTAACCATTAAGAAATAGAAATTACACGCGATGACAAAAAGGAAAACTTGTTGGTATGTTTTCTAATTATATTAAATACATATATTTAAAATCTACAGCTACAAATTCTCAGAGCGGCAACAAACAATACCTACGACAAATACATCAAGGTATGTTTAAAAAAAATTGTAACGGACGAAGCAGCATGCAGTTTTTCGTGGCATGGACAACACCGTAACATTCCTGTAAAATCGTTTACAATAATCAAATTTTTAAAAGGTTTATTTGTTGTTTTTAATACATATTTAGTTAAATTAATGAAATAATTTTATTTCCATAGCAGAAGAAACCATGGCGAAATTTGCACATGTGCGAGCCAGCGATGTGGAAGTAATCATAAAAAAATGGTTCCGATACACCAAGGATAGGCACAGGCAATAACAAAAAATTTGATTATTTAAATCGATCAGAACTTATTTAATTTTATTTAAGTAATTTTAAATCATGATAATATAAATAAATAAAAAATTTAATTTATTTACTTACCAGCAAATATTGGAACAAAAGATAAAAGCGCTGGTGATATCCATGTATTTAAAATCATAACTGCCACTACTCGTTTTGTCATGTTTATTGGATACTTAAGAGGTCGAACAATGGCATAGTATCTGAAATAAAACAAAAACATTTGATCATTAAATTGAAAATAGGCTTTTTGGCATTTACTTTCGTAGTATATATATTTTTTTAAATCTTCTGATAAGATGTTTAAAAAATAATTATTTTAAGTAATAACGTAATTAAAATTCTTATTTTAATTTCAAATTAATAAACTATTTTTGTAAAACTACACAAGAAAACCCTTTTCGCACGAAAAAATGCATATATAAATTTATTACGGCACAAAGTATAGCTGTTTTTACTTAATTTGTTAGTTTTGTAGCTTCAGAACAATTATTCGTGTAATTAAGGATAAACAGGCTCACGAGCATTTTTAATAATCGCTAAGTAATTTTTAAAAATTACCCGTTTAAAGATTATATAGTACCTTATATAGTATGGGGTACCACGGCTCACCGTTGGTAATTCGACTACGGTACGAGAGTTTCATGGAGGTCTATTAACCAATCGTTGTTACAGATCACTTTTTTTTAAAATTGTAACACTTTAAAGTGCAAAAATTAAAGTAAATAAATTATAATATGTTTTTGATGTTTTGAAAGCTAAATTTAAAGCATAGACATACAAAATAACCTCTGCAGCACTTTTTAATTTACTTTAAAATGAATTGAGGAGACAAAATATTTTGCTAAGTGCTTTGTTTAGAGTTTTTATTTTTTTTACAACATTTTGTAATTCTTATCTTTTTTAAAGGTTTACATTTTATTATAAGTCGTTTGGAAAATCAATAATAATCGATATTAATTCAAAACACCACCCATTTCAACAACAATCTTTTTTCACAAGGCGGGAACCATATTTGGGGTAAAATTTGGAACCAGAAGTTTAAGGTTCCTTACTCGTCATATTGCAGCTGATATTACAATCAATCTTCTATCTCTCTAATATAGATTTGTTTAACCAGTTCCTGAAAAACGATTTCTAGTAGGATTGGTCAATTTTGGGGTTAGTTCTTCGATTGGTTTGAGTTGCACTTACGTGATTGAAAATCTAACATAATGGTATATAATCTAAAAATTATTGAAGTTTACTTAGCAGTTCTCCTTTCGGGTGTTATCTTGAACTATTTTGAATATATATATTTGATTTTTTTTTGCACAATTGAGTAATTATAAATAAACTGACATCTATAAAAGGTGTATTGTGTTCGCAAGGCATACATAGAGTATTCTATATCACCATTAACTTAAATATTGCAACTAAATTAACTAAAACTTTTAATAAATTCAACTTCTTTGAGAGATTGTGGTACTTTCTGGTACGGTCTAGCTCAGATTATGCGCCCATTAGTACGGATAGTTTCTTAATAAAATCCTAGCTTCCGATGTGGCAGAATAAAAATATGTTATCATATATACTGCCCATTCTGGCCAATATACATATTTTGTTTCCCTATATAACCTTTTTGGTTAATCTCTTAATTTTTTTGTCATCTTTTAATTCAATATTAATTAATATCTGGCCTTGGAATTTTTATGATCACTAGAGGTCTAACGACTGTTCCCAGATATTATTGTCTTGTCTAAAATCGTAGTATTGTATATTTTTATAAGTATAATTAACAATTAAAATATAAAAAATGAATTAAGATATAAGAAATTCATTTAAAATTAGGCTAAAAACAAAATCAAAAAATAATATTATCTCGTGTTGTGTTTTGTTTAAATTCGTTTATCTGAAGTTATAAATTCTGACATTTTAGTTTTATATTTGAAAAGGTTAGGTAAAAAGGTTAATATTATAGAATTTAATTTTGAATATCTTTAGAAAAGAAAGCGTTTATCCTTCTGTTATAAATAAATCTAGAGAATCTAACTAGTAAATGCATCATGATTATGCCCAAGGTATTAGTGAAAAAAAGCTAACTGTAGTATTATAGCATTTTTTGCTAAAATCTTTTTTTATTGTATAGTTTTCAAAAAAAATAAAACTCGCTAGTATAGCGAGTTTTTTTCACGAAAATGTTTACATAATTGCTATAATGAGTACAATTATAAGCGGTCAAAATTAACTGAATTAATCTAAAGTCAAAACCTTTGTGTATATAAAACCAAATAACTAAATAAATACAGAAATTAAATATTGTAGCTGATTTACATTCAACGAATTTGTAGGAGCCCGTCTCGATTGTGTTCCTGATGAATACATTCGTGATATTGAAATAACAAGTTATTTCGCTTTTTTACGGTGAAATAAATACTAGTATGTATAAAAATAATATTCAAACTATCTGTTTTTTTAAACTCTCGATAGTTTTATCAAATGTTTAGAAAAACATGTAGTAATAGAGATTATTTATGGAACATTAATACAGGTTCTATTAGTAAAATGTCATCAAGTAATTAAAATTAATTGAATTCTACGCTCCCGGTTCGCAATCGTTTTCAAAATTTAAATTAATTACCGCTTGACTGAAATCTAGTCTGTGGTGGTATTGCGAGTAACAGGACGCAAGAACAACCACAACATCAAACACAAAGCCAAAACATTGATGAGAAACATCTAAAAATTCCTCCCGTAGTGGTGTCATTACCTGCAACTGATGTTCACACATTGATGAATGAAATAAAATTTATAATATCAAAAATAGAAGGAACGGAATGTCCAAATAAGGAAATTTGTATGTAAACATATCTGCTCGAACTGCGGCGGTAGCCACCCTGCAAATAGTGTAAATGGTCCAATCACGAATCGAATATTTAAAATTCAAACAGAGCATACATGACTGTAACATAATATGCAGCCGGCAATTTTCACTGGATGTGAACAACATAACACATTCTCTTGAATTACAATCAAGAAATAATATTAAAGAATTTGAGAAATCGCCTATTACATCAAACCAAGCCAAGTACTCTATTGTTTTAAGCCAATCAATATCTTTTCTAATAATGAGTGTACTTCAATCTTCAGAAAAATGCTTAATGGATTGGGAAACTGTTGAAGTAAGTTAGATCAACTCAAAATTATTGCGGAAATTGGCTTTAAACATGGCGATCTTCAATAAGCTAATAATTTAATGCCAATGGCATAAAAACCAAAACCCATGAATTAATAGAATTTTTAAAACGTTACAATATCGATATCATGCTCATCAGTATGTAACATTCTTAAATACAAACATGAAATTTAATATACCAAATTATAACGTCTACACAAGAACCGGCTCTACGGGAGATGCGAGAACAGTGATTCTAATAAAAAATTACATACCACATTCGATCTTACCTGACCTTAAATTTAAGATAGTCAAAAGCATTGGCGTTTCGATACGCAGCGGAAACTCAATAAAAAGTGTGCAATCCTGTTACTGCCTAGAATCAGGTAATCCAAATTTGCACCAAATACAACGATTTGGTGAAAATGCTTAGCACGAATCAAACCTGAATTGCTGGTGGAGATTTCAATTTGTTGGTTTCAACATATTGTCGTCCGTCAATGACCGACAATCCCATAATAATGTGGGATTGTTGGTCATCCAATATAGGCGGTGGTACATTGTACGATTTGTACATTAATAATTAAAACTTTAATAATGGCGCAAGCAGATCAAACTTGTATTCGCTCATCATTTACACTAAGTACTTCTTTCAAATCGCTTTCTTTTAAATAATTGCTTTGTATTCTGATGTTAAAACAGTATGCGAAGTTAATTCGGATCATGTTCCAGTAATTGGAGAAATAAATTTTCCTTCCAACCCAAAAGATAGTTCATCAAAGTTCTTCGACTATAAAAATGCTGATTGGACAAAATTTCATGAAAACATCGATTGTTTTTAGAGCTGGTTGAGCCCATTATTTTAAACATAAATAACTACTTGATCGTATTATTTAAATATTTTAACTTTTGGAAATTAAAATTGAATATCGATAAATGTGATTCTATTTCTAGATGTCGCGCAATGTTAAAAATACTCAGAGGAATATTATATTGGAAGCCAGAAATTCGTACTTAGTTATTCTTCTCGATTAAAAAATTACATCCAAAAATCATATAAAGCACTACCAAATGAAATGTGATAAACTTTTACTAAATCTTTACCCCTTAATTAATAGGAGAAAATTAAATATCAAAAATAAATTATTGATTTATAAAGCCAGGGTGCTTAATGTTATTTTATAAGAATGTCCAATTTGGTGGAAGTCTGCTTATTCACATAGGAAAAAATTATAAATCCTACAAAATAAGTTTTTTAAAATAATAAAAAGTGTTCCAATTAGGATCAGATCCATTTTGTAAGAATTTAGGTTTAAAAGTACAAAAACAAACTAGAATAAAATGATAATCAATTAATTAAGAATTTATAAATATAGTATTTATTTATTCTGTAGTATTTTTTATCCAACCAACCAAGCTTATAAAAATTGGTATTTGGTATAAAACGATTAACTTAATTTATTTGTAATGTTAAACCAATTATTTTAAATTCTAATTTATATTAATTTTAAAGTTTTGTGTCAAATCAAGTGTATATAAATTAAATTTTCGGCGATTATGTGACGTATTTGTCTTAAAACGGTTAATTCAATTGATTTGTAACGTTTAATTAATTTTTTAAAAATCTAATTTACATTAATTTATATTTTCAAAGTAACTATCAGCGAATAAATTTATACATTTAATGCCTATCCTTAATTGTTTTATTCAATTCTCTATAGACGAGGAGATCTATTTTTCTTACTTACTAGTACAATACGACTCGCGAAATCACTGTTACTTGGTCGAATAACTTTACGTTTTAGTTTTTAGATTATCAGCAATCGTATTTATCGTTTTCTTATTACGAGCTGAAAGTCGTTGTAGTGTCACTAAAACTGGTTTGTTTCACGTTAGTTGTATAATAGTTTCGTGTTTTATTTTTGGTTCTTGTTTGACTGGCCGTTCGATAAATTCTTTCATTATTCTATTAAATTTTTCGCTAACTTCATGGTCGCGTGCGACGTTATTTGTGATAGGACCAAAATTGTAAGTCCGTCCTGTAGTCTCAGTTATGTAATCAATACTTAAAATATTATCAAATAAAGAAATTTTACCTTTTTCTTTCTCGTTTGACTCGAACTTAACTATATCACCATTAGAACTGGACTCAATTTTAAATTTAACTGACGGATTAAATCGCCAATTTACAACGCAAACGAAGGACAAGTAAACAACAACATCATGCTTGTTCAACGATCCTATGAATTTATGACAAACATCGAAATAAATTTTACAGCAGAGAAATGCAGTTTGACAGCTGTTTTAGCGATAGAGAGTCGTTTTGCTAATACTGATTTTTTACCACTAGTGTCGAGATTTCGTTTTGCAAGCTCTCTCCGTAATTCTTGAATTTTCAACAAAAATTTGTAGTCTAAAAGATTACAGATGAATGGTGGCATACTGGAGTTACTGAGAAAAGATGACAAGATGCAGAGCAGTTCAGTAAAATTGTGATTGTCTTATGCTAACAGTAGTTTGAATATTAGCTACCGGGATATTGGACGAATTTTGTCATAACTGACATACCTTTCCTTTCCTTACCCCACAAAAATTTACTAACTATTGGCTGTCAAGGTGTCCATCGGGTAATAAGGTCGATCTCAATAATTTAACTAGTATCCTGCTATATGAAGCAACTATATGAACCAACCTAGCTTATAAAAATTGTAAATAATATTAAATTTAGTAATAGTTACAGTTTAATCTTCCTTGTGAACAGGGTTGGGCGTTTTACATGTATAAAACGTTTTCTCCATTTTACATGTAAATAACGTAAATTACAAAAAAAATGTGTATTTTACAAAAATATGTAAATTATATTTAAAAAACGAAAATCCGTCCAGAAATAATTTAAAATATTGAATAAATGATACAAACATTTGTTTATAAGAATAACTTGCATTAGAAAATCCAATTAAACATTTTATTTAAATGGTTAATCATAATTATTGTCAACTTTTAGTTATCTACATTGAGACTATAAAAATCACCTATCCTTCTACAATGCCATCTGTTTACGTCTTAAACTAGTTCTTATATTCGACAAAATAAACAACTAGTGACATAGTGCCATCTAGCTACATTTGAATAAACTAAAATAAAATATTTTTAAGAGTGCATATTTCTTTCGATATGTAGCGGAAAACTAATTGCAATTTGACGTTTAATCATAAATAAAATAATTCTCTGCAGTGAAATGAATGAAGTGAATCTATACTCGTTTGACTGGGTTTTAAATTTAAATGTTTATTAATTTCAAACAGGACAAAATCAACCAAATTATCACTATCCGTCTCATCCTCATCAAATAAATGTATGCCTGAAATTACTATCCCTATTCTATCCATTCGATAAAATGCCTATGCATTATGCCTTTGATGTCCAGTGTAGTAAAGAGGTAGCGAATATGATTATCGAATTTAAGCGTGGAACTGTAGTGAATTTTATTAATTCAATTTAATTTTTCTTACTCTAATAATTTTTCATAACCTTAGTTTGCAGCAATACCATTATACTAACCTTACCATAGAATTAATACTAGATAAATTGATTAATACATTAATAATTAAATTTGGGAAAAATATTCTTTTTGAAACCCAGCAGTTACCATTCAAGGAATTCCATATGCTAACTCCTCTCACGAAAAACGAAGCGTTCATGAAATTACATTTATTGATAGCAGGTGTCAAGATTTCATTGTCAAAATATTTCTTATCATAGGAAAGTTGCACTTTATTTTACAATTATACATATGTACAAATATCACAATAAATAAACACAAATACACTACACTGTAGTATATAGTCAATTTTTCTTTAATTAAGAGATTTGGTAACAGATGGCGATAATTGTAATGAAAAAGTTGATTTATATTTTACAGTATGTATAAAATAATCGTTTACATTTTACATACATTTTACATGTAAAAAACCCAGTAAATTACATTTTGTAATTTACACGCCCAACTGTGCTTGTGAATGTATAATCAGTATAATCAAAATTAAAATGATGTTAAAAAAATCTAGATATCCTATCAATAATAATAAAAAATAATAAAAATATAAAACAATTTGTAGTTGATTTTTAAGTCAATTAGATTAATTGGGTTTGGACCTCGGGTTTCGTCTTTTTATTTTTACACGAATTATTTTTTTTTAGTTTGGCTTGCATAATTCTTCAATCTAGTGTCACGATTATTTTCGAAATGAAAAATTCGTTGAATGTCAATCGGCTATTAGACGTGCAAAGGCAAAATTTGAGCGTTGTAAAAATAATATTATATTAAACAACCATTTGACGGACGGTTTAGGTTATTTTAACTAGACTCTATATACCAGTAAATGCCAAATACATAAAATATACTCAACCCAGTTTTTTTTTAGAATGTTAAATTCCTAAAAATAATACAAAGGTCTTAGGATTATTTCAAAATATTTTCAAACGTTAAATTTAACATGCAGACAAAAATTCTATTCTTATACGAATAGTGGAAAGATATGACAAAAAAAAACATTCATAAAACTAGTTATTCGGTCAAACTAACAAACAATGTAATAGAAAAAGTTTATGTGTCAAAGTTGGACATTTTTTTCAGTACAAGTTGCAATGGAAAGTTTAATCAGTAAAATTGAATTTTTTTTTCTTATCCGGTTTAAATCACAAGCCATAATAGTTTTTATTGATCGAGTTTTGTTATATATTTGTACATATACGAGTATATATTGCATAAATAGTGCTTTTTGTATATCTTGTGTTTTGAATTCCTTTTCTTTTTCATCATGAAAAAATATAACAACAAATTAAAAAAGTTTTTTTTTTATGAATTTATGTTTGGAACTTTTACGTTAGTTTTTTCAGATTTAATTTTAAAGTTTTAGCTGTTGTATAAATGCAGTATATCATACTGTATACTGTATGAAATAGGCAGACGGTCGATCCCAACATGTATAATACCAAAGCCACATTTCAACTCTTTATTTAATTTTATATGAATAGGAGCAGCTTAATTAAATTCAAAATATAAAATACGTCAATATACTGATGGAAAATCCCAGTTCTTCACAGAAGACCCTACTAATTTGTGGTTTGCGATATAGGTTTTATTTGTACGAAGTTTTTTGGCTTTTACTTGTTACACATTAGGAAGAACTAAGTTTCTAGCAACAGATATTATCTATAATTTATATAATAAATATAATCGGGATAGTCACCATATTGAAAAAATTCACTCGTTGAATTCTTCGTTAACGCATTCAATTGTTTACATTAAGATATCTAGAAATATATTTTTATATTTTTTATGTTAATTAAAAATATAGCTTATTGTTTAGTTGATATTTTAACTTTCATTTTTAATCTGAGTATTGATATGGGAATTTTCCCAGACTAATTAAAACTGGCTGTTATCATACCAATTTTTGAAAAAGGGGATATACTTCTATGTTCGAACTATTGGCCAATTTTTTGTTTGTCAATTTTTGGCAAAAAGATTTGAAGCAATAACTCATCTCACATTAACTTATCTATATACAGTAATATACAAAATGAATGATTTAACGCATCCAAATCAAGTGACCTGGAGTCAATGGCTCAGGATCATTTGGATCATCAGACATTACTGAGAGAGGCCAAGAGTTCCTTCAATTTGTACAACTAGCGTGCTGAATTCCTCGAAATGCAAAATTCTATTCTTAGTAACCCTTTTCAGGTGTGTTTTAAAGGACTATATGGACGCTTCCCATATGCCACCAAAGTAAATCACACGGGGGGAATGAATTTCCAGCGTATTCGGTTAAAAGTAAAAAATTCGGTTATATTTTTTTGTTCGGATTGTGATTGTAGCAATCTATACAGTTCTTTGAGGTCATTATTGGTTCCTTTAAACGTAGAGCCATTATCTGACCAAATAGTTGATATTTTACCTCTTCGACTAATAAATCTTTTGAGGCGGTTTATGAATGAATCATAAACTCATAAATTGATAGGTTTTGGGACGATTTCAAGGTGTACTGCCTTGTTACTTAGGCACACAAAAGTAGCCACATACATTTTTACTGCAGGTAAAAATAAAACCTTACAATGGTTGCTAAGCCTTATAGAAAATGGCCCACAGAAATCCACTCCGGTATTAAAAAATGTTTTGAATGAGGAAAACCGCTCAATTGGTAAATCACCCATTATTTGCTGTGATGTAACTGGTTTTGTTTGAAAACAAATAATGCAAGAATAGACTATGCGTTTCGCTATATTCTTGCCATGTATTGGACAATATTTTTGGCGAACAAATGACAAAAGTAGTTGAGGTACAGGATGATAATTTTTAATAAATTCGTGCAAAAAGACAAGATCAGTCAACCTGTTTTTTAATGGCAACAGAATCTGATGTTTAACGTCATAATCTAGGTGCACAGCATTGTTTAGTCTGCCTCCTAAGCGAATGATTCTATCTGAATCTAAAAATGGGTTTAACGTTTTTAACAGACTTTTTCTTGACACAGGTTGACTGTCGTTTAATGACTTGATTTCTTCCTTAAAATAGGCTTGTTGAATGAATTTAATAATGAAGTTTGTGCTTTGATTTAGTTCCGTTACAGACAACAATTTTGAATTATGATGATCGTGTCGTTTGATCACACGAATGATGTAAGCAACTACTCGAATAAGTTTCTCGAAGGAGCTGAACCTGGACAATAAGGACTTAATAAAATCGTTAGACTTTGAAGAGACCATTACGGTCGTTTGCTTAAGTTCTACCAAGCAAGGATCGAAATCTGATATTATTGCTGTCATAATGGAATCGTACGAGTGAGATAATAAAATTTTCGGTCGGTGCCACCAAAGTTCATTGGCATTGAGTTCATTGGGCATTACTCCACGGTAAATGAGATCACCTGGATTTTCTGCTGACTCAATGTGTTTCCATGTAAATTCCAACGTCAATTGTTGTATTTTATTTATGAGGTTAGCAATAAATGTCTTGAGTTTATGCGGTGGTGTTTGAATAACACAAAGTTATGGTGGAATCTACCACCACAAATAGACACCATAGAAATTTAAATTAAGTGCTGTTATGACAGAATTAGTTAGCTTAGCTAAAAGTAATGCCCCAGAGAGTTCAAGACGGGGAAGTAAAAGAGTTTTTAGTGGCGCTACTCGCGACTTGCTACACAGTAATTGTACTGATACGTTATTTGCAGAATCGACCGTTTTATTATTCAAACACGCGCCAAATGCCTTTTCGGACGCGTCACTAAATCCGTGAAGTTTTATTTGTACTATTTCATTCGATTCTGAATGACCCATGACATTTCGACAGAGCCTAAACTGTGATATTATTTTAAAGCTTGATGATAATTTACCCAAAATTCCTGAATTTCTTCAGGTATTGTATCATCCCAATTAAGCTATTTTTCCCAGAGCGTTTGAATGATTATTTTTCCTGTGATTATGATAGGAGATAAAAATCCTAGGGGATCATACAATTTGGCTACATCCGTCACTATTACACGCTTTGTAAGACTTTTCATTGAGTTCAGGAGGTTTGAATACAAAAATATCTTCCTTTGGCTGCCACAGTAAATCAAGAGCCTTCATGCAGTTTCCCAAGCTAAGTTCGTTGTAGTTTAATTCTTCACGATCTTTAAGAGGAATATTGCTTAGTAGTTGTGTGTTATTAGAACATCATTTATGTAACTGAAAACCACCACGTTTGAGCATTTGAATCATCTCGAATTGTATATCCCTAGGTCGCTGGTTCAAATTCGGCTCGAAGGACCATTTTTTTATGTTGCAAATTTTAATTCCGGAGCTGATTCACAAGGATTTCAAAAAAATTTAAAAAATAAATAAAATTTTAATTTTACAATTTATTTTATTGTAAGTAAAGGATTCCTTTTTTGTCTGTTTTTATAGCGTTCTTTAGCAAAACTAAAAAACAAAACTATGTCGATGGTTTCTTTTCTAAAAAGGCAAGGAGCCAAATTTTATATTTTGGACACTGAACTATAAAACAAATATATAAATTCTAAAGGGTGTTAAAATTAAAAATGTAAAAAATTTTTTCTTGATTTGTTTTTTTTTATCATTTAAATTCCAACAGGCAGGTTTATTGGATTTGCAATCATCAAAGAATTGACAAATTGTGCTACATCCGCGACAACATTAGGCCATTAATAGTATCGCAGAATGAGCTCGGCAGTTTTGACAATCTCCAGATAAGCGGCAGTAGGAGGACGGTGAGCGTTGGACACTTGGACATAAAAATTCGGGAAAAAAAAGTTTGAAGGATAGAATATCCGGTAGGTTAGTTTTATTAGGTAAAGGATTTACTTAAGCCGTTAAGATAATAAAATTTTTGTTGGATTGTTGGAAAAAAAAGCCAGCTAGTGATAGGAAGCATAGAGGAGAGGTTTGTTCAAATGAAATTTAAAGGCTTCATTGACTCGGGAAAAAACATCTGAATTCAGTTTCATAATCAAATCCCTGGAGTGGCGTCTTTAAGAAATATAATCCACTTCAAGCTGACATGGTCAGTTATAATTGTAAAATATAAGTCCTTTACACAGGAACGAGACTTACGAATCGCCTTAATTACTGCTTGGTAGCAGAATAAAGCACCGTTAAGTTTTTTTGACATGACGGCGACTGGCCGAGCGTTACCACCATCATCTCACTGAAACAAGACTGCTCTTATACCAGTCGAACTAGCATCGTATTGAGTATAAAATCGTTTTTTAAAATAAGGCGAGTCAAGGAGCGGTGCCGAAACGAGAGCGTTTAAGCTTTTAGAGAGAGGTTTTAGGATATTAAACAAATGCAAATTCAACAAAGGTTAAGTCTCAATCCTTGCTCACCAACTACTTGTATAGTACTTGTATAGTAGGAATTTTACTTTTATGTGTATTAGTTACGATAAACTCCAGCTTTTGCCGTTCAGCTACATTCTAAAGTAATGATAAATGTTCAGTAAATCAGCAACAGTGATTAATCATCAAAATAGCGAATACCTGTTCTTGCAGATGGTGAGAAAAAACTCGAGACATTAACTTACACAAAGTCTAAGGCGCATTACAAAAAGTAGATTGCATGACTTTGAAATGGTATAACGGCCGTCCGGTAATGGTGAAAAGGTCATTTTTTTCGATGCTGGATCAAACGGGATCTGCCAAAATCCATAATTTAAATTCAGTTTCGAAATATAACGCATACGATCTAAATGGCTCAACAATCTGTCAATCAGTGGCAAAGTGAAGGGATCTTTTTTCGTAACGCTGTTTATTTTCCGAGCATCAGGACAAAGGCGAACGTCACCGTATTTCATCTTGACATCCGCAATTGGTGAGCTCCCTGTGCTGTGTCTCTTTTCAATTACATAAAGCGCAAGCATTTGATTTTCTTTTCGCAAGAAGTCATATCCAAAATACAGCTTCTGTTTGAGAGTTGAAACAATTAAAATTTTCATGATTTGACTCTTCCCCTGTTATGTAATTTGGAAGTTTACAAATCCATGCATTGGGAACGACGAACCGTTGGCAATCTGGACAAGTTCGTGATCTTTGATGATTGAAGTCCATTTTTGCCAGGAGCAGAAATATTAGGTCAGCTATCAAGCAATCCTTGCCCGTCCGTACCATTAATGGTTACCACGGCAAAAAAACGATTGAATTCAAGTAAATGTATACTATCATACAGAGCTTAAAACCGTCCTTTTAAATTAACACATATGAACTCGGAAACAAAAACTTAAAGATGATTTAAGAGAACCAGAAAATGTTAAAATATTATACCACTATAAGAAACCCGTGTACTTCGGCAGAAGAAGCAAAATTAATCGTGATAATTTGGAAAACATAAACATAATTTGGTAACACATAATCCGAATTTAATTTGATTCATATACGTGATTGAAATTTATTAATCAAATCAATCATTTTGCGATAACAACGGTTTAATATTTTTTGGGAATCGAGCAACTCACTGCCTCTAGTAATTATTTATCATTTATCTTAAGATTTACACGAGTACCGTACAATTCCAAAATTTTAACATGTAAGAAAATATTACGGAAAAATCTCAATAACCGCACCATATCATTATAATAACCGCAAATCTCACCAGATAATCAAAATTGATCGTGTTCGTAAACTTTTTGAGTGATTGTATAGTCGTTATAAATTCTGTCATGCAACCATATAAGCAGCTCTAACCGAATCGTATAAAATTTGATTAATTTTTTTTTTTTGGTTAAGGATATTTTTTAAATTAAATAGAAAGACAAAATAATGTTTTTATGCTAAATGGAGACATAAATTTAAAATATACAAATCTTTCCATTTGTGGAACCTTTCTTGTCATCTGGCTTACATAAGATTGATTGATGTAAATTTCATAAACTATGAAAACAAAATCACATTCCATTTGTGGAACCTTTCTTGTCATCTGGCTTACATAAGATTGATTGATGTAAATTTCATAAACTATGAAAACAAAATCACATTGGCCTAACAGTGTTTTCTGTTTTTTATTTAAATGTTGAAATTGAAATGCTAATTGTTTTATATAAATTCGTTTTATGGGTTTTTCCACTGGGAGATAACAATAACAAAAAGGGAGAGAACTTTTTTTTGTTTTTCTATTCTTTTTTAATTAACTTTTTTTTATCCCATCAACCCATGGCTACGAAAACGGTTTATCGTTAGATCAATTACTTTAAAACAAAATTATAATCATTACATTGTTCGTATTTTTATATAAAACTTTTTAATAACGGGATGTTAGGAGGCACCATTATTTAGATCACTTTGCATTTTGTGCACGAAGCTTCGTTGATGTACATATTTTTATTTAACCGCATATTCTTGAAGAGTAACATCACGTTGTGTTCAAAGATAATTTTCATTTGCTTAACAAATCAACATAACATAAAAAAAAAACTTTGTCTCAAAATGTAATCATCAAAAAACCAGCCTTCGTTCAGATATTTTCTTTTAATTAAAGACAAAAATGTTAATTAGACTCAAAAGAAATTACGACATGATACAAACACCAATTAGTCCTAAAAATGTTAAAAAGAGAATATTTGTATAAACTCGCCAGTAACGATACGATTTGTAAAGTTAAATTCTCAGAATATAAAATTTTATGTTTTTCTAACAAGTTACAGAGCTCATATTAATAAATCTCAATATAGCCGGTCTGAATTTGAAGTCACGTTCGTCGAATGTTGCGGTGGTAAAATATGGTTTACTCGACAGTAACTTACCACCTTCATTAAAAAGTTAACGATATAAAAACAAAATTTGTTGGAATTAAAAAGGACATAGCAAAATTCGGGATATTATAATATTATTTATTCGTCTTTTATCATTCAGGCTATTTTCTAAAATAGGTCGAAATATAGAATGGAAGTATAGCGAAACCTGATAATCTCTATGAAGAAACAGGAAATTGCGTTTTATTAGCTGTCGCCCTTGTGTGATCAAGAAAGAACTAGGTAGCAATTCAATGATGATTTATTTAGTTGATCTACGCAGCTTAACAGCTCTCTTCACCAAACCGTTCATTAGCATATACATTCTTAATTAAACAAACGCAGTTTTGTAGACTCACTTACTTTACCTAATTTGTACGAAAACTGTAATTATTTCTTTGCAGTGACCAAATTTACACATATAAATTTTAATCATCTAAAGATTTATAAACTACAAGTATACTCAGGAAATGATACCATTCTAAAAAGTATCGAAGAGTAAAGTAATTTAAACAAATTGATGTTTAAACACCATGAAGATTTAAAGATAGAATAAGACAGCATGCAAGTACTTACAATAAAAATACAACTGGATTACTACAAGACATGTATAATAACAGCGATATATTGTCCCCCACGATCTAAACTTAAGAAAGACGACGACACTCATTTATTTAAGAAAATATGAGGTCACTTCATTATAGGAGACGACTTCAATGCAAAAAATACTTTGTATACCACGAAAACGTGCTCACAAAGGAAACTTACCGTAGTGGATTAATGAGTTTACACTGAAAGAGCAACTGTATAACAAGAATGCGCAAAATATATTAAAAAGAGAAGAACTCAACAGCAAGACTACAAAAGAAATGCAGCTATGTAGCATGCCGTAATGACTGCTTTAACGATGTGAATGGATCAAGCCAGACTAGTTTGGAGAATTACATTACAGAGCATGGTCTACAGAGCATGGTCAATGCAGAACCATGAGGCTTCGTGTATAAATTCAACACGGGACGACTTAAAACTACTGAAGTCTTGGGCACCTTAACAAGCGGAGAGGGCCTGACAACTATGTATTGGAAGGATACCACTGACTACTTGTTGGGTGCGCTGGTCCCTGACGACACAGTGACAAATGATACAGAAGCAATAATGTCAATGAAATTGGGCAAAGTACTCGGCCTCGGATAATGAAAAATGGCAAAATCATTATCATTAGGAAGGGAGGTATACGAGATCCCACCGATCCACAATCATCCTGCTATGAGTCTTGGGTAAGTTGCTCGAGAAACTGATAAATGGTATGTTGATGTGCATGTTCCAAGAAAGTAGGAAATATAGTGACAAACAGTTCGGATTTAGAGAAAATCGGTCCACAGAGGATGCTATGGTGATTATGATCAACATAGTAAATAAATCGGAGCAAAAATGCGTTCTCGGAGTATTTTTTGGTGTTTGGTGCTTTCGATAATCTTTGGTGGCATAGTCTGAAATATATAAGAAAGACAACAACTAATGATAGAACCACACACTGAGTGGTCAGCAAGGAATCTAGTTTTTTATGAGTTCAAGAAACATCACAGTATTTAAAAGGTTTTGTGACCCTTTCTAGTAATAGGTAGTGTAAGTTCCTACTCAACGCTGACACTAGACTATGCATTTAATTATGCATACGTTTACGAATTTAAGAGACAAAGGAGCTAGACAGTAGATAGTATGCAATAAACACATAACGACGGTGGATGTTGTGTTATTTTAATTATTCAGAATTGGATGTTGTGCAAAACAAAGCTCAGTTTCAATCTAAGGAATTTTGTTAAAAATAAATTTTCATCTCACCAGACCATGCGGCGACCGAGTAAATATATATACTCTCTATATATATTTATGTACATTGTACATGTAGCATTAGCGAATTATATAAATGTGCACGAAATATCTGAATAATTGTCTGTGTATAGCGATGGTCGCTACAAACACATTGAATGATAACAATGACAATGACACCAGTACCCCGATTTTGTTCGTTTTGTCATTCTTCTAACGCAAGAGAATTTAAAATTACATATACGTATACAGTGTATAATATACACATTTATTATTGTGTGATTCAAATAAATTTTAATGTGTCAGTTTAATTCTCATATAAATTACGCCTAAATGTTGTTTCAATAAAGCCTAAATGTCGAAGCGGTTGAAATCGGTAATCGCATGGGTATTATTTTCCCAACCTTTCGATGTGACAATAGATGGATGGCTTATCAAATTCAATTCAATTCAAAATCAAAAATCAAATGTCACTTGTATTTTTATTGAAAGAAAAATATTATAGACGGAACTATATTATTTTGTTCGAAAATCGAACAAAGAATAAAATTTATGTTTCAAAATGGCAAGTGTTCACAATTTTAAGTTTCAAAATCAAAAATCAAGTCACAAAATCAAGTTTCAAAATGTTATCATTCATCAACAAAAAAAAAGTAAACAGCATGAGTAATACACTGCGCAAATACACTCACACAAACACAAGCTACATTATTATTAGTATTACGTTTAACAATTCTAACAAGAAATCGTTTTGTATTCTCATCGAAACAAATGAACCAAAATTATTTTTTAGCATGGTAAATAATAAATTACTGAAAATTTTACAAAATTTAATGCAATTTAAAGCAATTTAAATTTATAATATAAATAATTATTTGTGTATTTAAAAACACAACTAAAACTTTAGATGCGCACGAATTTTTCAAAAATGATTTAGCGAAAAAAACTAACAAAAAAAATGAAAATAACATGCGCAAATACAGTGCGCATGTACAATACCACGAACACAAACACCAATATTAATTCGTGTCGGTTTAAGTTAAACAATTCGTACGCATGATAATTACAAAAAAACGAACAAAATCGGGGTACAATTTATGTTACAGTTTCTTAAACTTTAGTTGAGTTAAGAGTGCTTTGATCCTAAAGATACATAGCAAATTTTGTAAACAATCGATAGTCAAATTATGTCGTGAGAATTTTGTGTGTATTGAGAGTATTGTGAATGTAACTTGTTTTGTCTGTTTACCGGTTTTCATTTGATATTCAATTTGATCATTTTGCTGTTGTTTTTTTTCATGAACTCACCAAATTTATATCAATTTGATCTTCTTTTAATTATATTGACGTTTTTTCTGTGTTTAACGGACGATCTAAAAATAAAGAATTAAGAGGCCGGAACTCTGAAAAAATCTGAAAAATTCAAATAAGGAGAACCGGGTCTCTAGGCCCTCTCTCCCTATAGTTAGGGAAGGAGATACATGCAAGAATAATGCAGGTCCATCCAAACCAAATAAGGAGAAACGGGTCTGTAGACCCTCTCTTCCTAAGAGTAATGAAGTGGATTTATGCAACGACAAAGGCGGTCCATTCAAAGTATTTTTCAATGGTAGAGGAAAGCATGGAAACCTTAAAAAGTATAGAGGAATTTCCGGTAGATGTAAGGACGGATAAGCATGTAGCCACACTTTCGAGGACTACTAAGTAAGTTAAGTAAATAAGTTAAATAAGTAAGTTAGGTAAGTAAGTAAAGTATGTAAGTTAAGTAAGTAAGTAAAGTAAGTAAGTAAGTTAAGTAAGTAAGTTAAGTAAGTAAGTTAAGTAAGTAAGTTAAGTAAGTATGTTAAGTAAGTAGGTTAAGTAAGTAAGTTAAGTAAGTTAAGTTAAGTAAGTAAGTTAAGTAAGTTAAGTAAGTTAAGTAAGTTAAGTAAGTTAAGTAAGTTAAGTAAGTAAGTTAAGTAAGTATGTTAAGTAAGTAAGTTAAGTAAGTAAGTTAAGTAAGTAAGTTAAGTAAGTAAGTTAAGTAAGTATGTTAAGTAAGTAGGTTAAGTAAGTTATGTAAGTAAGTAAAGTAAGTAAGTTAAATAAGTAAGTTAAGTAAGTAAGTTAAGTAAGTAAGTTAAGTAAGTAAGTTAAGTAAGTAAGTTAAGTAAGTAAGTAAAGTAAGTTAAGTAAGTTAATTAAGTAAGTTATGTAAGTTAAGTAAGTTAAGTAAGTTAAGTAAGTTAAGTAAGTAAAGTAAGTTAAGTAAGTTAAGTAATTTAAGTAAGTTAAGTAAGTTAAGTAAGTTAAGTAAGTTAAGTAAGTTAAGTAAGTTAAGTAAGTTAAGTAAGTTAAGTAAGTTAAGTAAGTTAAGTAAGTTAAGTAAGTTAAGTAAGTTAAGTAAGTTAAGTAAGTTAAGTAAGTTAAGTAAGTTAAGTAAGTTAAGTAAGTTAAGTAAGTTAAGTAAGTAAGTAAGTTAAGTAAGTAAATCAATTGTTAAGGTCATTCCAGGAGGTTCATCTGAATGCTCTCTGTCCAAACGACAGAGATCACAGGATGAATCTTCAACGCCCGCTTAAAGATCTAAATTGCAAGTAACTGCAGATAGGTCTTTTAGTGAGGCACTAAAAGAAGCACTAGTTATAGTGGTGTTTGACGGAGCTAAGGAGGACCCCTCTAACTAGAGGAAGGTGGAAAAGTTTTTGCCTCCTCGTTCCTTAAAGTTATGAGGGAGAACCTTGGGGTGGCTCCTATATGGCGAGATGGAGCTTGGTATTGGAACCATGTCAAATTGAAAGTCTATGTCAATCTAAGAGCTCTAGATCTATATAAAAAAGCGATTAGCAGCCTTGGATAAGTTTGGCCTAGAGCCAGTATTGATTTTTTTGCGTTGGAAGATATTCCTAGTAGGCCGAGAGATCGAGCAATTTTGGCGGAACCAAGTACTTTAAAGACTATTTTAGAATTGTTTCAGATCAGCAATCCGAATTTTTCAACTTCTAACTGGAAGATAGCCAGAATGGAGGAAGCTTAAGAGGACAACAGATCGGTTGTCATCATCAACACATCGTCGTTGGCGGTACTAGCAGACAGGTTTTATGGTAAGCTACGGTCTTAGCGCAGTCACTTCAAAAGTCTTTAAAAAGGATGATGCTACTAAGTCATGGGCACCAGAACCAGATAAGGGTACTTCCGCAATGCACAGAACCTCGTCTGAAGAGGGTTGCTCAATTGATACGCAGTCGTATCGTGATAGGACATAGGAGACGATTTCGGACACTGAGTTGTCTTTATCAATGGAGTCACTTTGCTAGCTCGGTTTGGACTCTGATTCTACAGAATCTGACTCCACTATGGTTGAAGTTGAAACTAAGCATTAAAATGCTTACATTTATTCAAATCAATCTTCATTACTGTAAAGCAGTGTCAGCTGCCCTGTTGCCCCAAATATTAAAACATGACGTTGATGTCGTCTTGCTTCAAGAACCATAGGGCAATAAGGATCGGATTCTTGGGCTCGAAGCTACCATTTACAAATTACTGTTTGTACAGCAAGAAAGTAGGATTCGATCATGTATTCTTGCAAATAGCAATTTCTGTGGTAAGGCTATGGACCATATGTGTCTATGCTTCGTCCTTTTTGAACAGTGACCTCAACCTAATCTAACCTACAATTATTATTTTAATAGTGGTCAGTTTTAATGCACTATATCGTTCCGTTAAATAAAACTTCAATGTAGCCACAAATCAAGCACTCATATACTAAAAAACCGCCAATTCGAGAGCATATTGTTTTACACATAATATTAAATAATCCATTTGTAAAAGAAAAAAAAACGTGTGTACGAAACAGTAACATTTAAACGATTTATCACCCCGGAGCTACAAAAATGCTTCTAAGAGAAATGGAATGAAATTAATTGTGGCAACTGTCAAGATAACTGTCTTAGAAAAACTTTTTATTACAATAAAGTTTTAGCAGCGACAAACAAAATTCTAAAATAAAAAACAAACTTTTATGCTTTACTCGAACTTATTTCGATAAAATCTTAAAAACTGTTTCAGCTAAATAAAATCACTCCAATTACTTCTATACAATTTCGTTGAATGGTACACTTAAATTAAGAAAAATAAGAGTTAAATGTCAGAGTAATACTACTTAAAACTAACGGAAGATTAGTATTGTAAAGTTGTAAAATTACTTCAATTTATTGGTATAAGGCCAAAGTTAAAATAGTAAAGTTTATTATTTGTAGAGTTGTTAATGTTATTGACTTATAATTTCTCCGAATAAAATGAAAACGCTTACACTTGCAATTAATATTTCGTAACTAATTTACGACTTTGAAGTTTATTGTTTAGACACAAAATGGAAGCAATCAAAAAATCGTGAACCATAAACTATTTGTATATGCAGAACAATTTAGTAAACGTCAGATGTTCCAAGAAACACAAACTGGTGGCGATGGTTATCCACTGTATAGACTACAACAACTATAAACAACTACACACAACTATAAAAATTAATAACGTTGGTTTCGAAATTGACAACTAATGGATTGTGCACTACTCTCCTATTCTTTCGAAATCATTTAATGCGCATATCAACGAAAAGCCCTTGCGAATCCCAATGCACCCGTCAATAAAGCCGAACAATTTTAAATGGGACGCTATATAAGCAGTAATGAAGCTCTATGGCGAATTTTCAAGTAATTCACAAAAACGTTGCTGTATCCCTAAGTCCCGCGGTATTACATGAGGAATCAATCGACGAAGAAATTTTGCCGAAAAAACGGGGCGGTAAGCGTTGCTATAACTTGGGTTGATTACACTTCATGATATTCATGCACAATCAATGGCCAAGCAACTTTGGGATATAGGCGATGGCAAACTTCCGGTTCTTCCTTAACCACAAAAGATCGTTACAAGAGATACATGTTATGGACATGTAGTAAACATTCTCCTCTAACTATTGATTTATTTTTAGATCCGTTTGTAGTGGGTTACACTGCCTATCGTTACAAATCAAAGTTCACAACCACTCATTTCAAAACTATTTAAGAAACAATTTCAAAGGACTGGCCTTAAAACAATGAATTAACAAAGCACTATTGTAGCCTTTTTAAGGTTCACCGCAAATTAAATGATTTTTTTTACCCCAACAAAATTTTATAGCAGAACTCAAAGTAATCTGTAGAGTTAAGAAATAATACGCAGACAATATCAGTCAACACTAAATGATCAGTCAAATTGGATACCACCGCGGCTTGTCTTTGCCGTCTAGGCATGAATAATCAATAAACAAATCGCATGAAACTAAAAATATGTTATGAGCGATGCATAATTTTAACAATCGAAAATAATCAAAAATAATAAATTCACATGACTTGCATTTATGATGTGACCGCGGTATACAACTGTTTTATGCTTCGTTAATAAAATGTTAACACAGGGTAAGTTTGCGCAAAAATCGAACAGTAATAACATGATTTTTTATTTTTTGTAAAAGCCGGAAGATATGCTACTTAATGTTGAAGCTATGTATGTAGAAAAATTACACCATCAATGATTTTTAGCAATACTATACGAAATTAAAGTAACATTTTTATAAATCGTATAAGTCATAAAGTCACACCTTGGTAAAGTTACAGTAAATAAAATAGGAAGGCACTAATAGTCATAACAAAGAAAGTTGCATATTCAAGCATCAGATATAAAGTTCTATCTTACGCAAGAACGATTTGTGTTGTACGTGATACTTTGTATTAGGAAATCAAAATAGAATACAAATCAGTTTCCAATGCTTTTTTATTTTCGTACATCTTTTTGTGCTTTACAACATAATAGGTATTGAATTGAATACTATCTCGTTTAATATGTACATTTTACAAACATCTAAGTAAATATTTAACACATATTAGCAAAAGCGGTTTCCAGATTGTTAAATTGTTCGTGACTGCGATACTTATTTTAAGGTTTTCAATTTGGTGATAATTTGAATTTTTTATGAATAGCTATTAGTACCATTAAACATATTTAAAAACTGTATTGATTGATCGATTTAGAATGTACGACCAAGCATTAAGCAAGATCTTCCCGATATATGGCCATGCCCGCCTTATACTCGTTTCTACATAAGCTTGGAAGGATAAGGCAGGATATTAGTTAACTTATAGAGATCTGTAATGAATTGGATTAGTTTTTGCATGAAATTTACAGTTAATTAATTTACTACATTTAAAAAAATATGAAATTATAAAAGTTATAAAAAAGCTTATACAAATTAAATTTAAAAAATTGATTAAACATGACAATCTAAATGAATTAACCATTTTACGACAAATACGTCATATAATCGCCAAAAATTTAATTTAGATACACTTTATTTGACACAAAACTTTAAAATTTATACAAATTAAATTTTAAAAAAATTTATTAAATATTACAAATAAATTAAATTAACCGCTTTACGACAAATACGTCCATTATACATATTTAAAAACTATATTGATTGATTGATTAGAATGTACGGCCAAGGACGAACCAGGAACTCCCGGATTGCCGGGCACCACCGTACACCCGTGTTACATATAACAAAACCGAAGGAGTGGATGGAATTTGTTAGTTATGACAGACTCGACCCGGTTGCAAACACCTAAGCGATCGATAGTTAGTGTTTTTTTTTGTGGTGTAAGGAAAGGAAGGGCATGTTAGTAATGACAGATTTGACCCGGTTTTCCGGAAGCCAATATTCAACTAATGTTAGCACAAGACAATCACAATTTTGACGAGCTGCTCTGCATTATTTCATCAACTGCAGTGTGCCCCCATTCAAGTGTATCAGCAAAGTGTTTCCTAAAAGCAAAATCTATTAATGAAATAACCGCTCTTAGCCATAGGCTGTAATAAATTGAATTAGTTTTCATCTGAAATGATAAATTAATTAATTTGTAATATAATAAACTAATAATATTATAATATAATTTCTGCAAGCCGTAGACTGTAATAAACTGGATTAATTTTCCCTGAAAATACAAATATATTAATTTGTCTCATAATAATAATGTATTAATGTAATATAAATATATAAATACCTAAATACATAAATATATAAATATATGAATACATTAATATATAAATACATAATAGCAATTACACAATGTACTTGCATCAAAATCCACTTTATATTTACTTTAAAACCAAAAACACTACAAATCGAATTTTATTAAAATAATTAAACAATTGAATTCGATCGAATCCACCGTTTTTTGCAATTACACAATGTACCTGCATTTAAATTCTATTTATATTTACTTTAAAATCAAAAACACTAGAAATTGAAATTTATTAAAATAATTAAACTACTGAATTCAATCGAATCCACCGTTTTTTAGCAGTTACACCATAAAAATATAAAAATATAAAAATATAAAAATATAAAAATATAAAAATATAAAAATATAAAAATATAAAAATATAAAAATATAAAAATATAAAAATATAAAAATATAAAAATATAAAAATATAAAAATATAAAAATATAAAAATATAAAAGCATATAAACATAATATACAAATATAACAATAAAATTAAAAAATTCTAAATTCGAAAATATACAAAGTATACATTTTTCAAGTCAAACCAACTACTTCCTAGACCAAACCAACAAAATTATGTACGGGGCCCGCCAAATATACAAGTTTGCCACTAAAGTATACCATAATTATTGATAGTTTCTAAAATAATTCCAAACTGTACAAAACTATTTTTTTCACCAACACTTTAATATGATGATTTGAAAAATTTTTTAATCCGGACTGAAAACCATTGTTAATTCCATCCGAAAACAATCCAACTTTCCTTGTACTTTCGTTACTTCAATCTGAAAAACTGTTATATTGTCTTGTAAGCCCGTTGACTTGGCTTGAACCCCAGGTTATCCGTTACGAAAACTTGTCAATTTCACTCGAACACCTGCCAAAATGGTCGAACCCCCGCTAACCTGGTCCGAAAAACAGTCAACTTGACCTGAAAAAGGTATATATAGCCTTCTTCAACCCTGCCTTAAATCGCAGAAACTTATAACTCAAAATCAAAAACCTCCAAGGGGCATCCGATCTCAAATCGCAAAAAAAAAAAAAAAAAATTAACAATAAAAAATAAATCTCGACCCATACAACAAATGAAATGTTCATTCTCAAAAAAAAATTTAAAAACTTAAAATCAAAAACAAGCAAAGACCTGGTCGCCCCATGAAAGACATCGCTGCAACCACCAAAGGCGAAGTCCATCCACAACAGGCCTCTAAAACCCACTGCCAAAACCTACGCCACCCCCCCCCCCCCCTTAACCCAATCATCGTCAAAAACAAAGTGGTACGAACGAACCCAAAGCAAGCACCTCCAACAATGCACCACACGCCATTCCCAAAAACAAAACCACAATTGATTCACATTAAATCCGTCAATCCAAACCAGCTGCAAAAATATAAGTTACAAATATGCACCTCCACAATTTACTATATTAACATTCCTTTCCCAATTAAAATAAATCAAATTAACCATTTACCGTCGACTCAACTCAACGATCACCCGAATAACATTTTAAAATCGTAAAACAAAACAACAACAATCAACGAAACACAATATGATAATTTCTCTTATACTTCTCTCATGAGCTACATAAATACCAACATGCATGCAAAAGAAAACAACGGGATTAATAAAACGGAACCCGTGTAAATCCATACACATAAATGCACACACCATATAGAATCCCTTAAAGAATACACAGCTCGAAGAATCCCTTACTATTAATTCCGTTCGCATTTAATTTTCATATTTTTTTCCTTCATGTACAATATTATTTCTAAAATAATCTACTCGCGCAGAGAAAATAAAACCTTCTAGAACGTTTTTATAACATCAAATATATATACTATGCCAGATGATATTCAATAATTATTATTTTGCTTTCTTTTTTTTGCTTTTTTTCAAAAGTCAAGCGAACAGGACACAACAGAAATGCAACAAGCACGACCGATTAATTAATTACAATAAATTTAAAAATAACATCTAAACTGATAGATTTTAATAAGAATAAATGGTGTATTGTGCATTACAACCTATCCTCTGGGAAAAGCGACAGAGTTCCATTTATAATTTATGTAAATTATATATTACACAACACACACGCACTCAATATCCCATCGACACCACGATACACTCTATTATTAAACACATGATATCAAATCAAAAAACTATATATATGTTCACAAACTTTAATACATCATGGCACCATTATTTTTAACAAAATAAGCACTTTAATGATTCACACATTGAGCCCTGAATATTATTACTTAAACACAAATTAACAAGAAAGATACATATTAATAAAAATAAAATAAATTAATTTTAAAATTTTAAAATTGAAGAGATCGGAAAAACACGTCCGATCTCTTCAACAATCAACGACCTCATTAAACATATTTAAAAACTATATGGCATCAAATTATTTATAAGACCAAGAAATGGAGCTCCAATGAAGAGAATATCATGGAAACTACATCATTTGAAACGGTTGTAACATCGTTTTGAAAAAAAGGTTTATTTATTACTAGTCACATTTTTTGCAAGTCAATATTCCGATTCCACACCAACAAATCCCTACTACATACATGTTTGATGATGTTGCAAATGCACTATTGCAGTGATAACAAATGAATTAAAATAATTTTACAGTTTACAAACATTATTCAAATTATTACAATTGTAAACACCTATTTTGTTATTTCCATTTACAATAATCGTAATGTTTCTGTTTTTTTTTTATTATAAAAACTTCATAAATGTAATGTTTTCAATTTACATTTTTATCGGCAAAAAACTATTCCCCATCAATTGCTTTGTTTATGTATGGCAAAAAAAATGCGAAATATGTTTATTGGTTATAAAACTAGCATAACGTTTTATCATTGTTTTATCACAAAAAAAACAGGGTGGTTCTATGAATTTATATATAATGCAATTTAACAACTCTTTTGTTATGGCATAAATTGGTTGTTTTGCACAAAAGGGTGCTCTAATTGCGACTAAAAAAGTTACATTTCAGTAGTTTTCATCGTCAAACAAACTGTCTTACCAATAAATAACACCAAAATTATCAAAGAGCTAAGCATCTCGCTTAAGTTTGAGACAAAACAAAATAATTGTTGAAAGGTTTTTGTAGTTTAAAATGTTTTTAATTTAATTATGAAACATTTGATTTGTAATTTATTCTGTTTACTGTTAAAAAGGTGTTTTATATATGCATGCTAGCAGGATTTGCAATTTATTCTTTTTAAGAGGACAGTCATATTTTTTATTGTTGTGTTATCTTCAAAATTGATGTCCTCTTTTCAGTTGTTGTCCTCTTTTCAGTGACATTTTTGTAAAAATATTTTAAAGTTTATGGGTAATTACAAAGTCATATTTTAAAATGTCAACTCATCAAATAAAAGAAATGGTTCCATTTTGTAATGTGTACATAATTGTGACTTGTGATGGAGTGAATGGGATTTCATGATAGCGCTTTCATTTCCTATTTGTTTCCCCTTTACCAACAAACAAGGATTTTTTTTTAATTTCATTTTTGAGCGATACAATTTTTGATTCTTTGATGTTACGCACTAATACAAATAAACAAAATTTCAAGGACATATTATTTTTTTCGTAATACTAAATTTAGTGTGAGTTCGACTGCTGAAGAGTAAACATAAATATAACAAAAATAATACGTTCACATAAATTAATTTAAAATGGCGGATAAAGAAGGCTGGAGTCGTCAACAGACGATAACGCTTGTTAGGGAATAAAACAAAAACTCATGTCTGTACAATTCAGTCGATGCACATTATTAAATAAAACAACAAAAAGTGAAAAATTTAATTTAATTTTATGTGAACCAAAATTGACAGTTTCTGAAATTACCAAAAAATTAAGATCACTTAAATCCCAATTGTGGAAAGAGAAACAAAAATTATTTGCTTCGAAAAGAAGGGACGGAAGATACTTATGTGGCTCGGGGACGGAAGATACTTATGTGCCAAAACTATGGTGCTTCGAGGAACTTTCGTATTTATTATTCATTATTGATGCTGAATCTATCAAATATAGATTTGTTGGATGTTAGTTAATATCCATTTTGACCCGTTACAATTTTAGATCATTGATTTTTTATTTCCAGATTGGAATAGACGCATCAAGTTAAACAAGTGTGATAAACTCTACAGGTACAACACAACAAGTAAGTATATTATAGATTCATACAATATAAATGTTCGTACAACAGGCATGATAATACCCCAAACTTTTTTTTGTTTTAAGGAACCCTTTTCTATTTATGATATTTTTTTAAATTGTATATATTATTTTAGAAAAAACATGCCAAAGCCGCACTACTGGAAACTCAAGGACTAGAAGCCATACAATTTATGAAAAATTATTTTAAAAATAAGGCAGAAAAACCACCTGAAACAGAAGTCTATGTAGTTTAAACAAATTAAACTACAACATAATTGTATGGCATTAAGCATGAAAATCCTGCAACTAGTAAATAAAAAAATTGCTGAGGAGAAAATTGGAATACCAAATAATTACCAACCTATTATAACTCCACCCAGATCTACGCCATCTTCCTTAAATTTCATACCTTCAATTATTTCTTCTCCAATTTTATATCATGATAACATCCATAAAGTTTCTCACCTTCAATCAAGCCCTAGACCCTTATCTTCAAGCTCCATTCATTGTACTCTAGAAATTTTGGAATTTTAAATTTGGTGTAAGAAAATCACTAAATAAAATTTATTTTTACAAATTTCATGAATTATTTTATTTTGTTTTTTACAAATCAAATCATATAACAACTTTTTTTGGACCAAAAGAATTCGGTGAAGGTGAGCGAAAACTAGCCGTGCAAGAAACTGTATTTTGTTTTCATCAGTGAAATATGATGCATAATCAATCTTTCCGCAGTAAGGATTGTACAAGTCAAATAATCCTAAAATTGTTCGAAAAAAAAATTTAGTTGTGCTCGTTCAAAAATCATTGCAATTGTAAAAAATATTTCATATCCGTATTTTGTTGAAATTCTAAGTAAGTTGAATGAGAAAACTAATTCCATAACACTGATAGGGGATGCTTCGAACCGAAAAGCCACTAAATTATATCTAATCGTTGTTCAATTTGTTGACCCCGAAAGTGGCGTCCGAATTAAATTGCTAAAACTTACAAAAATGCCAGGTGAAACTTCGGAAGTACCAACATTTAAAATGTGTTGCGGGAAAACAATTTAGTACAAATTTAATAAAATTACCGGTTGGTCAGCTGACAAATCCAATACAAATTTTGAAAGAACTGCGACGAGCGGTCCTCCCACTAATTCTAATCTAATTGGGATTGGATGTAATGGTCATATATGTTCAAAAGCGATTAACACTGCTAGCGCTCAATTACCTTTAGATATTGGTCATATAATTCCCCAAATATATTTGTTTTTAAATATATATATATACTGTCAGAACGGAAGTTTTAAAAAAAATTGTGTGAAGAGGCTGAAGTTGAGTAAAAAAAATTAATTAGTCACTCATCAATCCATTGGCTTTTACTTTCAAATGCCGCAGAGACTTCTTTCTATGTTTATACCGCTTTGGACCTATTTCTTAAGTTTGGAGAAACTACCAAAACTACTGCAATGTTTTTTATAGATAAGCGTCGCAGGCAAAAATGTGAGAAGTATGATAGAGGATAAATGTGAGAAGTATGATGGAGGATAAAGGTGAGGGAAATGAAAGGGGCCTTGGAAGATCCGGTAGCCCTAAATCTATTTTGTCATACTTGAGCAGAAGCTTCATGTACCAAAAAATAGAAAGGAATCCACAATGTTCAATCATGTTATTGTATTAGACGCTAGGCTACATAACAGATGCGCGAATCATATTTGACGAGATAAAAACTACTTGAAATATTTGTAAAACGGATATAATAAAGAATCTGGATCACTAACACCTTTTGAAAACGAGGTTTCGTTGGCACAGCGACCCGACAATGCTTTTGAGACTTTTAATCAAAACTGGTTCGACATTTTCATTATCATCCCAAAATTCACTAAAATAAATTCAACAATTTCGTGTTTTAATCTCTTCGCGGCAAATGGTACGCCTGTTAAAGCATTCGGCACTAAAATTCTAAATTTAGATTTTTTACATGTGGCCCAAAAATAAATCCTATATACAGCCTTAACAAAATATTATTTTCTATCTACCATTTTAAAAGAGGTGTTAAATATTGGTAATAAAGTTGTATTAAGTGTTAAGATGTATGATGTCATGATTATAGCTAAGTACCTAATTATAAACTAATAAATTAAATACATTAGAATAAGTAATGTAATAATAGATTTCTAATGCTACTCCAACGATTAATAATTATACTTAATTCCAAATTATAATTAAGGACGCAAAAAAAAAAAAAAGCTCACAATATAAAACAAACAAAAAAGAGTTTTCCTTATCTCGTTTTTCACCGTCTTATACGAATAATAAAACACAATTTCATTTCATTTCGTCGTTGCTGTTTTATTTTGCTTTGCTATTCATTGTTTTCAGCAACAAAATTAAGAAATGTTTTTAAAATAAATTAAATCATAAAAAGCGAAAATTATTTTGTTATTATTCTTTTATATAAAAATAAACCTTTTCATTTTATTATTTCACTTTAATTTTCTTTATTTGTTTGTGTTAACATAATGCGAAACCAAACAAATCAAACAACAAGCGTAACACTAATAAAATAAGAAAAATGAAATCAACTTGAATTTGATTCCTTTTATTTTCGTTTTTTTTTTTTTAATGAAATTTCTTTTTTTCTATAGAGCACAAGACAAAATTTATAACTTAAAAGAATTTTTCATCTAATTTGATTTTTATCGTCTCAACAAATTATAAACTTTAAATAATTTATTCATTTTTGGTTGTTGTTGTTTTATTATATTTTAAGTAAGTGTAACTTATTTCAATTTTTTTTTTTATGTTTTATCTTTTTAGGATAACAACCAACCGAGGTTTGTGTTTAAGATACCACAAGATATAAAAAGTTACACATACCCAAATTATAATGGTGGTGTTGTTTTCATGAAAATATAAATAAACTTTTCGTTGAATAATTCACCATTTGATCAAAATGTAAGATGAATATACTCTTTAAATGTGCTTTCGGCTAAAAAAAAAAAAAAAAAATTTTTTTGGCGAAATTTTTTTGGCGAAAACATTGTATTTATTTAATAAACATTATAAAAATTAATTAAACACGCTTTTTGTTTGTTTTCAATTTTGCGTGTTATATATAAACTTCATCATTGTGATTAAAATATTATTTTTGTTCGTTTAGCGTAGTTGATCATACATCCAACCCAATTACTGAGTATATAATATAATTAAATTTTACGAACGCAAAGCAAATGGCGATTAAACCGAATTATAATTAAAAATTACGCCTCTTAGTAAATTATAATGCACCCAGCATATTTGCCTAAAATTACCACAACAATTTACAAAACGGTTATAAGATTAATGCATGTATCATGAAAACGGTTTAGTTTAATTTTTATGTAAAAGTGTATATGTTCGAACTCGTGTATTAAATATTTAGAGGTCTAAAAATGGAAATCACGACGTCCAGTTAACGATTCGAGCCCAAACTTTAATCTCGCATTGTTCTACACGAATTGACAAGATATCATTTTAATATATGTTTTTCAATTTTATTATTGCTGGTGACTTTAATCATAAAGTAAATATATTAAAGAGACACATAACCATATACATTATTCAACTATAGCATTTTTAGTGTAAATTATTACAACCCAGTAATAGTATTAGTGCAAATTTTGAATAATATGTATACAAGCAAAAACGTCTCTATAGAAAGACCAACTATTCAAAAATTTAAAGGGACAAAGCGCCTCTTTGATGTAGTATTCGTTGTGTACGGATATAGCGTAAAACAAAAACAAAAAAATATTTTTACTAACACTAATATAGTTAGTTTTTTATGTTATTTTTGCTTTGTTATTTGTTCTGCTACCAATACTACTTTATTAAGGCGGATATATAGTAGTATTAGTGTACGAAAAAATGAGTTGGTCTTTCTATAGAGACGTTTTTGATACAAGAGAATATACTATATTAAGCAACGCCTTTTGAGTATTAAAACCAGATCGATCTAGTTATATCAAACCAATACATAGAAGATCACATGAAATATATTAATTCGTAATAATGTTTTGTATTTTTTATGTTTCCAAAAATTTTAAATTGTTGTTGTTTTCATTTAATTGTGTTGTTAATTGTTGTTGTTTCAATTTTAAAACGATCGCATTTTTTAATTTTTGTATTATTTTGCTGTTGTGAACCATGTAATGAAATAAAAATTGTTCGTATGAACCGCATTATATTTCTAAAGCTTTTTAAATGAAAATCAAGTTGATCGGAACTGCAAGATTAAAATTTCTTTAACTATAGTTAAAATTTATAATTTCAGAAATGTATTTAGAATATTTAAATTTTTAATGTCCTTAATTCTGTGGTTCTGTGTTTGTGGTTGTTAAGTTTCTGTTTGATAATAATTATCAGTAGAAAATCAAGGGTCGTCTATTTAATGTTTTTTTGATACGATTTTGATATGAAACTATACTTGGTGGGATTATAAAATATTTTTGTGGGTTTTTTTCGTTCGGTTCAAACAAACGGATGATATGGGCCTTCTAATTATAAACATTTATATGTTATTCGATTCTTAATTTATAAAAAATAAATCGCTAAATAACAACGATTAACAAGTAAAAACTGCCGCTTAGATGTTGCTGCTGTCACAAATAAGTGTCTGGTCGTTCAACAGTAACATACAAATAGTAATACAGAATACATAGTTACAAATGTTATTTATTTATTTTATTTAACCATTTAAAATTGATAACTTAGACTGTGAGATGTTTTTTTTGCTACCTATTTTGAGTGTTTTCTTAACAATACTAAAATCATAAAATCTAGAATTGCATAATGATGCTCGTAACATTCATTATTTTTATTTAATAAACAGATAAATTCCGAATTAGATTTAACAATTTCAATACATTTCGCGATTATATAATTTTTAATATTTCGAGTATGAGGAGATGCCGTAAAAATATTAGAAAAAATATTAATGCAATATTTCGAAAAGTTAAAAAATAATTCGCTTGGAGCGTTTAAATTTCCGAAATCTGAATTTTTAGAATAATTTTTAAAGTAAATAAAACTTTCGTTTTTCAAAGAGATTGTTTCAGTACCTTTTGTTAGTAACAGTTTACATGTATTACCATTTAATGTTTTTATTGCATTTAAAAATGACGTAACCAATGTAATATTTTAGAGACGCATCATCTACATTTTCATTAAGTTGCATATTCTTCTCGGGTTGAATTAGTAATTCGGTATTTTCCAAAAAATCTTGAACCTGGTTATTTTCATCTTGCAGTTCTTCATTATGTTCCACCTCTTTGCAAGACTCATTTTCTGTTTGTTCTAGATCTTTTTCCAATTCCATTATCGCGCTTAAATTTTCTTCATCGTCATTCTCACAATTTGATAATTTAGTGTTTTTTATTAATTTTAAACACATTATTTGAGCAGCTGTCCTGCCGAATTCCAAAATTGACGGGTTTTTACAATTTCCTCCTTTACCTCTAATAATTGAAAAAGTATTTTCTAGCGGATCCTGATTGAACCGGCACGTTACCAAAAACCGATCTGGGTCTTCTTGAAATAAATCATTTGATAGTTGTAAAATAGTGTTCATAGTGGTTATTAAACCTTTGAAGCAGAAATTAGTAGTTTTTCGATGACATTTTAAATTGTTAATATACTGTTTCATATAAATTATATTATCAGCAATGTGGTTATTTTGTTTTAGAGCACAAAGATTACTATTTTTAGAAAATAAATTTGTACTATTTAAGTTGTCGAATAGTTTATCCACTTTTTCACAAAATGTTGCGGTTGCAAGAGTATATTTTTCATTTTCTAATGAAAATTGTTTAAGCTCGTGTCGTGTTCTTATTGATGCTGCTACAGTTCTGCTGAACACTTGAGTAGCCAGTGCAACTCTCATTTTTTCAAAGGTGTTGGGATATATATGCCGATAAGTCAATTTGGGGCAAAGTTTTATTGCACTATTTTTTTCTGAGTTATACACCTCTTTCAAAACATCCCAGCTAATAGTACCGTCAGGTGTATCTATTTTTGATGCCATTAAGTTATTTCTAATAGATTTTATTAGGTGAGGAGTATCAAATGCGGCATATACTTTTCTACCATCTAATTTAAAATATGGTTCATCAGCAGTTACTCCTAATAATTTATAGGCCTTTCTATTGTTAGATCATTGATCGCACACTGTAGCTTGAACTTCAAATCCGATATTATTTAACAGTTTATTGTTTTCGGAAATTAATTTGGCAAGATGTTCCCCGGATATACCTTTTGCTGAAGCATAATATGTAAATAAGTACTTATATTGACAAAATAGCCCTCTCACCATAAAAACTAGTACATATTTTGCCATTTCAGGCATTCTTTCATTACCGTCGTCTGTGTATCCTTGAATTAAATCTAGTTTGATATCGTATTCCAAGTCACGTCGAATAGTTCATCAAATAGTAAAATTGCCTTACGATTATCCCCAGAAAAACTCATTGCTTGGCGTTTTAAGTTTACTATAACATTTTCGTTTGGACCAGGTACAAGATTTTTAATTGGCATTCATTTCACTATTGAATTTTTACAGGGTAAATTCAACTCCAAATTGTTTCTTAGAAACCTGTAACAAGCCGGGGAAATAAAAAAAATATTTTGGTAATATTTCGATGGTCCTCTGAATACTTTGATGTTTTTGACTTTCGGCATAAAATCATTTTTGAAAAATCTTTAGCATGAACACTTATATTTAGTTTATCAAATTCATTTCTCAAAATTTGTGGCTTATTTTTTTTTGTTGGTAGAAGTTTTCCATGAGAATTTATTTGCAATTTATGTACTTCATTCTTTTGTTTGATATATTTAGTTTTTAGCAACTCATTGCGTTTTTTAAATGCTTTGTATCTATTCGTAATTCGCAACCGCATCAAATGAAATGTAAAGATCGAATAAGATACAATTTAAAAATGAAAATAATTTTATGATTCCTATTTAAATATAATTTTATTTGTATGCATATACATACATACAAAAAACTGAGAAGATATTGTTTTCTCCATCAAATCGTAATTTCATAATTTTACTATAGTGTCAGTGCGGTCATCCCGTTATTAATAAATAACAACGATCGTTCGTCTCTCGCACAATGCGTGCGAATAGTAAAGAAAAAATAAATATATAAAAAAACGTGCGTGTAAAGAGGGATAAAAATGTAAATTTCTATAGGTGTTGTGCTGTATAGACATTGTTGTTGGTTTTGCGTATGTTTACAGAAGAGAGATACACAAGAAAACACAACTTGTGTTGTAATATTTTTAATGTGTCTCGACTAAATTATCGGTTTAGTACAATGAAGTTATAATATAATATTGTTTTTGTTAGTTGGTAGTAAGTGAAAAATGTAATAAAAGAATTATTCGAGAAAAAACAGCGAATGTATAAAGTCGACGTATCGAAGCATTTTTTTATTGAGTAACCAAAAAAAAGAGTGTTCTGTTTAGTTCAGCGAAAACTGAAAAGTATTACCACACTTGGTTAAAAATATGAATAAAGAAATATCATAAAGTACGCTCTTCGCTCTTGAATATTTTTTTTTTATAAAATGTATACTAATACTATTACTGGGTTGTAATGTTTAATATGAATAAATTTAAAATATTAAAAATCATCACACTGCTATGTCTCTCTTTAATATATATTCCTTTATGCTTTAATGCAAAAAACACTTACTAGGAATCAATACTTGAAATGCAAAAATACTTGAAATACATTTTAGGATTTACAAATATCTGAAATGAAATAATTCAAGTAAATCAAACGCCTCTAAATAAAAAATATTAAAATAAAAAAAAACTTTACGACACGAGAAAGTTTTCCTTACAAAATCTGTGCAATTTGTTCTTTGGGTGCTGTTTATAGATTTGTTTTTCCTCGTTCGATAAGTTTGTGCATTGGGACATTTTTTTTCTGATGTACTGTCAATACTATTTTGTTGCTTTGTAATGCGTAGTATCGTTCGTGTGTTTCTTCGTTGTGTAAGTACCCTCAACTCATCATAAATTGGTTATGCTTAGTGAAATGTTTATTTAAATTGCATGGTTTTGTAACGGTTGCTTGAGAACCGTCCCAAAGAGGGTAAAAGAAGAAGTAAAAACAAAATTGAATCGTGTTGCATAATAGCGTGTTGCGTTGGTGGTATATTTTTGTTGCAGTTGATAATTATAATGTTGATGCTTATAATGTTGTATGTATATGCATAAACTGGATATGGTCAGCTGTTCGGTACGGTAAATTTTTTTTCTTGTTGATTTAAAACATAAAAAAAAAATATTTAAAAAATTGGGACACAAAATATTGGTAATTCGAATGGTCAACATCTAATTAATAAATTGATCATATTCACAAAAACAAAACAAAAAAAAAATATTTTTTTTATAATTGGAAATTGAAAAAGAAATAAACACTGTATAATGTTTTTTATAAAATTAAAAAAAAAATTAAAATAAAACTTATTAATTAGTATTGAACTATACATGTATATTACATCTAAGTGAACTATTTATAAAGAAATTTTTTTATATAAACATTAAATATATAAATAAAATTTATTTTCATTAATTAATTAATAAATAAACAAACTAAAAATGTGTTTGAAAGAAATGTGATTAAAGTTATTTTGTGGATAAGTTACTAAAATGTAATAAATATATAAGAAAAGAAAAATAAAACTGTATTAATAATTATACTGATATAAATTTATATAAATAAGTGTACACGAATAAACAAAAATAATAAGAATAATTAAATAACTTAAATTAAATTTATTTAAAATAAAAATAAAAATAAAACCGAAGAAAAAAAAACCAATCCCATTCATACTTTTGGTTTATTGCAAATATTCAAGTACGAATATTCACATGTTTCAAATCATATGGATAAAAAAATTGTAAAATAAATTGAATTTTACTCAAGAAGAGTTATGCTTGCTGAAATAATTGATTGGAGCGTGTGCGGAACGACTATCATACCATTTAACGGAGAACATAGACGACCCAAACTTGTGTAAACGGAATGGTAAGAAATATTTTAGTTATTTTTTTTTTATTCTAATTAATTTACTTTTGATGTTTATGTAATAAAATTATTTGGTGCGGGTGAATAAGGGATGGAACCACTTGAGTACCTAACATAAAACAAGCATAGCTTAATAGAAGCTGGATGGTAACCCTCATTAATTACATCCCACCCCATCGCCGTGAGTTTATAGCCAGACACGTGCTATGCGAGGGCTCTCCCATTCAGCTGTAGTTTTAAGTATTGTAAACGGTTACCATGTGGGCCACCACATGGCGATCCGTTACAGTTTCATAAATATTATTTTGATTTAAACTACTGAATTTGCTGACTTGTTAACATGAAAAAAAAAATTCTAATGCTTGGAATTTCTTTGAAAAATCTAACGCTGAAGAAGCGAAATGTAAAGAATGTTTTAAAAAAATTAAAACAAGAGGATCTTCAACAAGTGGTCTGATTTCTCATCTCAAAAATCTACATGGAATTAATTTGATGAAAAATAAAGCTGATGTAAATGATAGCTTTGAAACTGGGTCTAACACGTCAAAAAAAATATTAAAAGCCAAACTGTTATTTTACATTATGTCAAAGGGCACAGTTCAGAAAAAATTGTAGCTAGATTAGCTGCCAAAGATGGCTTTTCAATAAATGTCATTACAAATTCTGCGTTCATTAGAGAAGCTATTTATATTAAAGAACATTGAAATTTAGGTTTGGTCCCGATCAAAGTTTCTTGTAATAACTACACTAGCCATTGTCAAGGATCATTTAAAAGATGATATTTGGGGTTAATTTTGAGTGTGATGTAATAGCAACAACAAACGATGGTGCCGCAGTTATGGTTAAGTTTGGTAGAATTTATCGAACTGAACTTCAGGTTTGCCTTAACCATGCCATTCATTTAGCAGTCATTGACATTTTATATAAAAAAGGGAAACTTCAGAATCTGAACAACAACAAAGTGAATGTGATAGAAATATTGACGAAGATGAACATGCTATACTGACGAGGATCTTGAGAATTTGAGTTTAAGTGTAGTCGAGTACGAGTAAAAAAAATTAGAACCATCAATTTATATATACGATGTTCTTACAAATAGTCAAAAATTAGTGATTTTTTTCGAAAATAGCTAGTTTGGAACAGTATTTTACAAAAATACGTACTGGAGCAAGAAGGAAAAGAATTGAATTTAATTTTAGATTGTAAAACGAGATGAAATTCACTCGAGCCAATGATCACTAGAATCATTGTTGTTGAATTGCTCATTTATTGTTGAATTGCTGTATTAAACAAGCTTTATCTGATTTAGATGCGTTATATCTTTGGAACGAAGAACACAGAACTACACTGCGCCAAAAAAAACGCAACACCAAAAATTGTTGAGAAAGTACCTCATTTTTAACCAGTTATTTCTTAATGAAATATTAAATATAAAAAAAAAATTTTGGTGGTAACATGAAGAAAATTTTGTCTTCTTTCTGATGCTGTTATTCAGTTTAATTTGTTTTGTTTTTTTTTATTGTTTTTTTGAATAAAATAAAAATTGTCTAATCAAGTAAAAAAAATTGTTAAGTTTGAGACCGGCAACGAACTTTCCTACTGATTCGTTTAAAAAACCTAGTTAACCAAGCTGCAGGGAATTAACAATTTAAATTATGCACTTGAACATTTTTTGTACGTTAATTCCTTGTTAAGTTATTGCAGTTTTAGCAAAAACCTGATAACAAAGTGAAATTATATAATTTTTTTTATTGTGTAAACTAAGAACTCTGAACGAATTTTAACAACCTAGTGTTAACTTTATTGAAAACAAAATTATATCTAAAATAAGTTATTCTAAACGTCAAGACGGATCGAAAGGAAGAATCACTCGTTCGTGCTACCAAAATCATAACGATATTTCAATTAGGAGAAAGTTTTCGTGAAATTGGGCGGATTTTAAATTTGAATGTATCGGTTGTCAGTCGTACGTGGCATCGATTTTTAAACACCAACAGTGTTAAGCGTCGTGAAGGATCTGGGCGAAAAAAAACTTCACCGAGAGAAGATCGCGCTATCGCACATATTGCCAAAGTCAATAGGACCAGTAGTGCTCAACAAATCATCAGTAATGTTCCATTTAACAACCAGATTTCAAAACAAACGGTAATAAATCGGTTGAAAGATTATCGTTTAAGTTCACGTTGACCTATTCGGGTACCATACCTTACCGAAACTCATAGAAGACTACGAAGAAACTTTACATTGATGTATAGGGATTGGGCTCAAAGGCAATGGCGCAACGTTTTGTTTTCAGATGAGTCACGTTTCAATTTATACTCATCAGACCGCCGTTGTAGAGATTGGCGCGCACCGAGTGAACGGTTAAATTTGGATTACTTAATGCCAGTCGTAGCATTTAATGGAGGCTCAGTGATGGTTTGGGCGGAAATCTCATGAGATTTTAAAAGTAATTTGGTGATAATACCATACCCTGCGCTAACGCCAACGCGATATGTTGAAGAAATTTTAAGGCTTCATGTTCTTCCCTTGAAAGAACAAATTGGTCGCAAATTTATTTTTAGACAAGATAATGCTCGGCCACATACAGCCTTGCATACAAGACAATTTCTGCAACAGCAAAACATTAGGTTAATAAACCATCCTCCGAGAAGCCCAGATCTAAATCCAATAGAGCACATCGGATATGCTAGAACGGTGTTTAAGAAAGCGGCCAAGGCAACCACCAAGTATGCAAGAACTTAGAAATGCACTTCAAGAGAAATGGCATCAATCCACGTTGGTTGGAATACGAAATGTTTTAACTATGCCACAGCGAATCTATGAAGTAATGTGAGCGAGGAGTGGTAACACCCGTTATAAAAAATTTAAGTGGTTTAAGTGACTTTTGAGAAAAATTTAAAAGGGTTAAATTGCAAAATACAATTTGATACCATTTGCACTTTTCATTTAAAACTTATTTTTTCTTGATTTTATACCATTAACATTTCTCCAAAGTGTCAATTTGTTTGTATCATTTTTGCTAAAACTGCTATAACTTAACAAGGAGTTAACGTACAAAAAACACTTTTCAAGTGCATAATTTAAATTGTTTTAAATTCCCTGCATCTTGGTTAACTCGATTTTTCAAACGAATCAGTAGAAAAGTTCGTTGCCGGTCTCAAACTTAAAAATTTTTTTTTCTTCATTAGACTATTTTTATTTTATTCAAAAAAAAAAAACAAAACAAATTAAACTGAATAACAGCATCAGAAAGAAGACACAATTTTGTTCATGTTACCACTAACATTTTTTATATCCAATATTTCATTAAGAAATAATTGGTTAAAAATGAGGTATTTTTTTTGGCGCAGTGTATTTTACAAAGAAATTTCAGAAATTCTCAAGTCAATTATGCTGACAGTAGGAAAAATATTTCCGAATATATTTCAGGATGAGCAAGAGGAGCAGGAGACTAATAACAGCAGTTTAATTTCTATCCCAATACCATTAGATCAGCAGCTAAATAAAGTAATTGTGGAATCAACAAAAGAAGCTGAACCGGTCAAAAACCTATCTAAAAAAAAATTACAGAAAGAATTTAATCTTTTTGAGGCTACTGATAAGCGTACTAAAAATATTGAATTAATTTTTGATGCTTTAAAAACAGTAAAACCTACTTCTACCGAAAGTGAGAGGACGTTTTCCGTTGCCGGCAATTTTGCAACCAAAATTCAAAACAGACTCAGTGATAAATCATTAAATTCTTTAGTGTTCTTAAAATACTATTTTATTTCTATTGATAAGAAGTAAAATATTATTTTGATATTAAATTATAATTTTTTATAATAAATAAAGTATTTATTTTGATGTTTTTTGTTAAGTCTATATTAATATTTTTACTTGAAAGACTGAAATAAAGTTAAACATTGTGATCTAAAAAGTAAAATTAAAGGTATTTTTATTAACCAAAATTTTTTTAAAATTTAGTATATATTGTCCAAAATCCATATTTTTACCGAAAACCGGTTTTTATCGATATTTTGAATTTTAAATACCAAAACCGGTTTGAGTAAAAACCCGGTAAATCATAAACCCTACTTGCAACACATAAAGTAAGAGAACTATTTGAAACAGGGCTCATAAACAACATCGAATTCTATTTGAGAAGTAAACCTACATATTGGCCTACTGAAATAAATAAAATACCATATCTTATTAATTCCTATGTAACAAATGGAATTTTAGAAAGACTATGTATATGTATCGAAAAACGCGAGGTTATATATGTAAAATGTATCAAATAATTGCACGGATGCAGAACGCATAAAAGTTCTTGAAAACGAAGTAACGGCTTAAGAGCCGTTAGACCAGAGTAAATGGAAGTCATTATTCCACAGATAATGGAAGTCATTATTCCACAGACTAATAAAATAATTACTATGCAAGAGTGCCAAACAGATGAAGAAGAACTAGGTAGAGAAATGGAGTTTGTAATAGTAATACATCGAAGGAAGGAGAGAAAACGAAATAATACCCCTTCTCCAACTCAATTACAACTAATGCTGCGGCCATACTCAAGGTAAATCGTATAATTCAGTAAATTATAATTTTAGTACAAATGTACCCTTCATGTCGTGCCAAACTTTAGGTAAATAAATATTTAGGCATCTCCATATTTATTCTACAATATATTTTACTAGTTATAATAATTAATAATAGTTTTAATCTTTTGTCTAATTTTTGTTGAAAGAAAGAAATCAAATGTGAAAAACCCTACCTTAATTTACCTTTAATATGTTATGTAGCCTAAACTTTCTTAAGGTTTTAGGAAAGCCCCTAAAAGTAGTTCAACCACCACTAATAGTTATAATTAAAATAAAATATTAAGAGTCAATTTACTATAAAAAATAACCGAGGACCTAAAAGCTCAGGGATTTAAAGCTGGTGATGCATTGATTAAGTTAAACAAATAAAGCAAAACACCTTATGTATATGTTGACCTGCGATGCTGATGAGATAATCGAAAATATTATTACGATTTCTCTAGAGTTAAACGTAGAGACATCTATGAGGTAATATTAGTACTAGCGAAAATATAGAAAATAAAAGAATCGCGTAGTGACATCTCGAAATAACAGAAAAATAGAATATTCGAGATACATGTAATTTTGGTATATAAACGAAAGACTGTCGTGAGTAGAGTTGAGTTGTGTTTTAAATGAGAAGTTAAGATTCGTGTCATAGCCCCCCACAAATGGCAAGTGGCTAATTTAGTGAAATTAAAGTGTTATAAGAAGTGAATTATTGTTGTTAAAATAAAGAATAATGTGTTATGAAAGTAAATAGTATTTGAAGTGGAACCTGTTTTGTAGTGGTTATTTGTTTGTGAAGTGTTGTGTACTTATTTGTGGATAGTAAACAAGCAGTGGAAGATATTCACAATCCAGTGATACGAACCGACACTAGGCTAAAACGTAACAATATATAATAAATTAAGAAGCTAGAATGCAGAGTGATTATTCAGTCTTGTAGAAGGTTAAGCTTATGCCAAAATGTCATCAAGGCCAAGCTTAGGCATACACAAAATAATTGCAACGGGGAACAAAGATGTGTCAAATGTACAGAAAACTATTAAACGAGAGATTGCGTCCAACCAAAAGCATTATGTAATGCATCAAGAAATACAATAAACTGCTGTTAATGTTAAAACTAAAAATAATTGTATTAATTTTGTTAGTATTGACTGCCCACCGAAACACACATTTAAAGGAAAAGGTTATTTTTCTAATTTTTCAGTAGCTTAGGAAAAATAAAAATAATAATTGGAGGAGGTTAAAATTCAAAAAATATCTATTGTGACATTGGGGGTTCCAGACTACCAACGACTAAATAAAAACTCCTTAAAACTGTCAAAAAAATGCAGTAGTGAAACTAGGTCAGCTGGGAAACAAACCTACTGGCCTACTAATCAAAACAAAATATTAGATTCAATTGATTTCTTTATAATCAAGAACATATCTTTGAATTATATTAATATTCAACTGATAAAATATCTTTGAAATGTTGCAAATTGTTATTGTATTTCACTCTTAAATAGAAGCTCACGTACGAAAAGTTGTTTAGTTATGAATACCTAATTTTGTATAACTTTACAGATAAAATAACTGACGAATCTCACTATGCTAGTCATTCATAGAACAGTTTGTCACTTCTATAAAACATGTGCGATATTGTTTTTGAAAACTTTAAAAATTGGTTGGGTGTGAAATATGGAGTGGAATATTTTTTCGATTTAAATCCTTACAATTTTTTTTATCTTTTGCGATAAGAACCATAAAAACATTTTTTTTTTACTTTATTTTTAGATTAATAGTTATTCTTATTCCCAGAATATTTTATAGCAGTACGCAACAAAAAAAAACTGCCAAAAATGATTTGTTTTCCCTGATTTTATCTTAGACCATTTATGTTAAGGTAAGTTTATAACGTGACTCCGAAATGGTTGGTCGTCCCAAATCATAAATTTAAATTTTAATTTAATTTTTGTGTTTTCATGTTTGGTGTACGTTAATTTGTAAGTACGTGTAAAATGAAGATTATTCAGTTTACATGAATTTTTTATCTACGTAAATTTTATTTTCAAGTGATATAAATGAGGTTTTGACAAGACACGTCCAATTTAGGTCAAATATCGCAAACATACTTCAGGATCAAAATGAATGTATTTTTTGACCATATTTTCTGTGAAGAAATATTAATATCAGCTGAATAGTATGAAAAATACAGTGAATTATTATTATTAATTTTCAAAAGCCTCGAACAGCTATTGATGGTAAAAATTGGAGATTTGGTAAATGAATATGTCTTGTTCAATAAATCATATCTAGCTTGTCAAATTTTTAATAAAGTAAATATATTTTTTTGTGGTCTTAGCACATTTTGCAACTGTCTCAATTTTATAAACTAGTTAGCTTACTAATATCAATTTTAACCATTTATTGTTTTATCTTTAATTCAGAACAATTTGATTTATTTAAATTTACTTGTCATTTTTTCTCAACGTTTGAAGGTAACATTCGATTTTGGCTTAATCTTCTAACCCTAATTAAAAGTTGCTTCCATTGTTTTTTTTTAACTCTAGTACTCGTTTAAAGTAAAAAAAGTTATCAAATTAAACCGGTCTCTTAGAAAATACCAACAGGAAGCTGGATTGTCCAGATCAATTGTATGACCAATTTCGTTATCATTTATCGAAATCGACATTTCTATCTACGAGTAAGCAGATACGATGGAAGAGCGTAAATATGCTAAAGAATCATAAGGATAACATATTGTGACGATTTCAACAAGACAGAGTTGGTGATCGAGTGTTTCACTACATTACGACGATACCGAATGATTCAAATTATAGCACAGTTCAGGTTAAAATCGAACGAGGTTCCTCGTTCATTCGATAAAAAAGGGAATGGTCATCAGAAAAGAGAGTAGTAGAGTAAAAAGAGGATAAAATAACGAAATGCAACAACAATAATGATCGATCGATTGTTGATGACAATCATCATAACACAAATGCATAACTCCGAAGTACAAATACACTGACGTTTGCACCTATATGGAACGTTTGAGATCACTGATCAACAAGTATATAAGCGCCAGCAAAATAAAAGTAAAAATTCGTTGACAAATAATTCAGTTTGTGAAATTCCCAAAGTATTGATAAAGTGTAAAAACTATAACTACTGCGAATTTTATTTAAATCATTTATGTATCAGTAAACGCAGTGGGATTTTGCAAAAATTTGAAATTCCTATTTTCAACACGTATGCAATGGAGGGATGAATTAGTAGTGCAGGGCCACCATACAGAAGCCAACTAAGAGGAAGGTGAAGGAGACAAGACAGCGAGTTGACAGCATCAAAACCACAAACGCCAGCTAGACTTGCACCACTAGAAGTTTAGCCCAAAGAAAATGTCATTACACCAGAAGAACGCAAGCCAGCGAAAAACAAGAGGGGGCAGAGACAAGTGATGTAATTTCAGTAGCAAAAACGAAACTAGTTGTTCCAGATCAGCTGTATATTTCTAAACAACTGAAGACATTGCGTTTTTCTCAAAATCGCTCTTACCGGAAAAAAGCTCTCAATTAGGCGCTCAAGTAAGATGCAAGCATTGTAAAAAAAGAGGATGTAAGCACTGGAGAGCCAGCCTTAAAGCGTTCAAAGTTCGATAGGAGGAGTGTAAAAGAAGGCACTAGCCGCAGGCCACAAAAGAATTCTTAAACCCTCTGCATTCGATTGCGAGAGACCTTTTAAGAATTTCAAGTGGCAATTTCTAGTAGCCGTGTGGCATAATGATGCATAGCAGATGTCTTGCAAACCATATCCACAATTAAAATGCGCTGACAAATAGCTTACTGTGTGGAAGACCACTGGTGAAACTCACGTCACAGACGACGAGTAATGAATGTGAGTCCAAACATAAATGTCATCAATAGTAAAACTGTAATTAGCAAAGTAGAGGACATCCATTAGATCTAAATCGATTTCCGTGATGGTGTTATTGAGCGGTCTAAGAGCCCATGGAGTTCATTGGTAGTGCTCGTTAATAAAAAAAGATGGCTCCACAAGGTTCTAAATCGATTTCCGTAAATTGAACGATGTAACCAAAAAGAACAGTTACTCACTACCATGCATCGATGATACTATGGACACTTTGTCAGGATCCAAAATTTTCAGCACGTTAGATCTTAAAAGTGAATTTTGGCAAGTATCAATCCTTCCGAAAGATAGTGAAAAACGGACTTTACCGCTACCGGTAGCGTACGGACCCAACGAAGTTAGCAGCGATAGAAGATTGACCAACTTTACGAAATATTCACGAGGTGAGAAGCTTTCTCGGACTATGCTCTTACTCTCGACGATTTGTACCCAGATATTTCACGAGGCCTGCATGGCCTTACCGATAAAAGTCAACCATCAAGTTGGGCCCTAGAACACCAAAAAACGTTTGATCAATTAAAGAAGAAACTGTACAGTTCTCCAATTCTGGCATATCCACAAGCCGGGCAAACCTTCATTTTGGATACCGATGCCAGCAATAGTGTTGTAGGAACAGTTTTATGGCAAAAACAAACAGGCAAGGTGCGAGTTATGACTGGGTTATTACAGTCGTACACTATCCAAACCTGAGAAGAACTAATGCAGTTCAAAAAATGCAGTTCAAAAAATCAGCTCAAAAAATCATAGGAACAGGCTAATGCAGTTCAAAAAATCAGAGGAACAGGTAGCAAGATGGATTACAAGACCGCAAGCTTACACCATTAAGACATAGCAAAGACGAGGCATGTTATACAATACCGCAGATGGATTATCCATAGTAGACCTTGCGTAGACAAATGCAGGCACTGTGTCAACCAAGCAAGGAACTGTTCTGCAACAGTGGCACGAATCAGGATAAACGTGGAGGAGCGGTCGACAAAGGATCATCTAAGGCAGAAGCAGAAACAAGATGACTCCATTGCACTAATGAACAAATGGGAGATAGAAGAGCACAGTGGAAAGACATCGCACCTGAAAGTGCAATCGTTAAAAACTACAGTTTATACATAAACAAAGGATTGTTGATAAGAGCTTGGGAATCGGCTGATGGCAATAGGAATAGGCTGCAAATTGTGCTCCTAGTGAACCAAATACCAGAAGACTTGCACAAAATGCACAACAGAAAATCCGGAGCACACTTGGGAATCCATAAATCATAAGCAAATATTAGAAATCGATTTTATTATGTCAACTGTCGGACTAAAGCTAAGTTGTGTATACTGCAACGCCCCATAGGACATTTTACTTATAAAGTCATGAGTAAAGTGAAAGTGATCCTCATCGATCGATTAACACGTTACAACGGCGCAGGAGCATGGATGAATCTGTTTGAAAATTAAAGTGAGAATAATGTTACGATTTAGACAAGACAGTCATAACCAGTGGCGGTCAAGTAGTTATAATCTTCAGACATCATTTATCAAAAAGTTCATGGTTCGATCCCCGACACAAAATGTATCCTCCGTCAGAGAAGCATTTATCTCCAATATTAGGCCAGTAATTTGTATGAAGTGCAAAGGAGAGCTGTGCCATGATAGTTTCATTATTTGTAGCAATTTCCTTTAGGGGATCAATCGAATAAGTTTGAATAGATGATGCCGCAAACTATCCGCTCCTCATAATTCATAAATAAAGAAATCATCCCTAAAGAAATATTTTTTAGTCTCTGCATGGTCAGTATAAATTTCTCATAGGATGAATCCTCTATGAGCAAGCCTGCATTCTGCATTTTACAACTTTCATTTACAGTATTTGACACATTTATTAAATCATAGATGCTCCTTTTAAGTTTCGAGTACCGCATTGCTGTTAACACGAAGATTTCGATACTCTGGTTTTAAATTACAATATACATAGGTATACTGAATTCCGGTAACTCCTTTATATAATTTACGTGGATTGGGATAATTGCTGAATACTGATATTCTTTAAAATTACATCTTTCAATTTTTGGGTTTGATTTTTGCCATAAATTTGCAATAAAATATAGCTAATATTCCAGATGCACTTTTACTAAAGCAAAGTTGTGAAGTAGCATGTAAAAACCATGACACAAACACATATATATGGTGTTAACTGGTATTCTAATTGAGGTCTTTTAGAACGCTTAATTTAATCACTTTATTAGTGATTATCAAGTACGCAATCATGCAAAATTTGCCACTCACGACCTTTTTTAGATAACCTCAGATTGTAACCTTTTTCATTTCTGTGATCGCTCTTTATATGTTATCTACTTAGACCTAATACACGTAATTAAACTTCATAAAATTCAGCTATTTCCTGCAAATTATTTATTTCGAGTTTTGTCACTTTTGTGATATATGTGTAAATCAAATTCGTATGTTATATTCATTAGATGGGTATTAACTTTACATGACTTTGTCAATTGGTATATGTATTACTAAAAAGTGCAAATAATGAAGAAAAAAATATGAATTCAGTGAGTCATAATAATAATCAAAGCAATTTGTGTAATTTTAATTTAAACAAACATGTTTTCGAAGAAAAACACCAAATCCAGATCAATAAACGTAAGATTTATTTTTACTTTTAAATTATTTTACTTCATCAGGCAATATTCATATTTCATCTTTGAACGTAAAAAAATAAAAAATTTATTCGATAAAAATACTTTAAGAATTAAATAAAGTAAATAGACAAAGGGTATAGACGAAGGAACAGAAAAGAGAAACATATTCAAGCTTTCTTCGTTTTTTATTTTCTATTTTCCATTTTCCACCATCACCGAAATAACAACACAATAAAAGAGCTGTGTGATGATCATGATAATATTATAATACAGTGAGTTTTTGTGGTATAAAATGACGGCATATTGCTTTCAATTTCTTGTTTTATGTACAACACGAAAGAAAAAAGTGATATTGATTTTATTTCGACTCTGTGATGCTAACTTAATATTTGTACACCATAAATCCTCTTATATGTATATCAATGTCCGTTTTAAGTTAGTATGAAAAAGTTGTAATTTGAGAGCAAAAATAAGTTAAAGTTTTACGTTTTTTGTTTGAAATCAGAGTCATCACTTTTGTAAAAAAAACTTATGGACTATATAATATGCATAGATTACTCGTACCTACCATCTGTGTCTTCATGTATTCAGTTATTAGATAGATTTATAGATTTGTTTGCCTCGCTTAATCTTAAAGGTTACATAAAATTCTTGTACCAAGTTCTTTTTATTTTTTCAAAAGAAGATGGATGTTTCTAAATTGAACGATATATTTCTGGATATGTATATGTATATTGTAAAATGATAAAGCAAATAAAAAAAATCGATTAGTTTATATTCTCAAGACACTTTTTTGAAATTGTTGGGGTTTTGCTTCTGTAAATTTTAGGTTTCAATGTCATTAATCACATATTTAAAATAATAAAATAATTTAATTTTGTAATTTATGGCTGTTGATGGCATTGCATAACGATAAAATTATATGGCCATCATTTTATTTTATTTTTATTTTTTTGAAAAGGTTCATTTTTTGGGAATGCTAGCCAATATAAATATTTTTTTATTGTACCACTTACCAAATGCTACCCTCGGTATACGCATGTATTCTTAATATTGAAAATTTTTGCTGAACTTATTATTTTCTTGAGAGCCATTAATTTTTCGGAATTTGACGATAAAACAGTATTTTTATTATCGAGATAATTTTTTATTTATTTTGCACCGACTACAGTATTTTCATTTTTATAACACCTTTAAATTGACAATAATCTTTGGTTCGAAAATCGAATTAATTTTATTAGATTATTATTATTATAAGGAGTTACACTGATTTAAAATTAAAGTAAAATGGGTGACATGTGCTAATAATTGGTTTAATGTAAAAGATAAATCGTAAACAAGTGATAAATACACGAATTTGATGGCCAAGTCTAAACGTGATTCCATCATGTAGCAATGTATTTTGTTAAAGTTTACTTAAATTCATACATCGTTGCTGGTTAAAATATAAAAGTAAAACTAACTGAACATGAATAAACCTCTCATAGTACCTAACTAGTTTCTTGAAGATGTAAAAACATTATTCACAGATCAACGAAATATATTGTGAAATTAAATCGATTATGTAATAACTTTAAGATATTGCTTTGGATCAGGAATATAGGTAATTTAATAATCAAGGCTGAATAAAATACCTACTCAAAAATAACCAATTTATAGGAGTGACTCGCAATAGAATATTCAGTGAAGATTAGGAGTCTTTTTTTACAAATGCACGTAAATTCCAACTGGTACGCTAAAAATATCCGTTTATTTTTAGTAGCAGAAATGTCTGAATTCCGTCAAAGTTGAATATCAAAAGGCTGTTTTCCATTATAAGGAAAAATTCGTAAAAAATGATCTTTTCCACTTTATGTCGATACATATACAGAAAGGCTAAATGTCTCGGCAACCATATAATTTGACGACACAAAGGCGACACAATGTAGATTTGTTCAAATTTTGGGAAATATTCTAAGATTTTAAAAGTAAAATTGAACTGGACTGATTTATCCTGACAACCACAATAATTCAAGTCCCAAAATGAACCGATCGGAAAAAAGTGTGTACCGACCATCAAAGACATATTACATATGAGAAAGTAAAGGTAGCTTAGAACGTTCGGCAAAGCAACATTTATAAATATTTTACGAGAATCTAGTAAAATATTTAAAGGAGTCGAGGAGAACGAAATTTCCATTTCGAAAGTGCACCGAAAGAGAACCGGGAAGGAGATAGAGTCACTGCCAAGTTTTTGTTTAAAAACGAAGCCATAACTACTATCATAGGTGAATGCAAAGCTGTAGACATCTATTATACTTCAGATCAAAGCAGTACTCGGATGTACAGAGTCTGCATAAAATCGACATCTACAAAATTGCACGTTAAGCCTAAAAACCCACTAAATAACCACTAAAAAAACAACCCATTAAAGGTGCTAAAGGAATAGTAGATAAAATTATAAAAACCCTATTTCAAATCGGCCGAAATGATGTAATAAAAATCGCTTCAGCAGTTTAACAAAAATTGTTTTTATTTATAAAAAAAAACATTAATGGATTTATTGTCCTTTGAAGAAACAGGTTGTGTTTTTTTTAAAACCTGATCAATACTTATTTCATTCAAACATACATTCAACCCTAATCACACAAGTACAAAAGTACCACCTGCGCTTGATTTACATATGCAACGTGTGGTGTGTGACAGGTGCTTTTAGATAATCAGAAACGAGTATTTTAAAATTCTATACACGGCGCACGTCACACGTCGAGAGATGGTTTAATTGTATCTTTCCCGTCACGGTTACACTCAAAACATACAAATAATTTTTGAATGTTTTGCCACGTTAAGTTTATTTGTTTTTTTTTTTTAATAAAACGGACTACTCGATAATAAACAACAAAAATTATTTAATTAGTGTGCGTAAACCCGTCACATATGTAAATATTGTTTGTCTAGGAAGCGTTTCTTTTATTACTACCCGTCACAAGCCACACGTTGCATATGTAAATCAACCTTGATGTCGGTTTATAATATATATATATATATTTTTTTTTGGATAACATGTTAACTGCAAAATTTCAATTTTAAGTAAATCGCATTTGAAATAACAAATTGATTATTTGAAATAACTCCAACAAAATTTTAAAATTAGTTTTCATTATCAGTAAAGGAGTAAATACAAATTTATGCAAAAGAAAAGACAATTTTTTTATTTAGATGAAAATTGAAAAATTATAAGATCATATTTTGTTTTATCAAAATTGAAATTTATTAAACTTTAATATCTGCAATAATTCAATTAAGTAAAAAATTGGCTGCCTTTTATAAATAAATAAATGAATATAACTAGTTTAAAAAAAAAATCAAATTTTCACTTGAACATTTCTTTATGACATTTTGCATTTATAGAAATAATAAAATTAAACAATAATCAAAAATAAAAATAAATATTGTGTTTAAGTTACATTTATATCAAAATCAGATTCATCGATAATAAACAAAAGGTTTTTAATATTTTTTTTTGTTTTAATCCATGCAACCTTTTCTGGGGCCGAAGCTCTCCCAACTATTTAGCGGCTAATTTAACGTCCTAATTTAAAACCTCGCCAGCCAAATCGAGGACGCACGAATACAGGTTTGTTTTGAATATCCATCTCTACCGATGGTTCGGCCCATGGATTGTTTGGGCACTTTGCAATAATTTCACACGAACCATTCCTGTCCCAAAAAAATTTTGGTTTTTTAGAGCTATTATAATTTTTGTACGATGTAAAAAAATTGTCAAAATATACGATGTGTTGCAGTGGAGCTTATACTGTTTTCTGCAATTTCTGCACTACATTATAATCCAACCTTCTTATAAAAGAAAATGTATATATGTATCCCTTGGAAGAACAAAGACACCACAGCGTAAATCCAAATCGTACCGGCTTATGTTTTTCACATAAACATCTTGTTACTGTGCCAGTATGGTCATATGGATTAAAGCCAAAGTCCAACACTTGCAACATCGAGAGTAAACTAACCGGTAAGTAATAGTATTGGTAAAGATTATCTGTGGTAGTGAAAAAACGTGTGTGCGCTTCTAATTTTGTGTTACACAAGTTGTGCCCATTTCCTTATAATTTTGCTTAAGTTTCCATTCATCATTTGATGAATAAGGCGGACGAGTGGACTATTGACATTTTTCTTTTTAAATTATCTAGAGACATGCAGTTTTGTTTTATACGCTATAACGGTATTTTTTTTTTGTTAATAATAAATAATAAAAAATTCAAAAATTTACACTCATAAAATTGAAAGAAAATAAAAAATGTCGACGCTCCGTTCGAACCCCATTGAAAATAAAAGAAATAAAAACAACAACAAAACGAACGTAGCACAAAATTAGATAAAAAAAATAAAATGGAAAATTTTAAATGTAAATTAAAGTATTTTTAATTTTGTTTTTCCTAAATTACAAAAATATAAACTAATTAAATTAATTTACGAAAATTCGGATATGTAAACTTGAGTTTACTTGAGAGTTTCTAAGCAATCCGGGTACTGTAACAAGTGTGAAAGGAAAGAAGACTTGAAATACTAATAGTTTGAACACCTATGGTTTCGTTTGATATTTGATTAAACAATTGCTATATCACATAAAATGAATGGTCTTATCGGCGATATATTTTGATAATTACTATTCATATAAACTGCCTTTTATAAACCTCTACTTCGCTTATTAAATTAACACACTTTTAAATTATATATCTTTTCTTGAATTGTGATCGAAAAAATTCTACGGTGAATCTATCAAAGTATGCTTTTACGGTCGAAAATTTAAGTATGACAAATTGTGGTAAGACGCGGCTCGATAATTAAATGCGATTCACGGAGCTCACAAACCTTGGCAAAGCTGAAGATAGCTAATCATGTAAGTTAAATGTACAAACAATCTTTTTCAATTCAATTTTTTGCTAGAGGGATTTAAGACAATACTATTACATACAATACTGTATAATACTATTCATGAACTTTTAATCTGTTATTGATTTTTTGTAGGTTTTAATATTGTACCGTTTGCTTTAAGCGATGTATATTATCGTTACAATTTATACACATTTAAAAAAATGGTAATACTCACATAGAACATCTCATCTGATTATTACTTATTACGAAACATATGAGATAACTTTAGCCCTAACGCACACAACTCCATCTACTCTGCTTATTGGAACTATAAAAACCAAGTATATAAATTGATCAATTACTTTACGATTTATAAATCAATAATAGTGCAAACGTCTTAAATCAAAAATAGTGCAATTGTTTCAGATTAAATTATCTCAAATAAGGGATTTAAGCCGTAACGATTTCAATTGTTTTTCAATTTAAATAATTTACTCCTCAAGAAAAACAATCAATAAAAGAAAATTCAATTTACCTTTCTGAAAACATCTATGTGAAAAATGTTTTTAAATTTGCTATAATCAAACCAAAATGTATATATGTACATGTATAATATGTTTTATGTCTCACATTGCAGTATTTTCTTAAAATCTAGTCTTGAATAATAATATATTCTATATGATTGTGTTAAATTTCCATATATAATAAAAGCAAACCTGGATTTGATTATTATTGTGAAGTGAAGTAAAAACCTTAGTTTAACTGGCGTGAATATTTTTTTTTCAGATTTGTTAAATGTCCTATTCTGTTCTATGGCCAAAATTCTCCAAATCCCATGGATGTCAGTCAAAACGCGTGACTACAGTAGTTCGATGGTGATGCTATATTTACCTTTATCAACGATCAAAATCAAATTATAAGAAATGTTGTAATTTAGATGTGCAAAAGTCGCCTGATTAGAATATTTTTGGTTTCTTTAATTAGTGATGAATCTTAAATCAAAGCATACTATGACTTTTAGTTGATAAGGCAATTGTTTTGTTAAGTAGAAGCAATAAAATATAAATATTTAGAATTTTTAGTATGAAAGTTTAGTTTTTTTAATATGACGTGTTCAATTATTGAAACATGATTTTTAGGATTTAACTAATCAAACGAGAATATTTAGTCACAATATTTTTTCATTTCCCATGATGTAAGTAAGGTTTTTCCACATTTTCTAACCAAGGTTAGATTGGATTCCAATCTTCAATTGCACTACAGCATATTATCTTATTAGTCATATGTAGAGCGTATTTTCAATACCTTTAGTCGACTAGGGACTAGCTAATTATACTTAGCTTATGATAAAATCCTTATGCGATGACGTCAGATGACTGGCATCAGCTCGACTTATAATAATGCTAAAAAACTGCAGTTATATAGCATTACTTCGTAAACCACTTACTAATATCTTTCCAATTGTAAAATATAACCATCACTAAAAATCCACTAATCGCGCTATATGGCCATATGGCAAATACGTTTTTATAGGCCATTGTGTAATCTGACTTCATCAAACCAAGTGGGTTACAAATATAATTTTTCCGTCATCTTCCAAGTGACAGATCTCCTCTTAAAAATCGCTATTCGGTTTTATTTTATAAAAACCAAGCCGTTTTAAGACATTTTGTATGTATGAATTTTTTTCAAGATGTACGAGTTTGGGGTTAACATTTGGTTATTTTAAACAACTTAATTTAATTTTCATAATTAATATAAATTTATATTTATATATAATTTAATGTTTATGGATACACAATTTATATAAAACATTTATAAATAATTGTAAATTGTTTTTAACAACTTTAATACATAATTTATATAGATTATTTTTAACGTGTAATTTAATAATTTTCGGTACAATATATATACATATTATTTTATACACTATTTTATTATTTGCAATTTTAATTCTTTACTGTTTCTAAAATGTTGTTCTTTAACAAATTATAAAAATTTTCTGAATGATAAAACAAATTTTTTCTATTTTTATATCGAAAGTTTGGTGACGAAATCATGAACAATTTGATTTCTTCAACAACATTTTTACGATTTAATTTAGTTAACCTCTAATATTACCCCTAATAGTACCTCTAATTAGTACCTCTAATTATAATGTCACTCAATTTGCCGGAATACAGTGATTGAAATAATAACCGAAAATACTTATACACTTATAAAAAACTACAGTCTAATAGATTGTAATCGCAAACGAAGAGATTGAATTCGCAAAAAGGTTAATGGCTCTCTGGAAGAGAAACACCTTACTAAAAGAGAATACTTGCTCAGGTGTATAACCTGTCGTATATCATATCTTACTAGAAACATTATAATGCGAGTCCACATTATTTGACAAAATTGACAACAAAATTTTCCCCGATTTGCAAAGCTGATGAAGTACAAATAAATTGATAAGCAGAATTAATACTAAAAAGCCTTATTCACAGAGAACACACAAACATAACAGATAAAGAACACACAAGCATTTTTGGAAAAATTTTGTTTTATTGCTGTGAAACTTCGCCAAACACTTGATTGAAGGATCCTCACGACACTTCCATTGTGAGTAATTGCGGCACCAATCTTGGGCATAGTTTTATCATATCCACATTATTAATCAATTTGCGATGTAAAGCATTTTTAGCCTTTAAGCTTACCAGTCCGCTAGCTCCTGCACTTTCAGTTGTTAGTCATTCAATACCATCTTGTGAATTTTTTTCAACATTTCGGTTATGGTACAGGTAACCTAATTTGCTCGACCACTAGGATGTTTGTCTTAACGGCTCATACGGTCTCGTTTTAACTCTTCCAGGCAATAGGTTACTGATGTAAATGAAAGAACAGACTCTTCGAGAGTAGAATCAAGCTTTGCTTTGGCTTTGGTTATAATAAAGCAATAAAATTTGTCCATGTTTACAAATTTACTGACTGCGTTCACTATTAATGGCTGTCAATGAAATACTGACCAGCAGAGCGTCTTCAAACTAAACCTTTCTACCACAGTTATTTTTTTGGAAACAACAACCGCCATCTATACGTCGGGGCGGGTACTTCTGATACCACCTTATAAAATCTAAAAAATGGAGCACAGATTGTATAATTGATACTCATTTGGATTACAACCGATTTTTAATGCACAAAGTAAGCACGGCTAAAGCTTTCATTTTAGAAATGTAATAATTGCATCAAAAATTGGTTCCGTTCACTGGCAGTAGAATTTTGCATGTGACAACTACTTTAAGGTGATGAGAGCCACGATCGTTTGTTATCAGTGCCAATGAAAGCAATTGATTGTGATTAGAACTCACTGGTATTAATAATAATTAACATTATATTCATTTTCATTTAGAATTCAATTTATTTTTGGACTCACTCTTTATACCTGGTTCATAGTTGTTCAGTAAAAAGTGGAAAGTTTGATTTTAATTCATCAGTTTATGAAATTTATCAGTACTCCGGAAGTGTGATTTATCATTTAGATAGATAAAATAATTAAGAACACTATATCAGTCAATCAATATAAGAATTTAGCTAAAGTTAATAGAAACCAAATATTATAATAAAACCGGAAATCTTAATAACCAATTTCACTTAATAGCCAGTTTATATAGTAGACCCTTCGTATATAAATTTAATTGTCGAAACTTAATAATCGAAGTACATATAAATTGTAATGGCACAAGTTTCGTTTTTCATAATTATATATTTAATTGAATTTTTATGAATTCCTTAATCTTAAAAGTCTGTTCTACATTTAAAAGAAATTCTTACCTGTCAACTGATATACAACACAGATGTAATATGCTTGCTGTTGAAAAATATACATCTAAACTATTCCATACATCGCACATAAATGGTCCAAATAACCACCTGTAAATATAAAAACAAAACCAATGAAAATATTTTATTTTAAATTAATAAAGAAAATAAAAATAAATACAAAAACAAAAAAAATATTTAATTAAATCTTTTTTATAATAAGAACGAGGTAGTTTTTCCATTTTCCTTTATTTAACTAATTTCATGATCCCCATTTTCAATTATAAAATAAATTTAAAGATTTAAATTAAGATAGAGAACTCTTTAAACTTTAAGATTACGTTTTTTCTAAGAAAAGTAAATAAAATCTTTATTAGCTATTTCACTTTAAAATAAATAGAAACATTTTTCATTTAAGATTTATTATTATATTATATCTGTGATACAATAAAAACATCAATTTCCAAGTGGAAAACTTGTTTTGTAAAGTTTTCTACATTGATCTGCAGATAATTTCTGTTTTTATTTCAGTTCTAATAGTTTCTTAAATAATTCTACCAAACTAAACTTTATCGTTTACCAAATATTGATTAGCGATGATTTTAGTTTTTATATGAAATATTGAGGCGATTTCCTTCAAACAAATTTTAGTGTTTACACGTTTTTGCAACATATTAAATATACCATTTTCAAAAATGCATCTGCTTCATAACGAATCAGAACCCAAAACCTCGTAATCTATCAATGTTTCGTCTCGAATTAGAAACTGTTGACAAGCCAGTTAAAGGAGAGCATAGCATGTGCAACTTGAGATATATACTTCATCACCAATCACCATCGAGGAACCCAAAAAACCCAAAAAAAACGTCGAATCAGATGGTTGAAATCAAAAGCTTTTGATCAACAAGCCAAAAAATAGGAACACTCCAAGACTCAACCCTAATCGTATCTAACAAAATACCTGCAATAATTCCTGAGAAAACTCTCCTGCACATACCAGAAACATCTGTCAGAAGTGATACAGACAACCCACTTACCATTAGTGTCGTAAAATCGGGAAGATAGTTGTTTATTAGTAGAATTGACCGATGAGCAGTTACAAAAGACAAAGCAAGAGATGGCGATAACTACAGTTACATCAAGGAACTTTTCATCAAGGAATCCCACTATAAATAAAAAAACATATTTTTACGAGATACCTTGACAGCCAAAATAACATAAATAACGGCTTGACTTATTCTATTTGCCCGGTAAAATACCTAGGAAGGCGCAGTATTAAATATAAAAAAATCAGCGTTAAACACTGACAAATTTGGATTACGCAATTTTTCGGGCAAGAGTATGTAGTCTATAGATGTTACCGATCCCAAGCGACAAGTTCAAACAGATTTGGTGGTGTTGTTCGGTTATTGCGGTATAATCTACGTTTTTTAGTTCGCCGATAAATGTATCCCCTTCAATTATTGAACAAGTATGCGTAAACATAAACATCAATAAAAGTTGTACCGCTTACTTACCACCTCATGCAAGCAGTGATGTTTATGCAAGATGTAGTTTTGCCATTGGGGAATTTGTCAATAACTAGATCTAGCCAACAATAACTAGTCAAAACTACCAGATCTTCCGATTTTGTACTAGTGCTTGGTGACTTCAACTTAAAATATGACCAAGAAATGAACGCCAATCTTCCATATAATATCAAGTCAGACGCAGCATGGACATTCACTAACACTGTGCTTGGTGCCAATTTAAACCAAATCAATACTGCTAATGAGCGTGGGGTGTATTAGGACCACGAAGCTGAATAGTTTTAAAGTAACGGAATCACTAACACCATTATTTTATCGTTAATGACGTTCATCACAAGTCAATGGAAATTATTTTTAATTTAGCAGATCTTATGCCGGAAAAATGGCCCCATAAGCAACATTATTCATACAAATTTAACAAAACTGACAACTTAGGTTTGCAACAATACTTGGAAGAAGTTAAATGGAATAATATTTAAAATACTGTGACATAAACGACAAAGTGATTAGATTTTATAAGATATACGTCAAGCACAAAAGAAAACATTCTGATGCGCCATAACCGTAAATCTAAAGCTAACGCAAGTATGTTAAAGTGGACGAAACCAAGTTTCGGCAACACTATGGCGATTTTAAAGCTCACATCAGACCTAGCTGGAGTCCACGAAAAATTAAAAAACACCAACCATTTACGACGCTAACAAATACAAGAACTCCTTTAAAAATCCTTTAAACAATGTTTACAATAGCAGTAACATTGAACTACAGAGAGTTTATGAGACTATTGATCTGTCAAAACGTGGACAGTTGAATTCAATGATATATAAATTTTATTTGCGCTGTATTTTGCATATGTAAGATTCCAAGTAGAGAATGCCTCAAATACTTGGAGTCCATACAATTCAGTTCACACCAAGAGAATTGGTATCATACAAAAGAATATTTTATATTTCTGTTAAAGAAAAAAACAATTGGAGCTATCAATATGGGATACCATTTCACGAAACGTGCCTCGTTCCCACCATATAAGTCAAGATGCCAAGGTTATAAAATCGATGATTCTTTTGGATGCCGCTTTTATGAATTAGTCTTAATTGACCATATTGACCATACATCATGGAAAATATTGCAATTCCTGTTCCAGACGACAACTTCATTATCGGTTTTAGCACATTGATCATTCCACTAATTACAGAGATAATAACCCTATGAACAGATTGGCCAAATTATTCAACACCGCAAAACCACATTTTCACTTCCACCTATCCAAGGACTGATATAAAAAGAACACGAAAAAGTTTTTCTTACATATGAGGCCACAAATTGACTGCTTCATGGTTTTTGAATAACTTTCAAAACCAGTTACATCATCGAATGTAGTTTTAAATTATTCCAAATTTAAACACAATCAAAATTGCATAAGTATGTAAATACCTCTAAGATACATTTTTTAAACTACTAACTTACATCTACAAAATAGAAAGATGTCTCAAACCACAATGATAGTCAAGCCTGGAAAAGATAAAACACGGTCATATCGTCCAAAAAATGATATTAAGTAAACAAGTACTAGAAGAACTACAAATTATACCAGTGGTCTATTCTTGAACTGTTACGAAAATTTTCGGTACCGAATTAGTGTTAAAGCATTTCGAAAAACATAAAATGGTATTCTTGAAATCGGATTACAAATTCGCAACAGAACATAAATTTGGTAAACAATAATTAATTTCTGAGTCGTCACTTTTAAATTAATTGATATATTTCACAGTAATTATATAATTATATTATATTATATAAAATTATAATTTCACGGTATAGATTGATTCTTGCATTAAGATGTTTTGTGTAAGGCGATAGCCAAACAAATGTAAAAAAAAACATGTTTTGTAAAATATAATATAGAGAAGATAAATATAATTTTCATGGTAATTATTAAGTTTATTAATTACTTAAATTTTAATAATATAATTATTTGAAATGCATCCTCGAAATATTATCAATTTAGTTTGTCAATCGTCATCCATATAAAAAATATCACAAAACTGTAACATTTTTTTTTATTATGAAAATTGTAAAATCTGAGATGGCCATTTCGACCATACACAGTCTGACACTAGGGCATCGAGGTTGTTTTTAGAATTATCTACAAACTATTTAATTAGACTGTGTCCGAAACTCATGATAAATATTTGTGAATACAAATTTTTAACATTTATATTTATTAATATTTAGGTCACTCGGATTTGCAAGGAAACTTATAAAATTCACTACTTGGTTTTGTAATAGTATTATTCAAAAATCATAGAAGAACAATTTAGAATTATTTCGTTGCTATGACAATTTCAATAAAGAATGCACACAATTAAATTTAATTTTTCTTCATAATTTTTATACCTCACAAAAAATTAATTTAAAAACAAATGAGCGGGAATATTTCAATCAATTATTATACTTTTCGAACAGGGTAATAAAAAATTGAGAATGTAGGGGAATATTTTTCAAACAAATGTCAACAATTTTATTCACGAATATTTATCATGGTTTTCGGACACAGTCAAAAAACTTAAAAAATATGGAATAAATAAATTCTTTGTTCGTATTTCACATTTAACAAAATTTTTTATTTTTTTTAATTAGTCTAGACTGAAAATTACACTGTTATTTTTACTATGGGAAATTGTTTTTATGTAAGTGTATTGACATTCTATGTATTTGAATGTTTTCAAATTTTGACGTTGATTTATTTCATAAAAGTTCATTAGAAATGGTTGCAAATCTAAAATGTTAAAAATTTAATAACTAAATGGCTTTTATTTAATTTTAATAGAACAAAAATACATGATAATGACATTTATCAAATAAATGTAGGGCTGGAAGGAAATTTTATATTTTAGTACTAATGTACCAAAAATAACAATCAACAAACCTCTAGACATTAGTACAAACCGGTTGTATTTTCTACAAATCCATGTGTAGGTTACAAATTTTGTGTAGAGACTCAATTTTTTTTGTAAATGTATTCCATTCGTGTGAGGCGCGTTGTAAAAATAACAACCAACTTTTTGGTGTAAATGTATAATTACCAAAGAACTTCATTTTGCTTAAATAATCACATGGTTTCATATAAAACACAAATTTCAAATCTATGTTTACACCACTACTTTAAAAGTAGCTACCAAAAAAGTACGAATGTTGTAAACGCAAAGTATAATACTTTAATACTTTAGTCCATACTTTTTGCAACTTGAATAAAGTATGTATCAAAAAAGGTAATATTTTGTTGTTGTTTAATTGTCATGCGTTAAGAATTGATTTTCTTTTGTGTTTTGTTTATTAATATTTTATAAAGAATAGTAAACAAATAAAATTTATAATTATATTAATTGATTGATTGATAATTGATAATTATATTGATTGATTGAAACTGAACGTGAAAAATACTTTAATAAAATAATAGTATTTTACTATTAAAGTATGGTTTAAAGTACAGGTGTAAACATAGTATAAGTCAAAATCGAACAATTTTTGCTGTTAAAAAATATACCATTCCATCATTTTTATTCACCACGGTTCTGTTTATAATGATTACAAGAATATCAGTTATTGATTTCTCCATTACGATTATAAACATGTTGGATACCGAAAATTTTCACCATAGTTCAAGAATATCACCGTAAATCATAAATTTGGATTACGAAATCAACTAAAAAGCAACTCCACAAGGTTATCTATTCAATTAAACTTACCTTAGAGGGAAAATAATATTTTTCTGCTATCTTCTGCGATATTGTACAAAAATTCACCAAATTTTGGCATAGAGGATTAATATTAAAAGTCAGAGAACGTCTACCAAAAACTTTTATGATGTTTTTGAAAACTATCTCCTTCAAAGACAATACTCGGCCAAACAAAATGAAGCCACGACTTGTTTAAAAGTTAAGGAAGTGTCTTCGGACCAATTTTGTTCTTACTGTATACTGCCGATTTGCTTATCAATCTTTGCGGATGAAACTAGGTGTCTCTCAAAAATCTCAAAGAAGTTGTAAAATCATCTGAACAAAATTGATAACTTGTTAAGGACTTGGCAAATTAAAGTAATCGAAAATAAATCGACACATGAAATATTCACACTAAACAAACGCACTTATCCAGGTCTAAATTGAACAGTGCATCTATTCTGCTGCAATCCAATGTTAAATACTTGAGCTTATCTATACAAAAGGGTAAAATGGATAAAGGTTAAAAAAGCAAATTTTAATAAAACCAAAATAAAATTGTTATAGGAGTTCATAAAAACGTGCAATTTTCAATTGAATCTTTTATGTGTCGATTTATAACACCGGAAGTTGAAAAGTACTCTTACATGCATTTGAAATTACAGGTTATAAATATCACTCAGCCCGAAAATCAAAAGTCAGTTGTCCTACAGACATCAACAATATCTCTGGTTTCATAAAATTTTAAATTGCTTTTAAGTTCTTTCGTTTTATATTTGTAAACGAAAGTGTTTTTTTTTGTTTTTATCTCTTTTACACCTATCATTACCTCTCCGTCTTGCCATGTTCGTTCAGTAGAAAAGTTGGATATAAACTATCTTTATGAAAAAACATTCAAAAGAAAAACGTCATTAACGAAAACTATTGGTTAAAAAACACTACCGAACAAATGAAAAAGGCAACACTGATTCGCCTTTATTGAAAAAGTTGAATTTAAGAGTGGTGTAACCAAAAAAAAGTCGTGTTATTGATAGAGTGATTTGCAATACGGAAACAACTTGAAACAATCAGTCAAACCACCAAACATGAATCCGATAGTATATTTTTTCTGTGAAAATTAAACAGCAAACCTAACTTTTTCTTATTATTATTTTTTGTCTTGTCTCCATGAATCTGTTCTGGGCCCGAATCTCTTCTTACTATTTCGCAGTTTTTTAACGTCCAACTTTTCGCCATTACTAGCCAAATCGAAGACCCACGAATAAAGGACCGTTTTAACTATCCATTTGCAAATTGCATTGCTCCAGCCATCCTGTGCTGCCTTTGCCAATGGTTCGGCTCCAACAGAAGGTTAAAATTGTTTTCATTTTCATCGTCGATCGCAATCAAATGTTGAAAATTTATTAATGCTGTTTAGTACACTGTAGGAGTAATGAAAACTCTATCCAGAATTTAACAATTAGAAGAGTCTTGTGTTGCAGTTGGGTATCAGAATATCGTTGGGAAAACCCGCGTTGCTGAAAACATTGTGTAGCAAATCTATTTAACATATTTCTCAGTAATTAGGAGCTCCAGATGAATCTCAAGAGGGTCAGTTTTTCTTTAGCATACTCTGCAATATCGATCGCCTTTGAGATTTCTTTATATAATGGTTCTGCCGCAGTCTGCATCCGAAGAATACATGTATTAAACATTGAACCTTAAGATTGTCATCCCGGAGGCTAAAGGCAGTCGAAGTCGATTTTTAAATTTAAAAGTATATGGTACAATCGTCTTAAAAAACCAACCACTTCTAAATTTATGTTTCACTACACCTGAAGTTTGCTGGCTAGTACTAGCAATTGCAATTTACAAGGTTCAGTAATGCATCTCATTGTCAGAGTGGAAAACGGCAACCTCAATGCTATTAGACCAAAATCATTAATATTATACAAGTTTTTCAATAACCAATACGTAATTTGTGGCTGTGCGATTAGATCGCAGATCACAGCGCGAAATATTCGCTAGCCACAATTAAACAATTTAGAATAAATTTATTTTATTAACTGATAAAATTCAAATTTATTCTATACTTTTTATATTTATATACCATGGCAGATTTATATTTCAATTTAGTAACTCACACTGGTCTCTGCCTAATATAATTTGAACTACAAAAATATATCATTAGCAGAGACACGAACAGGTCACTAGACACGTGTAAGTTCGAATAATATTACGGGTTTGAGTCTAAAAATAATAATTAATTATTTTCATATTACTGCCTCTACGTAAATTTCGGTAAACTAATTTCTTAATATACGAACACATCCATTGTCGCGGATGTATTCGTATGGATGGATGATTAAAAAAAAAAACACAAAATCATCGGACATTACATTTTGTTATTTTTAATTACCCGGATCGGAGGCATACGAATAGGTGGTGAATAAATAATCAATAAATAATTGTGAACATATAAAAATAAAATCTAAATCGGCGTTCTTTATTTATATGGTGCTAGACGAATACCACGGCTAGTACGCTGCTCACGGAACTATAAATAATTCTACTAAGTATTTCTACGAATCTGAGTGCAAAATATAAGAACATGAAAATGTAAAATAAAATCGATATAAATCTGATACGTACTAAAAGTTTATGTTATAAAGTATGTTTGCATGCAAACAAAACTATTTTATACTGTGATGCTAAAGTTTGCATAGAACATAAATATTTACTTGAGTAGCATGATAACATAGTAATTTACTCCAAATTAATAGACATCACCCGGAATTGTTCTGTATTAAACCATCAATCAAATTAATCATAAAATAAACAGTTAACATTATACACTTAAGGTTGTAAAATCATAAATAGGGATAATAATTTACTTATACCATGACATTAAATCATGATGTGACAAGTGTTTTATGTATGTTAGTAGATGACAAGTGTTAGCATTATCGAGTTTAAATTATGGTTGTAACATGAACATTTGTTGTCAGCATTTTATTAAACCGGTCGTTGAAAAGCCACTAAAGGGTTAAAAAGACTAAAACTTCTAGACCTTGAATCAAAAAATGACATTGAAAATGGTTTGGAAGATTAATAGAAACTTATTATTTTCGCAAAAGATTCAATATGCTTGATTACAGAACAAAACTAATATCGTTTCAAATATTACGAAAACTACTTCAAATGAAGTGTAATATGTCTTAAGATAATGGAAAGTAAATTACGCTATGTGTCAAAAATAATCATAACGTTATTGCTCTATCAAAGATGAAATCCTTTGAACTGAAGAAAATAGTGCCAAAGATATTTTAAAATCATTTAGAATTCAATTGAAATCACTGTCTTATGATAGGAACAACATTGGGTTTCTAATTTTGAATCCAATACTGTGAACATTAAAGTGTTTTCAAGTTTAAATTCTAAAATAGTGCACAATCAAAACCACCGAAACTAGTGAGATCCGTGCTCAGTAGTTTAATTAAACCAAGTTCAGCTGATGGGACTGAAACTTACTCACAAAACTGAGTGTCTCATAACCTCTAATCCCATTTTGAGAATGGAAGAAACAGCCACAGTTTACATATACAATTAACATTTTTAATTCTCTCTGAGAAATCAGGGTTGACAGAGAAATTCAACCAGCTAAGATAGGAACTTTGGAAAACTACTGCAGTTTTAAGTGGAGTACGAACCCAGCGCAATGAAAAACAGTGCTAGAGGCCCTCCTTCAAATATACGCGCAAATATAGAACCACTCCTCCTATTCTTCACTTAGCAGGCGGGCTGACACAACGCATTCGTTAAAATTGCTAATGAAAACTTACAAACGCTTCATTCATCAACACAACAGAGCACCCGGCATTAGGCCCGGCTGCCCAATGAAGTTTTGCATAGCTAGAGAAATATGTTAATCGGCGTGAGGTGCATAATCATCGATTAGATTAGCATGCTAAGTTCGGCCATGTTGCAGAACAAGAACGAACGGCTGCAGTTGTTTACAGCGGACTATGATAAACCATTTGGTGATTTAGATATTTATTATTGCGGCGACTTAAGACAGCTGTCACCGGTAAGCACATCACCTTGTTACACTACATTATCTATTTAGCTCGATAGCCTCGTTTTCTGACAGAGTCTTTTCGATTTTAACAAACCTTACAGAAAGAAAATATTAGTATTAGCCATTGGAAATTTAATAATTCAATATGATTAGTTGATCCATATATTCTGAATCATATAATTTAAGCAAAAAATTTGAAAAAACCTTTGATTAATTTAACTAAAACATTAAATAAAAGAATTAATTGTTTAAGAACAGATTTAATTGTTTAAGAAGCAACGAATGTCAATTGAAAAATGGACTAATGTTTTAGACTAAATAATTACTTTTTCAAAACATATAGTGTTAACAAAATAAACGTTTACCGTTAGAAAAAAAATTGATAATTGTTTAAATGATTTAGCTAAATGAATTATTTAAAATTCCCAATTATTTAACTGGTTGTTTGATCGTATATCGTAATGGTGTATAGTTTATATTGTGGATTAAAAATGATTTATAAGCAAATTGTCACCTTTCATTTATGATCATTAACATGTGTGCAAACATTCTCCCGGGTCGTTGTTTCTGGTCTAGAGTCTTCTTTTGGTCTGAGTTGTTAGACTCTAGAGGGAGAGTACTTAGTTTTGGGTCTTTTAAATGTGGCACCATTACTTCCGCTTATTGTAACTACTCTAGTTAGGTTATCTTTACCAGGGTGTAGCGCTATAATCCTTCCTAAAGGCCAGGCGGGCGGCACGTTATTGTCCTTTATTAAAACGATATCATCTACCTTTAATCCTGGTTGTTGGCAGAACTTTTTATTTCTTTGTTGTAATCCAGTTAAATAGTCATTTGACCAATGTTTCCAGAAATCTTGAACCGTTGGTTGGCAGAAATGTTCTTGTTCAGCAAATTTGATTCTGGAGTTGTAATTAGTGAATCCCCAATTAAGAAGTGTCCAGGGGTGAGTATTAACGCATTTGGATCAGATGAGATTGTTGTGAGAGGCCGTGAATTAAGACAAGCTTCAATCTGAGTTGCAACTGTTGATAGTTCTTCATAAGTAAGTTTTGGTTACAATAATCCTTTTTAGGTGATATTTCAATGATTTAACGGCTGCTTCCCAGAGTCCTCCAAAATGTGGAGAAGATGGTGGTATAAAATGCCATTCGACTCCGATGTCGGATAATATGCGTTGAAGTTCAGGGGTTGCTTGTTGCAAGGCCTCGTGTTTTTCTTTAGTCAGCTGTATTTTAGCTCCCATAAAATTGGTTCCATTATCGCTGTAAATCTGTTGACATAAGCCTCTTCGAGAGATAAATATCTTAAAGGCCGCAATAAAGGCTGCAGAAGTTAAATCGCTGACTATTTCTCTATGCACTGCTTTAGTAGCAAAGCATACAAATAGCGCTATATATCCCTTGTATGATTTATTTCCACGTCCTTTCGAAACTTTTACTGATATGGACCCAGCGTAGTCTACTCTTGTGTTAGTAAACAGACATGATGGCGTGACTCGTTCTTTAGGTAAGCTTGCCATTAGCTGTTGTTTCGTTAAAGCGTTGAATCGATGACACGTGATACATTTTGCTATTTCTAAACGTATGTTACTTCTACCGTTTATAATCCAATATTTGTTTCTAAGATGTGACAGAATCAATTGAATTCCCCCGTGCAGTGTTTTTATATGCGCGTCGTTGATTAATAACTTTGTAACTCTATGTTTTTGTGGTAATATTTTTGGATGTTTGGTGTCATATTTACAATTTGTAGGTTACAATTAGTTATTTTTCCTTCCACTCGCAGCATTTTTTGTTCATCAATAAATGGGTTAAGCGAAAGGAGATTGCTTTTTGTTGATACATGCCAACCAGCCTAAAAGATCAAAAAGCTTGGCGATATCTGAAAGTAGGCTGCGTTTGGTAGATTTGCCAATATAAGATCTAGCCTTGAAGACATTAAACCCGAATATATCTGTTGTTGGATTCCAGTGTAGTTCAAGAGTTTTAATGGTATCATCAAGTTTGAATTCCAAACGATTTTGGCTTCTTAGATGTTCTGGTATGGCTTCCAAAAGAATCACACTGTTTGTTGCCATTTTCTTAAGGTTAATCCACCGCTATTGTTTTTGGAGGAATAAGGCTTCTACTAGTGTTTTGTCCAGAAATCAGATCATCCACGTAAAAATCATTTAACACCAGGTTAGACGCCCTTGGATAGTTTTTTTGTAAATCGATGGCAAGCTGTTGTAATAATTTTATCGCTAAATAAGTAGCAGCTGCTGTATCATACGTGATGGTTGTTAACTTATACTCCATGATATCCTTTTCTGGAGTCTCTCTCCACAAAATGCGTTGGTAGTTCTGATCATGATTATCAACTATAATTTGTCTGAACATTTTTTCAATGTCAGCTGTATGAACATATTTATGTTTGCGCCACCTTAACAGTATAGATAATAGATCCTGTTGAAGAGTAGGGCCAGTTAAAATCACGTCATTTAACGATATTCCAGTTGTAGTTTTCGCAGACCCGTCAAAAATTACCCTTAATTTTGTAGTTGTACTCGATTTTTTTAAAACTGCATGATGTGGCAGATAATAGTAACCATTAGGAATCATTATGTTCATTTATGAGGAACCTCTTCTATTTCCTAGAAGCTTTTTAATTGAGTATCTAAGTCTGTTCTTGTTGCCATTGATTGTTAAATTATGACAATCGACTGAGGCACAGCCTAGAAATATCCATCCCAATTTAGTTTCTTGAGCAACTGGTTCGTCAGATGAGGCTTTTATTATATTATTCATCAAAATTTCTCCATAATAATCTGCACCCAATAATAAGTCGATTGGACCAGGAGTATAAAATGATGAATCAGCCTATAGCACATTTCTGGTATGTTTCCATTTCCAGGGGTCTAGAGGCTGCTCTGACATAACCCGCGTTAAGTTGTTGAATACTAATGCCTTTACGGTTAATTTATAATTAACCGTAAAGGGCTTTATACTTTCTGGTGCCCTAGTTCGCGTACTGCTGTCACTATGCAGCAGAGAGTTTGTGTTCCGGAAGCAAGCATCTTCGGCATAGTGGTTTATAATATACTACCTTACTGCTTTCAATTTGAGAAACATTTTGTAGCTTTTTGCATTCAGGTAGATTGTGCTCTCCATAGAAGAAACTACATTTAACGGGTATTTTAGTAACCGCTAAATTTGCAGCTTTAATGTATGAGGTTGTTTGTTGGTATGTCTCCTTTTTTATATGTTTTTTCTCGAGATAGGGCTCCCAGAGATTGGAACCTTACTTGTAGAAAGGCTAAAAAATCTGTCACTGTTTGATTTTTTTCGGGTACTTCAGAGATGTCTCGTACAGGCGGTGGTTTCCCTGTCTAGCTTCTTTGTTAGAATGTTCATCGAAATAGCATCCCAAGAATCTGTTATTGATTCCTTTGTTTTTAATTGCATGTAGACATTCAAATACAATATCATGCAATAATCGTAAACCATCAGCGGATTCTGATGATAAGCTCGGTAAATCTAAAATACTGTTTAAGTACGTATTCGTGAGAAACCGTTAACATCATATCTGGAGCATAACATATTCCAGTGTGATAATTTTCCTGCGAGATGTTGAGGTGGCCTACGAGCTTAGTTGGATCTCTGGGAAGTTTGATATTGGATCGTTTTACTTCTTGTTTTGAGTAATCTTCCGCTACTGCCTTTGTAAGATGGTCTTGAAGATATATGATGGTAAATTCATAATCTGGTACGTTTCTCGGCTAAAATACTCGTTTTTAAGCTCTTCTTCGCTTGCGTTTCCAATTATCTCTTCGTGATTTTGTGTAATCGAGATCCATGAGTCGGTTAGAAGTTTGATTTTTAACTCATAATATGCCTTGGAGTATTGTTCATCATCTTTTATTTTGTGAATCGCGTTAGTGTTATAGCGAAACATTTTAGTCTCCACATGCTGAACTTGATATCTCTTGTTGTTGGTCGTCTTTGACTTGAACAACCTCAGCTTCAGGGTCGTTTGTCTGTTCCTCATCCATTAGGAAGCATCAGCGACCTGTTTATTCAAGTTCGCCTTTTCTTCATCATTTTCTGCTACTTTTAGTTTGGCTCCTAGTAGCAGTACCTTAGTGTCTTCGAATGCTTGCTTTACTTGGTTGTAAAACTGTTGTTCGATATATGGATGATTCTCCGGAAGTGCGTGGGTTAAGGCTGCATCGGTTGTAGAAAATTAATCGAAGAGTAGCTGTAAGTTTGTGAGTTTGTCTTTACAGTATTGCTTTATTTTACTTGCAGTGCCGTTCTTTTTTATATTGATTTTAAGTTTATTAATCAGTCTGCCGGTTTGTGTTTGTTCACACAACGCTTTAACGGTATCCATTATGTGATAATGTATTAATAATTATTGTTTTCACTTTATGCGCTGTTATTTAGTAGCTCGAAGGACCAATGTTTGATCGTATATCGTAATGGTGTATAGTTTATATTGTGGCTTACCGCTGATGGGGGCTCACAATAGTAAATACGAAGTTCTTAATTACGAATGATAATTTGTTTAATGCTTTAGTTTAATTTATACAAAATAATTGCTTACTAAGCAATTATACATAGTTTTGTGTATATATATGATATTTTTATTTAACTTTAAATCATAAATGATAAATAAGCAAATTGTCACCTTTTATTTATGATCAATAACATGTTGTGTGTCAACACTGGTTGATTATTATCTTATTTTCGTTTTGAATTTTAATAAAATCATACAATTTATAAACATTTAATTAACATAAGATAATTTTTCTAATATATTTTTTTCTGTATACAGTTTATCATTGTTGACATTGCCTAGGGACATTATCACGTAGAATATCTACGGGCTTGCAGACGACATAGCCCAGGATTTTCCCTAAATTATATGTAGTACTCTTTGATCAATGTCGAGTAATTTGTAGGCCCGTTAACTGTATTTTTTTTACACTAATAATTATGCGTCTTTTGCTTTGGAATTTTTGCCATTATATTTTTACCCAAATATTTTCATGTTGACGCTAATTTTGTTTAAAAAAACAAACCAACCAATTCCCATTGGCTGTTGTATTATTGTAATCAATGTTATAACTGTTGTTCAAAGCGAATGCAACATTATTATTTCACCATTCAGCAAATTATGTAAATGGGATTACTCCAGCTTATTTAATTTACATTAGAATACCCATCGACCTTTTTTGTTTTTTGTTCATTTTTTTATTTATGTAATAAATCCAAATTGTAATAAGACTTATATAATCCATATTCCGCTGTTCGACACCACCAACACCCGAATATACGAATTATTTGAAATTTGTTTGAATATTTTATTAGATATAATTTCGATTAAATAAATAAATTATAATTTTATGCGGATTACACATTTTTTCCTAATAAAACATCAACAACTTATTAAATAGAATATAGAATATTTCAACACAAAAACATAATTGAATGGATCCTAATCTAATACGAGTACATAACACTTGGAATACGATTATTTGAACATTCGCAATAATCGTATTCCACGTTCATGTAATGGATACACAATCAAAGTATATATCTTAATAATTAATTTGATAATAAATAATGTAAAAGGTAAACTAATAAGTAGATTACCTATGTTCTCAAATATGATCAATCGACACGTACTAATTGAACCATTAAAATTTAACATCGATTGCGTGTGTTCATTTCTTTTGTAAGGGCAGACAGCTCTTTTATGTATGTACATATATAATATTTATTAATTAATAAAACATTGTACAATGTAATTAGTATTATGAGTACGTTACCGGAACTTCTTTCAGCTAAATCCATTTAATAATTACGTGCCATCGGAAATATTAAAAGAAACGAAACCTTATATAATCATAAGTCAAAAATATTGTGCTACCAGCTAAATAACATTTGTTAGAAAATGAATTAAGTTGTTTCCCGATTTTCTTTTTAAGAGTGAATTAGTGAGAACGAGATAGAAAATTGAAGCACGTCATGTTATTACATATGTTCTTAAATGTAGTGAAAAGAATCGTAAATCATTCATGTTATATTCCAAAGTATATTTCGATAACATGAATTTAAATTATATTAGGTATGATTAATTAAAGCCTTAATGTGTGCAGGTCACAAAGATTTTGCCCAATAAATAATTTTATTGATTATTAAAAATTTTTAGAACTCGTAAATTGGTTCGATTGAAGATCAATTTGAACAAGACTACCCATACTGCCGTACTACACATGTTTGACTTATCTACAAAAATGATTTTTGAGCAAATTGAAGTTTAAATTTACAAACTAGTCTTTTTTCTATTGGAAAATGAAAAATGTTTAGGTCAATTATACATTTTTTATTTTTTTATAAATTACAATGATGATGCGTATTAATATCTATCGATTGGCATCTTTAGCTCAATTTGGCCAAAAATGTAGATCAGTCAAACATCTGTAGTACGACAGTGTAGTGTAGTGTATTTTGGTTACATCTTTCAAGATTCAACTCAAGAGGGTGATATTTTGAAGATGGCGAATAGTTGCTTAAATACTCAGTGTTGTATTTCATTAAAATAATTCCAAAAAGTGCCAGTTTGCAAGTTTTGGAATATATTTGCTTTAAGTTAGGCATTAATGATGGATTGCGGGAATTGGCACTAAACTCTCATACCTGGCCTGCTGGTATTTTTATTCGTTCTTTTAATTCAACAAATTTCCGGGCGGCAGGGCCTTCAAGAGTAAAATTGCGGTTGGCGAACACAACTTCAGTTTAAGAAGAGTTAATTTTAAGAACTCTACTGCAGGTGATAACGTGCAGGTAGATATCAAATATTCTGTAAAGTTTGGTCATTTGAATGTCCGCAGTTTAACTAAACATTTTGATGAGATATCCGTTTTGTTACTGAGCATCGTTTTGATTTTCTTGCTTTGACTGAAACTTTGCTTAATAGTAAAATTACAAGCAAGTCGCTTTCTATCAATAATTACAAATTTATTAGATTTGATCGTATTAATAATACCAGGTGGGGTGGGGTTGGTTATATTTTCGCTCGATTCTTATGTGTAGAAAATTAGCTGCTGCTACTTTCGGTAAAGTGGAAGTTCTAGCTTGTGAATTACCAGGTTGTTTTGCAAAAATTTTAATTTTGGTCATTTACAATCCACCTCCCGCAATTAATGTTGATATTCATAATTTTGATTTAATATTTTGTCAGTACTTGGCTAATTATGTAAAAGTTATTTTACTTGGTGATTTCAATCACAATTTATTAGCAATCAACTGGCTGCTTGTCTGAACATTTATAATTTATTTTATTTACCATTTAGGCCGACTATAACTAGTCTCTTAGATTTAATAATTGTTTATCAGCCTGATAAACATAATATCATCATCATTTTATGGATAATTTATTTAATTTTACCGGAATTTATTTTCGTATAAATTTTTGTTGACGAAATGAACATGTCATAATTTCGCCAACAAACTGTGGATATATAAATAAAAAAATTGTTTTAAAGTTTTTTAGAATCAGCTAAGAATTAGATTAGAATTGATTGATTGATTAAGAATGTACGGCCAAGCATGAAACAGGATCTTCCAGAGTTGGTCGGACTCACCGTACATCCGTTTTTACATATACTTGGAAGGATAAGGCAGGATACTACTTAAATCTATAGCGACATCTGCACCTGCCAAACTGCGGCTCTCCTGTCAGAGATCGCTAAACCATTCGTTTAGGATCGGCTCGCAGACCGTGACCGAGCCAGCGTACACTAGCTGTCCTTTTATTTTCATTAATTCCTGGTTATGTGATTGAATAAAACTCGGGAAGTGTCGTTGTAGTCACGTTTGGGATCATGTGCATTCTTCTACCGAATGTAAAGCATAGCGACGACTATTTTTTCGTTGAAATAAATTTAGAGTCTATTTCTAATTTTTACGCCGGCAAGACATCGTTAATATTGTTTAAACTACTATTCGGCTTACATATATTCCCTTCACATTGCATTTCGTACATCCATAATATCCATTTTGTCCTTTAACATGTAATACGTACAAGTTAATAATATTTTGTTGATTTACGATTGACTATACTTTGTTATATATATTACGTGGCCTCCGTACGATTTATATTTTGTTCTCCTTGCGAATTTTTTTTCATAAACCATTTTAACAAAAATTTAATTTTTGTATGGAAGGCTATGCTAATACACATTTAAAAAAATTCATTTTGTTTTGGTGCAAACAGTTGAACTTAGAATTTTGTTTTTTTATTTTATTTCATTTTAATCGAAAATGATTTATTTTATTCATGCTTCAATACATACAATTTGTAATCGGATTGTTCGAATATGCTTTTCGTGTTTTCGTATGTTTCGACATTTCCGTTTCATTTTATCGTCATATCCGTTACTTTTTTCTATATAATTTTTTTAGTTACTCCTGTCGCTAAAGATGTTTTCACAACAAAATCATTTTCTGTTCATGGACGGAGAGTACATCAGACTGGTAATTTGGAGCAAGTGGTAATGATTTAACATAAGCATTGACGAACATTTTATGTCGAATTCCAGGCCATAGAGTACTTCAGGAAATAGACCAAATTCACAATTCTATTGAAAAAGTATTGTCTGTTAACGAATATTTTCAGCCAATCGCCAAAGGGTTGTTTATATTTAAGTTTCATAGATTTTCTATGTGCCGATGGATGTGGCGTATCCGGTTCCGGAGCTGCCGCTAGTTTATCCGGTTCGGCCAATTTGTTTGGTCGTGGATCATTATAACTTGTCGTATCTATTTCAGAAGATAATAATCTATAAACAACTAAATATTCAATCATATACATATATAAAACAAGTCAACATCAGAATCAATATTGCCAGAATAATTTTGCTTTCAAACCACCAGTTCATGTTCATTACAAATTACAACGTAAATTATGAAGTTTAAAATATATGAAGTGTCGACCATATAAAAACGGCAAAAGCTTCACATTTTATTTTAGCATTTGGTAAATTGTACGACAATTTTAAAACAGACGGAACTTATATAAATTGACCGATTATACTAAAAGTAGAAATTGTGGAGCCAGCCATATTATTTCATATTTGTATGGTGGTATAATTATAGTTATTAAAAGTACATTTGATCCGTAAGGATACTTTAACTGATCTCCGTTTTTTTGAACCACATAGAATACAACACCTCGACGAAATTCCTGTTTTTCAAACAAAGTGCTAAAATGCTTTATCGAATAAACATTTGCTAGTATATCATGAAATCCATGATGTGTTAAGTTGAGATCTAATTTAACTGAGATAATCTCTATTCGATCACCATTGATAACTATATCACCATTTTAAAGATAATAAATTACAGGTAACCTGGACGAACGTCTATAAATTTGAGGCCATTTAGGAAACTGAAATACATCATTGAGTTCCGTTTATAAAATATTGCATATCTCCCTATCTCTTCAAAAATATATTTTAAAATAAAAATAGTTACTATCTGCCACAACATTTCCCCCATAAATTTTCATGCGGGGCCAAACTCATATTTTAAAATTAAAGCGGTATCGGGTAATATTTTATGATATTAATAACACTCTCGTAGATCCAAATTAATAAATTCCGATAATAAAGCACCCACTATAATACAACGCAATCCAAGTTTGATTCGATACAAATTGTTTTGACGAATTTTAGTTATACACTGTATGATATCGACACAAATAAGATGACCTATGTAATAAAAGAAATTTGGTTGTCTCGAATTATAATCGGTTCAATCATTGGATTCATACATTGGAATTGTTTTAGCCATTGCTTTTGCAAAACTTGTATACTATTTCAAATCACAATGAATAAATAATATAGTAAACAAATCAGTCTTAATTGTTTCAAATTAATACAATGGATTCGTGTAATATTAAAACTTGGTGTAATTAATAAATATAAGTTCCCAGGCATAAGAATAGGTATGCCATTTAATGTCTCGTTGGTTATCCGGATTTGTCAATTTAATTATTTTACAAGTTACTATATCGATATATACATCCAACATAAAATGATGCAATAACGAGTAATACGCATTATCTTCATATGAATTGGTAAACAATATATTAATATTCAAATAATCATTAGATTAAAAGTTTGTCGTTATTTCTATGAAGGAAAATGCTAAAAGTGTTACAAGCATTTCAATAAAAAATATATAAAACTGGTATTCAAATAAATTTGAGACTGGCAAAAAAAAACATCCTAATAGAGTTCCCAAAACTATTATTAGGATTAAAATTAATGTTACATTTTGAATATCGCCTTTAGTCATAAATGTTTTTAATTTAAGAAAACTGTGAGTAAGTAAACAATTTTGTAAGATGACACAAAGCCGATAAATAGAAAAAATGAAGCTCGAAGTATTTGCCAGACTCTGAACATTTGTTAACACATTATTATAACGCCCATCGTAGTTAATTATTATTTTTTAAACAAATATATTATTTTAGCAAACTGCTTATTGAATTTTTAAACAAAAGCTTACGCTCAGTAAGAATTATTTGATACCAAAAAAAAAACATCTGCTAGCGATGTTTCAGTATATGTCTCTACGATATTTACAATGTGATTTTTAACCAGAAGAACCTTCTGTAACAATTTTCTGAAACAAAAGACCAATTCGCTTTTATATGTGCTTTTCAGGTCCTGATTTATCTTCATATTTTGATTTGCAAACGTATACAATTTATTTAGTTATAGCGTAAAACTGATATAACTTCAAATAATGAAAATTTTAATGCAAAATTTTAAGTTCTTATAACATTTTTATTAACACAACTTTGTTCTTACAAGCAAGTTCCAGTTTCTTCGAAACATAAGAACTTTATAAAAACTCGAAATTCTGTATTAAAACTTTCATTATTTGAAGTTATATCCCGATTTAAAATTATATTGTTGCGTGAGAATACCAGTCTGTCACTGTATTTGTATAATTTTATCACAATATATTCTTTTTTTAATTTTATGAAAACGAAATAAGGAACCTTGTTTTAATAAAACAAATAATTCAATACTTCTTGTTTTATATTTAAAACTAAAAATTTTTCAGAAAAGAAGTTAAACTTTCTTTAGTGAGATAATAAAAATTTTTATATTAATTCTCTATCCAAATTCTTTCTAAAAAGAAAAAAATTTCTAAAAAATGTATATATAAATTATTCTTTTTTTAAACCAGGTATTAATTTCGAGGATTACTATCCTTTTCATTAGCCTTTACTACTTTTCTGAAAAGACTACCCCTGAAGAGTAGTACAGGCTGATGTGATGAAGAGGATAATAAATGAGGATAGTAATCCTCTAAAATAATACCTAGTTTAAAAAAAAAAGAATAATTTATATATACATTTTTTAAAAAAATTTTTCTATAAAAACTTTTGATAGAGAATATAAAAAGAAAGTTTTACTTTTCTGAAATAATATTTATTTTTATATATAAAACAAGAAGTATTGAATTCTTTGTTTTCATTAAAACAAGGTTCCTTATTTCGTTTTTATAAATTTAACAAAAAAAGTTATATCAGTTTTACGCTAATTAGCATACACCTAAAAATAAAAATATTTACATTTTTAAAAAACCTATTTCCTTTTTTTATAGTTTCATATGGCATTATTTGTCATCATCACTGTGTTACTAATGCTTACCCCAAATACAGACTACAAATGTATTGGCTTTATAATTTGTGGTTCGTTGGGTGTTTATGGCTGTCAAATTATTGACGGACATTCATTTCGACTGGTTCGCTACGATTTGAAATGTAGTAATTTATTTCTTTAAGACGTTAATTTATATTACTATTAAATTTATTTTTTTCTTTAAGACATGCAGACTAATGTGCAATGTAAATATCAAATTAACTATTAGACGTGTTTAAGATGCTTTATTTTATTTTTAAACTAATTCCTATTCATTTTATTCAAATAAGTGATTTAAAGAAAGCAGTTATATTTTATGCAATTAACCATTTATATGATATGATTTCAAATGTTATATATTATGCAATTACACAAATAATTTATTTTAGAAAAATGATTTCGCAGCCCCGTGTTATCTGACTCAAGAAGAGATTGTTAATAACTGGTCAGACGGTAAGGTTGGATTTGAGGAAGGAATCAAGAAAATAAAGATAAAGTTAACAAAGAAGTAGAGGTAAATAAAATCACGGAAGAATACAGTGAAAATGTGCAATCGGACCGTATTTATCAAGTAGTCCCCGAACCATTTTAAAAAGTTCTAATATTGAAGACATGGAAAACCCACTTATCGATGATGATTCTGCTTCGGATATCATTGAATATTGTGAAGCTTTGTTTCCACCAAGAACAAAATATTGCTTATACAACAAAAACAACCAAATCAAGCGCCAGAAAAGTATTGGGTAAATATATATTATTGATTTTAGTAAATATATATCTATTGTATTAACATTTATGTATTTTTTAGCCCATTTTAAAAATGTATTTAAAATGTACAAGAAAATTTTGATAATTACGATTAAGATTATCAAAGCCATCGACACGCGCAAAATAAAATGCTAATGAAGTTAGAAATGTAAACCAATCATTAACTGAGCTAACTGGTCAAGATGATGATAATTCAATAGAATTTGAAACTGTATTTTCTGTACAAAGCATATCAGGGTTAAGGCATTGTCACAGCTCTTTTTTCGCATGATGCGATTTTCATTTTTATTTTTCAAATGTTTGGAAATTAAAATCTTTTTTTTTTTTCAGAAAGCATTAAATATTTTTTGATTAAAATATAATAAATATTATTGAAAAATATAATTTTTAAATTTTATCGTACGAAAATTATTATTTTTCAATTATTCTTGATCACATTTCATATAAAAATAATATTATATCATATAAAAATAATATAAGACGGTGATTTTGTTATATGTAACACGGATGTATGGTGGTGCCCGGCATTCCGTGAGTTCCTGGTTCGTCCTTAGCCGTACATTCTAATCAATAATCTAATCAAATTATTTCTATTTAAGTGAATATAAACAGGATTTTAGAAGTCGTGCTTGTTTATTTGCTATAAAAGTTAATTCGATCGTTTAATTGTTTTATTAAAATTTTATTTAAATTAATTTTGGTAATATTATTTCAATTTAAGTGAGTGCACTATTTGATAAATTTTTTTTCTAAAATCTAATTTGTATAAATTTAAAGTTTTGTGTCAACGAGGATATGGGTTATGTCGTGGGACGTTGTTTGTCGTGGGACGGTGGATTCAATTGATTTGTGGTGTTTAATCGACATTATTGGAGTCTAATTTGTATTAATTTTGTTTTTACTATCGTTGTGTTTACTGTTATTTATAAATTAATTTATTATTATGTTTTTGAATTTGTTATATTTTTGTATTTATATAAAATCTTGTTTATAATAATTTCTGTGTTGTTGCGTCGAGTTAGGTGAATCTAAATGAGATTTGCATGCAAATACTTGATGTATTTGGTTGTTACATGGGTTGTTTTGTTTTTGTATTGTTGCGCTATTATTATATTTTTGTTTTTATTTTTTATATTTTCGGATATACGTTAGATTTTCAGCGATTATATGAAGTTTAATCAATTTTTGTGTGTGTGTCTATTTTCTATAAATTTTGAAGTTTTGTGTCAGGTGGGGTTTATGTAAGATGGATTTTCGGCGATTATGTGACGTATTTATCGTAAAGCGGTTAATTCAAATTGATTTGTAATGTTTAATCAATTTTTTAAAATCTAATTTATATTATTTTATAATTTTATATTTTTATAAATGTAATAAATTGTTTAATCAAAAATTTCAGGCTAAAAACTAATCCAATTTATTACAGCCTGTGGCTTGCAGAAATAATATATTATGAATTAATTAATTAATAATTTCAGAGTAATTAGTAATTTTCGGGTAAAAAGTAACACAATTTATTACAGCATATGGCTTGTAGGAATTATATTATTGTATAATTACAGATCTTTAAATAAACTAAAACTGTTTGTTTATTTGGTAAAAAAGAAATCATTATTAGAAATAATGTTTCATAAATGTAATTTAATTTTTAATTTATTTCGATATGTTCTTGCAGCAAAATTATTATTATCCAACTAAAATAAAATATTGGGTATTCCATTTGCAAAGGTGGGCGTTTACGAAGAATCGGGGAAACAAAGATACAGAGGCACAACGAATTATGCGAGAAGTTGTAGTTTATGTTTTTGGACTATACGTCTTAAATGCATCTAGACTAATTTTCTCACACATCAACATTTTTTATGTAATAAAAACAAATGAAAGTTCTAAGATAGGAATATACTGGTATATAAGCAATTTGCAAGCAAATCAGAAATCAATTCTTATTCAACCAGTAAAGTAGTAAAATAGTAAACTATTTTCAATAATATTCAGTAAAAATGTTATTAAAATAATTGGCAAATAAAGTGGTAAGTGGTAACAGTTTGGTGTTTTACAATTGCAAAAACTAGTGCTTTGAACGAATAATAGAGCTCATAAATTATTAACAATTTTAGAACTATTGAATTTTAAGATAATTTAAGACTATGACTATTCGTTTCTCTCAACACACACATGTGTATCGTAGTTTTTCCAATCTATTATCGTTCTCGAAATAAAAACTAGCATTAAAAAACACACTCGAAGGAAGCTAACTTCAGTTTCATTTTAAGTATCTTATAAAAATTAAAACTATCCTAACTAAATAATGAAATAAAAACCAACAATCAACATTTCCAATAAATCAATTTGAGAAAGTTACTATTTAATCATTAATCCTTTAAAATTAGGAGTTTAGATAATTTGGATTTTCATTCTTCTCCTACTACTTCTAGAGAATCTTTTGCTGGTTTAAAATTAAGGTTTATGAGATTTCCGCTCAAACTTAATCAGAAACAATTGGTATCTTATACTTATACAGGAATACGAATAAAATGTATATTCAAAGAACCAAAACTAAATAACAATTAGAAAGATAACCAACTGTTTATTTTTATTCCATGATGCATTTTATTCTTATTTCTATTTTAGTAAGTGGCTCAAATGATTTTCCAGTGCGAGCAACAAAGAAAATTATAGTATGTGAGTCAAAAATTAAAATAATCATTAGAACGAATAAATTATGCAAACAAAATAGACAGAAAATAGTTAAACGAACAGGAAACTGACAGGATGAAAATTGTATTAATACAATTATTATGTAAAGTTAACTTTATTGAACTTATTAATTCAGTTACAAATTTAATTTAAAATTATATTAACGAAGAACTTAAATCAACTAATTTTGTTGCAATAATTTTAGACGAAGCCTTTGGTGCAAGCAGAAAAACCGAGAGTATTATTATTTAAAGCAGACATGAAATTCCCGGACTCTTTCTAAAACAGCAGTCATGTAATCCATTTGCCCTGTTTCCATAACACGACCGATTCTTGCCAATGAGATATAAAACCAAAACATTTCTTGATCGTAAGTATTTGGTGGCGGAGGGTCTTTGTCCTGAGTGAATTTGCCAGTGTCGTTTATTGTTAACAAATCCAACGGAGTGATGTTGTTTTCGCTTGCACCTATCAATTGTCCGAAAGACACCCAATCTTCCTCTAAAGTTTCTTCAAAATCTGCTAGATGGTCTCTAATATAACAAACCATGAAGTCGATTATGTAACGTGGTACAGCAATTGTTGAATTTAGTCCTCGGTGAACTCGAGCTGCAGCTTGTGCTAGTGTGATACCTTGTGAACAAGTGATTGTTGGTTTCGTCTTTCTCGTTTCGAACCACACACTGGGGAAATCACCACCCGAAGAAGAGTCCCCTATAGGAGAATCTAATGAAATTATTTTTCCCTCCTCAACATAGTAAACTTCTAATTCGGTCATGTTAGAGAATTCAAAAACGTGTATTTTAACAAAAACGACTCAGAATAAATTAACGTGGAATTGATTTATGATTAGAGGTTCATAGAATTATAGCCTAATTTTGAAAAAAAGAAAAAGTGATAAATAGTTATGTGATGAACACCAGATGTCCAATTAACTTAATCAACATTGTATCCAAATAAACATCCGGAACAATTTATAAACAAACCAAATAAACATCTGACGATCGACCACCCAATTAAATAACTCTTTAATAACATACATAATTGTTAAAGATTTTGATGTGTACAAAATCTTTCATCATCTTTTTATATTCAATCTTTAACATTGTATAAAGTAAATAAACGATAAAAGATTTGATCAAGTCAAAATCTTTCATCGACTTTAAAATCATTAATTATCCGGCGTTGGTCAAATATAGTTGTTCAAAAAACTTAAAATAAATCAAAATTTAAAGTGTTGTAAAAATAAATTGTTAATTTATTTTTTGATATAATAGTGTTTTGTTTTTTAAAGAAATCATATAAGCTCCGTGCTCATTCATAAACGTAACTAAATTTTGAACGGACCAATTTTACATAATTTTATCCTAAAACGCTTAATTTGTATTCTATCAAAATAGTCAGCGGGAAAACTTTATCGTGCTGAATAATTTTTTTCGTTGTTTAAAATCAGTTTAACGTTTGTGAAAATGAGTTAAATTTGAGGATAAGACACAATAAAAAAGTAAGTTTGTTTTCACTTAAAAATACATATTAAATAAATTTATTAGAAAATTAAATTTCAGGAATATTTACGGTATATTTTGTATTAACTAATAACAATTATTTAGGTATTTATGACCAACTATGAGATAATAACAGTGGACTACTGCCATAACAATTAAGTAATTGTCTCTAATAGAAAGTGCATAACACTCAACTACACCTTTTTCAATTTTAATTCAAAAATCGTTAATTGTTATTCACAAAACATAATTGTAATAAATAAAAATCACTAAAAAATTTCTGGCATAAATTATACACATAGTAACCCGTGAATTTGTTTTTTTAATTAAAACATTTGAATTCATTTTTATAACAATTTAACACATTAAATTAAAGTTTAGAAAGTTAAAGACCAAATTTTTCCAAAACCCATAAAAATGGAACTTAAAGAAACTGCGCAGTTTGCTAATCCATAATGACAAGGAAACCAATAACATGATTGGAACCATATTTTTATACACATATTTTGCGAGAACTTCGCACGACCTGTAATTGATGTTGTTGATACTATCTGCTGAACACTAATGTTTGGAAAGGAAGCAATTGAAGCAAAAATTACAAAAACATTGCGAAAAAGACCGTGAAAGGGAAAAAGGTAAACTGTAATGCTAGAAACTAAATATAAGACTGCATATCATTGAGTCCATCTGGGACGAGTTGTCATAAATCGAAAAATTCTTTCTGATAATCAAATTGATTTGATCGTTTCGTGGGTTTAAAAATATTATACCATAATAGTAAAGCAATTAAAAGAAAAGGTTATGAGTAATTTCAATAAATTGCAATCTGTGTTAACCGTAGGCAATTACTTAGTAGGCAGACTTCACTATAAAAAGAGTACACATTGAACATATTACAATGAATTATTAGGCGAACAAAATAAAACGAGCTGAATATGTTCAATCTTTGAACTAATACATACAGTAGGAGAAACAAGTTGTTTGGATTGATTAAAAAAATGTAATTCGATTTGTTGTCCAACAAGAGACCATGCAAGAGTTCGCCATAGAGCATTACAACACTTTCCGGTATCAAGTGGTCCTAACACTCATTTAATTGGATGAATTTCTACTACAGGAGTCACAAAAAATTTGGTAATTATTTTAATGCAAATGTGGTAAGAACTGAAAAATTTGGTGGTTCCTGGTGTAATGGAACTTGTGGATTACTTGTAATTATAGATCATCCAAATAACATAACTGGAGGTAAAAACGTTCGAGCTGTGCAACAATGTACAGTACGCCAAGCTAGTGCCTTGAAAATTAATGATATTCTTTCAGAATTAAAATTAATGCTTTCTGAATTACAATTCTAAAAAGTGTAGTACAATTGGCGATTGCAAATCTTTTATTCTAGTTAACAAGTTCGGAATTTAATGTTTAGAAATTAAATTTGCGTACAGTATTTTTTGGAATTCTTGCAGAAATTAGTTTTAAATCTTTTTGGATATTTGTATTTGGATAACACTATGTGTTATGACCGGAATCTTAAAAGTCTGCTGCTGCGATAAAAACATAAGCTCCATGGTTTAGATAAGGCTATATAGACGGATAATGTTGATAATTGGTGGTAACGCTGCACCATATAGTTTCTTATTACTAAAATTAATTAGTACAATACTAACTAGCATCACATTAGTGGTTAGGTATACTGTGGTTTTACTCTGGGTTTCATTTTAAGTAAGAATTAGATTCTTATAAAGAAATTATTTTTTTACTGCAGTTTTTCGTTTCCTTTTTTTCTATGGTTTATTAGCATACTTATTTACTTTATTTCTAGCATTACTTAGAAATAAAGTTTCTTAATGTTTATGTAACGTACCAAAACCAATACAATTGTTACATCACAAAGAAATTTTCTGCACTAATAGTTCATTCATTAGTGGTGCCACAACACTAACGCATGAAACTCTGTACTCTTCGACATGTTCATAGTTTGCCATATCACGGCGTCCAATAGTTCATAGTTTGCCATATCACGGCTTTTAATTTCGTTAAAAGCTTACTAATATCCAGTACGACATAAAATGTGTTTTCCACGGTAATAATAAATTTTGAACAAAAATACGGCACTGTATACATTTTTAACAATTTACACTCCAAATTAAAGAAATCAGCCATTATAGAACTTGGACCTCTAATTTTTTTTCTAACCACAAAACACTGTCATCACCGGCAAACATACCCAAATGTACATCATACACATCTTAGCAGGACATAACAACGGCAATCAACACCATAGTATTACCAAAGAAAATATTGGCATCGCCAGATTTCCTTTAAAAATTTGTATTTGCCCTAACACCATTTCTTTTATCGCGCAAAACAGTATCTGTGGCTTTCATACCAAATATCGACTAAATAATCATCCATATTCCATCATGCTCTATACAACATACACTCAAATACCAACAGAGCTAATCCTTGGGCCTTGTCATATCAATCTCCACAATACTATTACCAACATCATCGGCTCGAACTCGCCTATTTAACTCCGCCACAAACTCCTCAGACGACATACCAGTAAACACTAATAATTTATGTTTAAGCACGGCATACATACGATCACGCATATCATTAAATATCGGACAAAAATAACGTTTATATCTTTAGATGAATATGCAATTGTTTGCACGTTCGGATATTGAAATATACCTGATGGTATCAAACACGGTTTAACTTGCGATTTCACCATAAATCCAAACCGCATGTACCTTCGGTAAACCTCTGGCATTTTAGACTTAGCCATTTTCGGGACAACTTCGTTCTGCGTTTCAAACCACTTAGCCACCATATGTTCATTAACGCCCACCTGATCATCTTGATATCGATCAAACAGATCTTCCAGATCTTCAAGCACCACCGATTTTTTAAAGTTTTCGTACAACCATTTCCTCAACACTTTCGGATCCAAATCATTAGTCAGTACTGGAACATTCAAATTTCTCTTTATCAAACCCAAAATGGTTTCACGTTGACTTGGTTTCCTAGTCGCGGACATCATAGTACGCTAACGTGGTTTCATCTTATCATACTTCGATACCATATATGGGCCTTTACCAACGTCTATTGCAATTGAGTCCAATCGCACAGAAATACTACTATACTCTACAATGTCCTGATCATAATCAGAATAATGAGATGATGCACCTGGAACCTTATCATCGTAAAATGTTTGTATATACCAGTATCATACCTAGCACGCAAATGTCGCATAACCACATCCGCGTCATTAACATCGTTCTTAATCATTTTTACACGCATTGGAATATGTGTCTGAGCCGATAAATGAGATAAACTCTTCATATGCATATCACGATGCTTAGACTCACTAAACATAATAGCATCCTTCCATTTTCGTGGCACTAAGCATTTGATTATTATTAAAGGTATTGATTACACTATCAGGTAGATCATCAACAACGCGCACTAATTTTGTGACTGCATCATTCTGATTTGTATAATACGTAAAATTCTTTCTGTGGCGACTAATTGTAACCACTGCATGAAAATATCCAATTTTTTAGGAGAGTGCCGAACCAACAACACATAATCAAACGCCAAACCTTGCGCCTCATGAACAGTCAAAACGGCACTACACTTTTTTTCCAAAGTTTTGCCTCTGCAGCCTGCATATCAGCCTGCATCATCGATACAGCGTCATCTCTTCATTAGGTATCTCAGCACCGTCCAATCGTAATATTCGCATTGACTTTATCACCGAACTACCGGTGTATATGACTTTATACTTATCCCTAAGCGCATAACACACAAAACAATTATTCAGATATTTCGTGCACATTCATATAATTCGCTAACGCTACATGTACACTGTACATAAATATATATAGACATATATATATAGACATAAATATATATATAGCGTAAAATAGCTATTACACATAGCACTCGGTCGACATGGCCTGATGAGATGAGAAATAATTTTTAACAGATTTATTACGATTCCTCATCAGATCGAAACTGAGCTTTGCTTTGCACAACATCCAAATCTGAATAATTAAAAATAACGACACACATCCGCCGTCGTTATAGACACCTGCACGATTTCGACATTTCACAACTAACATCCGCAAACACCGATACTTTATCAAAAAACAAAGTACAAGTATGCAATCGGTCTATAAAAGATATTTGATTTTTATCTCCCATATCGTCATTTTTTTACACTTCGTGTAGGCAGTAATAGTAGACAACGCACCTGCATGCTCCATCAAAGCTTCATCAATGATTACATGATCATACTCATCCTCACCAACACCATTGGCAAGAACAGACGCTATTATTTTGTAACAACGCTTATACGTTGTACTAGCTACGTTAACATTTACTCGATAGATCAAGAGATCAACCCCTCGTTGATGATTTTATACAACGAAATGCGTCTTTCCACAACCCGGCATGCTATTAACCCAATTTATCTGGGGCATAATTATACTCATGGGATCAATCTTCATCATCCTATCATACATTTGCTGATTTATCATAATTTTCGTTTTCTTATTGACCAAAGTATACCGATGATCAGTCTTAAATACACTACTTTCTTCATCAAAAAATACAAATTGATGACCTGTATAGTGGATTATACTGTTTTACAATGAAGTTTGTGATGTAACATTTGTTACAAGCCAAGAAGGCTGGCTGATACACGCATACTATTAAATAATTAAGCTACTATTTGTCGTAATCATTTATTTTTTTTTTTCAAATCCATGTACTATATATAAAAAAAATTATACAAATTTAGTAGTTTTTTTGTTGCGGATGTATCGCAGTTTCATGGCTTGTAATTATACAATAGTGTTGGTTCTAACGTACACAATTTTTTAGTAAATTTTACTAACTTCAAAAGTAAAAAAAAAAATCATAAATGGCTGATATGAAGCGAAAGGCACTACCTTCATGCACAATTGCGTTCAGTTTAAGCTTGTGGTGTTTTGTTTACGTTGTAGTTAGTGTTCATGGAACAAATAAGCCCCGAATCTCTTAGTCGTGTCACTTCATGCGACGTCAACAATGGCCAAAAAGTCCATTTATATGTAAATACATATAAACAATATGAATTAATACAATTAGAACTACAAAAGAAATAAATTACATTATTCGTTTTGACGTTTATACAAGTTGGCACAAAAATTTCGTTCTGTTAAGTTGACGTAAAATTTTGACGAAAGTTTTCGTTCAGTTCTTAAAGACTCGCTGGCCAGTAACATGAAAAGTCATTACGTTAAGTTGTTAAAGACTCGTTGGTTGTGCCTATAAGGCATAAAAAGAAAATAATTCAGACCAAATCAAAAAAAAAACTAAAGATTTTTTATTGTATCATTTGATACTAATTAGGCTCGTACATCTTGAATTAGAAAATTTATAGGAGCTTTTGCTTTTTAAATTTTATTAATTATATAATTTGTTTCGAAAAACGAACTTGAGTAAGTTTTTTTTAAATTATAGGAGTTATTTCGTACCTCAAATCGTTATAGCAAAATAAATTTGAAATCTGCAATTGAAATAGGAAAAATATTCATAAAGAAAAATATTTCTACAAAAGGAAGTCTAGATAAATATTTGAACAAATCAAAACTCCTGTAAAAATAATTTTTTTTCCTTTTTCTTCTTCTAAGGAAAACCAAAATCGAATTTGCTGCAGGAAATAGAAAGAATATTAGATCTTTAAAAATACAAACCAATGTTTGGTGCCTTTATTACTATATACATAAAATGTAGTTGAAACAATTACACATAACAATTACACATAACTAGTTTTCCACATAACTATGATGTACAAAACGAGTTTATGCTTTCAGATTTTTTTTTTCTAGAAATGCTTTGTTCGGAAAATATTAATTCCTGCCTTTCGATATTTGTTTTAAAACTTAAAAATTTTGGACAATTTGTGTCCAAATTAAAGTAAACCATGTATTTGATTGTACAAATTACAAACGAATTGTTATAAGTAAAATGAATTTAGATAACAAAACAAATAAAACCGAAAAACTATTTCGAAATGAAAATGTTATATTGCTCTATCAACTTAATTAATCTTTTTAAATACAATGTAATCCTTAAAAAAACCAAATATTGTTCAGATAAAAATAACAAAACGTGTTATTTGTTTTATCTTTAAATTTGTAGTACATAAGAAAAACTAAAACAAAAAATAAAAATGATTCTAATCAAAACCAAACAAAAAGATTAAAAAAAAAAAAAATTAGTTGTATATGTATTCCTGAATTTTAAGAACTTTATTTTTAATCAAATAACACAAGAAAATATTTAGGGAAAATCCTACGGATTAGATTTTTATTGTTTATAAAGAAAATAGGAAAATACCAAAAAAAATTGATTATCTATAAAACAAAAGCCCTAACAAACTTAACTTTATCGGAGCAACAATTTAAAAATTTACGCAATTAAATGAAACAGATTAGCTACAAAACTTTACCCTTAAAGATACAAACATCATGTTATGCAATGTTTAACAAAATACTGCTAATAATTGAAATGGATATTATTTATTAGTTTTACCTTGAAAATTCAGGTAAATTTAACATTATTATTTTTTAATTCCCTTTGTGATAAAACTAATTGGAATACATTTACCATTTACATAATCACAGATTTAATCGGTTTGTACCTATAGTTAACAAATTGTAAAATATAAACGAAATCTGATTAAACAAAAAGTAGATGAACCATCTTGAAGATGTCGATTAAGAACCATTTCTATAATGCTGTAATGGCTTTTCTTTTTGAACAATAAAAAGTAAATAATAACTTAAAACAAATAATTCTACAATTTGTGTTATATAAATTATCTTTTAGCAAAAATGCAAATTCGTTTTTTTAATACGAGAAACGGCTATACGTTTAAAAATGGAGTAGCCAGAACCGGTTCGTCATCTTGAACTAATATTTCTAATAACTACAAAGCAAATTCTCTATTGGCTTTGACCAGAATTTTTATCAAATTCTTGATATCGTGGTTAAATAGAACTTCGTTTTTTAAGCATTTGCATGGTAATTTGACTTTAGCAAAGGGTATACAAAGAATGGTTGATTTCTAAAATAGTCGATGACTTTTATGCATCGAGGTTTATGAATTTTCGACTTGTTACACCGCATTTTACGATAAACAAATTCATCAACTGTTATCATATTTTTAAGCCAACATATGTTGGCTGGGTCATTTAACATTTTAGTGTAGTAAAAGTGACCCGAAAAACATTAATTAGTTTTAATAATAAGTTTAAAGTGTCAAACAGAACAACGTTCAACTGACGTTATACATAAAAAATATTCAGTAAAATACAACATTTTAGTAGCGACTATTGTCTGTCAATGGTTGTTAATAGAAATGGTTAAGATATTGAAAGACCACACCGTGATCGTAGTTACTCAAAAGTTATAACAAAATAAAATGACCACCTGGTCCAGTTAAAAGTTTGTACATCAAACCTATCAAAGCCGAACCGTTTTTAAAATTCGTAAAAAATCCGGTTCTTGGTCCAAGTGTTGGTTTTAGCCTATATAAATAAAAAAACTTTACAGTAAATTTCTATGTCACCATTATCTTTATTAAATCTTCTATTGGAATATTGATGAGCTGAAAAAGGGTTTAAAATTTAATTAATTAATGATGTGAAAAAAACAAACAGCTCAAAAATCAGATAAAAATATAATCAATATTTATGATTTAATGATTTACTTAACCCAAACGTTTTAAATAAAAATATAAAATTAATAATTTAGCGAGTACATATACGAATTTAAATTTTAAATAAAATATAAATGGTACTCGTATGTGAAATTTAATAAAGTGAATTTAGAAAGCTTAAAATTGATTAATTTTTTAAATTTGATTAGAAGTGATTAGGCGTTGACATAAAAGTTGTAAGTCAATATTATATCAATAAATTAGAATTTATTATTATTAAAGCATAATTTATTTACAAAATGAATTATGTTGATTATCTTCTAGAGAATCCATTTAGTATGGCTTCACTAGAGGATAAAATTGAAATTAAAAGACTCGGATCACACCAGCCAACTGATTTCAATTTAATTATAAAAGATAAAAGACAAAATCGAAAATTTAGTACAGAGTGGTTCGAGAAAAAACCATGGCTCACCGTAAGCATTTTGAAAAATTCGCTTTTTTGTTTTTATTGCTCTTTATTTGGACACAAACAGGTTATCGCGATTTAAAACATTTATCCGAAGCCATTAAAAAACATGAAAATAGTACCAAACATATTCAATCCGCGTTAGATTTTAAAATGTTTAATAAAATAAATATTATGAGTGCAATTGATAGTGGTTACGCGGCATCAATTCGTAGACATAACGAAATCGTTACTAAAAATCGCATGGCTCTCAGTAGAATAATTGATATTTTAAAATTTTGTGGAGGTCATAATTTGGCCCTTCGAGGTCATGACGAAAGAAATGAATCTATCAACCCCGGTATTTTTCTAGGTCTTGTTTCCTATACAAGACAAATAGACTCAGTTTTTGACGAATTTTTAAAAAATGCAACGGTTGTGCAAAATAATTCAAAATGAACTTTTAAATAGCATAAATAACGTGTATTTAGAATTAATTAAAAATGAAATTGCTGAAACAAATTTCGTAGCCATTCAAGCAGATGAAACCACCGATATTTCATGCAAATCGCAATTAGTTGTAATTTTAAGATATATTATAAATAATAAACCAGTCGAGCGATTTCTGGGATTTTTTGATGTTAATGATTTGTCGGCAAGAGGTTTGGCTGAGGTGATCCGCAATGCTATTGAAATATATACATTAAAAGACAAATTAATAGCCCAAACCTATGATGGCGCTGCTGTAATGAGCGGATCGGAAGGCGGTGTGCAAACTATTTTAAGGAAAGATTACCGATACGCTCATTTTGTTCATTGTTACGCTCATATGTTAAATCTCGTCTTAAAAACTGCATGCTCATCGGTGCGACAAGTTAGAATTTTTTTTGCGAATTTATCGGGGTTTTCAACTTTTTTTTCTTCTTCTTCTAAGCGCAAAGATTTGCTTCTTGATGTTTGTCAAAAGAAAGGTCTCCCTCGAACAGTAGAAACGCGATGGAATTTCAAATCTCGCGTAATACAATCCGTTTTTGAAAATAGAGACAATTTATTACAAGCATTCGATTTAATACAGCTCGAAAAGTGGGACGATATAACTACTCGGGAAGCTAATGGTCTTTTCAGACTACTTAAAGATGACGAATTTAATTACTTCCTAGACCTATTCTATAAAATTTTTGCGCACGTTGATATCTTTTTTAATATTTTACAATCTAGGGATTGTACGGGCTCATACGTTACAGATAAAGTAAATAAATTCATTAAATCGATTAATTTGATTAGAAATAGTATAAATGTATCCACATCCGATGATTCTTTAAATCCGGCGAAACGAATTCGAACTACTCGCTTTTCGCTTGACATTATTGCTGTAGAAGTTTGCGATATAATTACCAATCAAATAGTCACGCGATTTTCTAAATATGACCTTATTTACGCATTTGACATTGTAGATCCTAGAAAATTTAAAATTTATAGTAAACATTTTCCTTCTGAAAATTGTCAAACTATAAGTAATAATTATAATTTTCTTGATAATGCGCTATTAAAAACTGAATTGAATATAATATATAATAACGAGTTTTTTCAAAATTTAACTTCTGTACTTGAATTTTATAAATTTTTAGTTGATAATAATTTAGATTTTTTTGAAACCAAAAAAGTGTTAGAAATCGTTCTGACAACTCCGGTAACAAGCACTGAATCGGAACGGTGCTTTAGTACTCTTAAGAATATTAAGACATTTAGATCTAGTACAATGGGTCAAGCTCGTTTGAATTCTTTAGCAGTTTTGTCAATCGAGAAAGAGTTTATTTCGAATATTCCTAATATTAATGAGAAGGTAATTCTTGACTTTGCCGTCCAGAAAAATCGGCGGGCTGATTATTTATTTAAATAATCTTATTGTCTTTTTTTGGTATTTTGTTCAATTGTAACTGTTGTGATATTTTATTAAGTTTGTTTATATTTTTATTATTATTTTTTATTTTAAATGAATTGTTATATTTTAATTATCGTTATAATTTTATGTTTTGTTGGTATTTACATTTTATTTGTGATTTTGTATGTATGAATTTTTGTAAGTGCATATAGGCCTTGAATTACTTTTTTTAAACGTATACGGGGGAAACTGTCACTAAAATCCAGTTAACGCTTTGAGTGCCGTACCTCAGTGCATATAGTCTTTAGATTGAAACTTCAATAAAATGTACTATATTCATAAGGTGAAGTGGAAAGCACAAATTTGTACGTATGGTCTATATAACTTTAAAGAATTTTTTTAGCCCACCCTGAATTTATTTTCACGAGCCGCCACTGAAAATTATTCATGGTTTCCCAAAATAAAATTTAAAATCTATAAAAAGGAGATCGTTAAGGTACTATTTCATGCACTGTGCTACTGAGTCAGCCAATTTAAAGTATAACAAAATACATATTTACTGGCTATCAAAATGAAATCTATAAAAAACTTAACGAATTTTACGAATGTAAAATATTTGCCGCACACTAAGTTTATAGTTTTGAATTGGTGATTTTTATAGCGTAATATGTTACACATTTGTACAAGACGCCAAATTTTCTATTTAAATCTGTAGAGATAATTGAATAGAAACATATGTATAACATACAAATTTTGTTTGATACAAATTTGTTTGACAATCACAACACAAAAACTTGTTATGCTTTGTTAAGCTGTTAAAGTTTAAACCATAAAATATTTACATAAAATTAATTCGATGTTTAAACCATAAAATTAATTCGATGTCTTTATCACCACCAAAACTTTAATTTTAATTTTCAATATGTGAAAAAACTGTGATCTTTGGCTTTCTTAGTGAGGTAGCCAAAATCAATCTAAACTGTGTGAAAATATAAGTTACACACGATTTCATTGTGGCTGTGCCGTTCTCTCCTTGATTTAAATACCTACTGGCACCATACCCGTCTATTGCCACCTTTACATGTCTATTGCCATTCGGGACCAGAATGAAAACTTACGTGTTAACATCGATGCGGTATTCAACAATAGAATGCGATATTTCAAAAATAAAAAATCGATCTAGTAAAGCAGCTTAATAGAGAACCAACTTTCTGTAATTCAGCATAGTTTCAGCAATTGCACCACTATTGATTTAGCTAGAGTTTTGTAATATTAAATTTTTCTGTTGGTCGAATATCTGCCCAGCCCAATCCGCACTTGTATTGTTAAATCAAAATGAAGCAACATTTTACTGGAATTTTTCTAATTCCATGATGTTCAATTAAATGTACACAAATATCGGTTATGTTTTCATCATGAGGGAATGTTCAAAATACAGATAAAAGATACATTTATTTTTCTAGATTTGTATTTTATTTGGGTATGTATACATTTGTGTATCTTGACCAAATTTGTATGTTTCCAAACGAGTTTTGGTTCGATTAGTTTTATTCGACATGATTAAACATGTTAGTAACGGATGATTGCTTACCCTTACATTCTCTTGATCATAACAGTTTTTCTTTACCATTTTTTGTATAAATACGACACTATATTATCCCAATGTCAAACCCAACACCAAGCTAATAAAGTAAAATCCAACAATTTTATTTTAAAGTTAAATTAAAGGCAAACTAACGAAGGGTTAGAATATTGTTTGTCTTTTTTTAGTTTCTGGCACGATTTAGTTTTGTAATATTTCAAATTATAAAACGTGTATGAAAAAATGGATGGAACCCCGTCCCTCTCTGTTATTTTCAATTATCAGACACTTTAAATCTCTATCAATTTTGTTGTGTTCCCGGCGTAGATTTTGTAGCCAAATTACGTAACTCAATGGACCAATGCTACTAATCGGCAGGCGGCCCAAATTACAGTATTCTAACTATTTTTTTATTTATTGAAATGAGAAAACTTTAATATTCGGTGACATATTGAAATTCAATTTTAAATGTGTTTGAACCTTTGACTTATATTATATTTGAGATTATAAGACACATTTATTGTGCTCAGTTTAGTTAAAATAAGTATAAAACAAGTTAATGATAACATAATTATCATTCATGAAACTAACTTTAGGTGTACAGAGATTTTTGAGAGTTAAGTAATTCATAATCTGGATGTTGAAAAATATAATTTGTGTTTTTGAAAAATTTCACGGTATTTCAAAAATGTGGAATTTGTTATATTTCAAGGGTTGCAACTTTCTATTTATTGACGCTCTTGTTCTGTTTCGACTATTAGGCGTTTGGTAACGACAACATTATACCATCTAATCACGATCTAATCCATACAGTAAACATATAAACAAAGATGGCCGCTAATGAATAATAATATTTACTAATATTAGTAAATATTTACTAATATTAGTAAATATTTACTTACGGTAATGGTTTTTTATTTTCAGATATAGTATAATATAATATTTAATCGCGAAAAGTGTTTTACCCGAGTTTAAAGTAATTTCAAGTGGAAAAATCGCCTAAAAGAATTTCTGATAAAATTTCAGGTTTCTGAAATAAAAAAAAACGTATGTTAATTGAAAATATTTTATTTTGTGATAGAACAGAATTAAATGTGTTATTGGCTGAGATTAATTATCGTATTCTTCCTGAAATCGATAAAATTTTGAAAGTTTTAGAGAACAGTTGCTGCATTTCAATAATATAATGGACTACTTAAGCTTAAAACAGAACAAGAGCATCAGCGGCAGGCGCCAACGCTTGTCAAATTAAAATATGCGAATAGCATACTATGCTAACAGAACGATCGACGGTAACGACGACGATTTTTTCGTCGAAATAAATGTAGAGTCTAAAGGTATAAACAGAACCAGAGCGACAACGACGAGCGTCGACGCCTGTCAAATTAAAATACACTACAAGCATAGTATGCTAACAGAAACATCGACAATAGCGACAACGATTTTTTCGTTGAAATAAATTTAGAGTCTATTTCTAATTTTATCGCCGGCGAAACAATGTTGCCAACTGGTTTTTATTTTTTTAAGTTGCCTTTTTAAGCAGCCATGTTTTAAAAATGTTTATTGTTATTTTTATATCGCGATACGCTGACGCTTTTGTTTGTTCTGTTTACTACAGCGATATCGCTGGCGAAATATATATTTATTTGTTGACGCTCGTCGTTGACGCTCTGGTTCTGTTTATTTTTATCGCCGGCGATACAATGATGCCAACAGATTTTTATATTTTTAAGTTAGTATTGTATATAGCATCATATAATAAACTATTTTTTTTCAATCGATTGTCATTCCTTCTGCAACATGTATCATATTATATAAAATCAAAAACTTTGAGGGAATTAACAAAACAAAAACAATCGAATTTTAAAATAAAATTTTACAATTATAATATGTCGTTCGAAGAAAAATTAGTCGAATTAGTTCGGCAAAATACCATTTTGTATGATTTGTCTAATCCGAATTATAGGAGAACGGGCATTAAAGATAAAATTTGGCTTGATATTGCTCTTAAGCTGGAATCAAAAGATAAATAATTTAAACATTATATATTTTTTGAAATCAATGAACGTTTAATTCTATTAAACTTATTTTAGAAAGTATTTGCAAAACCCGATGGTAGAGTTTACGACACTTACAGAAAATCCCGCCGTATCGAACCATCCGGTAGCGCTGCGGTTGATCCTGAATTTCACGAAAAAAATGGAAGTATTACCAGCTCATGAGCTTTCTCGATAATATGGACGATCAAAGAGAGTAAGTAGCAACCTTCTTTAAAAGTTAATTTAATTATATTGGACTTACATTTTTAGAACGGTGGGAAATTTTGAAAACCGTATATTACAGAAAGTAGTAGTACCAGTACCAGTAATACTTACGATGATAATTCCTTTGATTACCAAGATTATGCAGGTTCTGAGCCTATCGAAGAAGATGAAATATTTTCATGAGATTCTTATATGTAAACTCCTAAACTCCGTATTACTCCAACGATTAACATCAACGAGTCCATTGTTGTAGGAACGATTTTAATATATCTCGGCATTCGAAAGCTTCACGGGTCGGACGATTTCCTCTAAAAATGTCCCACAACGCGTCACATGTATCTAATATAATCTCGCGCACAGTAGATGCACCTAACTTGAAACTCCATGCCAGCATCTGAATAGAGCAACCATGAGCAAGATACCTAAAAGAAAATCAATATCGTGTCCATATTACTATGCATATATGATATACTATGAAAAAAAAAACTTATATTTTCGTACATCAGTGTTACAGTCAATCTAGTTTCAACGCTAATTGGCGTCCGATGGGAGTGCTGTTTTAATCTATCGTTTAAAAGATTGTACATTAGTTTGAAATGAGCAACACCCGTTCGTGTTGCCTTCTGGAAATGCTCTGGGTCATTTTCTTTTATTTCTAAAAAACTTTCGTTTACTGGCCTAACCCACCAACGTCTATTTGGCCTTATTAACTTATAATATTCATATGCTAAAACCACGAGATAAACGATTTTAATAATTTTAAATAATTTTATTATTCGAGTACGCTATTATTGAATTCATTTTGACATAGATAAAATATTTTAGGTTATGTCGTTTGTTGTTATATTTTTATCGCCATGAGCTGACGCTCTTGTTATGTTAACTACAGCGATATCGCAGCTACTTTTTTTATTTATTCGTCGACGCTCGTCGTTGTCGCTCTTGCTCTGTTTCAAGCTTTAGAGAAATAGAATTCGCCATATATTACATTTTTAAGGCCTTGATTTGGATGCCACAATTTACTGTAATGATCTCTTGACTAAAAATAGTTTTAGATTCGAACATTTTTCGTATGGTGCGGCAACAACAGAAGTGTATTTATAAAACTTTACAAAGCGTGGTCGGATATTTATTACAAATGAACATCAAAATAATATAACCAGTGATGGTTCTGGTTTTAAAACAATTGCATTGATATATTTAACTAATGCGTTGAATGACATTAAATCGAACAGCATGGGAAATAATGGCATTTCGAATAAATTTGTGGATGTTTCGTTTTTCAATCGTTTTTATTTTAAATTATTGTTTTTAAGGTCGATACGCACGGTGTGTTTTTGTCTTTTTACAATATTTCGTTACAATATTTTGTATCCATACGTTCCTCAAAATAATTTCGTTAAGAGTGTAATTTCGTTATGATAATAAATCATAAATACAGGTTAATATTTTTTGATCTATTAATTATTCTTGCTATAATTAATTAATTTTATAATGTCAAACTAGACAAAAGAAGAAATACTTTTACTAATTGAAGTGTGGGAACAATTTCCATGCTTATACGACACGAAAAATTACTTGTAATCTATAACAAACACGCACGCATTATTTAAAATTGTGAAAGGCATGAGTATTAAATTCACCAAAGATGAAATAAAATGAAAATGTTAACTCTACGATCAAATTATAATCATGAAATGAAAAAAATTCAAAACAGCAAAAAGTGTGGGATTGGAGCTGATGATATATATTCACCCACAGTTTTTTGGTTTAAACATCTATTATTAGTAATATATTAATATATCTATTTTATGTTATCAGAGCCAAAGTGAAGATGACAATTATACAGAGACCCTATCTATGCGCTTATATATATTTTTTTTTTCATGAATTATAAAAATTATTTAAAAATTGAATTTATTAATTGCTTTTCATTACCATGGAAACATCCCAACTGTAATAATTAAATATTATAAAAATGTATAAACTGTAATAAATACAGGAATAACACAATTTTAATTTCCATTCAATTTTACCGAAAAGTAAATATTGTAACTTGCACAATCTTCGAGATTTTAAGCATTTTATTTTTTTAATAACAAATATTAAAATCATCGCCAGACAATTTTTTGTCATTGATATCTGACAATGCCTTTAAGCATTATTAATTTATTTTTTGTTTTTTTTAATAGAATTACTAAAGTTTTTAATTTGTAAAATGGAAATCATTTTAAATTACCATTTATAGCTCATTTTTAAACACTTCAAATTAGTATTTAAATATTTAAAAAAAATAAACAAACAAGCGCAAACATAAATAAACTAAATAATAATTTTAAAGGTAAATATGATACAGAACTATTAATTTTATTCATTATCCTAATGTACGAGAAAAATGTTGTATAGAAATTTTAATCCGCAACCTTTGATATTTTTTCAACTCATTTCACAAAATTAATTTTTGTTTTTATCCTTTAGAAAATTTCCAAAGCACAACTTAAAATTAATCAGATTTTAAAACGATACGAAAACATTTTCATTGTCTTTGAATTTTTTGTTTTTATTTTGTTGTTGCTATTACATAAGATGACAGGTTTTAGTAATGGCTAATGGGATTTTTCATTATTTATTAATTTTTATTATATTTTTCATCAATTTTCTTTAAAAACAAATTCTAAAGCATTACCGTAAATATTTAACAAGACTTGGAAAAATGTTTTGTACAGAGACAATTTGTAGCCACCTCAATCTGTAACGTAATACGTATTTGCATTATAAATTCGTTTGGGAATGAAAATTTAATTTAATTTTTTTGTACTGTAATATGGTTTTCGTGTCTTTTTCCGGATATGTTGAATAATATATTTTTGGTTTTATTTTCACACTTAAGTTAATCTTCTGGGTATAAAAAGTGATAGTTTCAATGTTTTGGTGTATTTAAATATAGTAGTGTTGATTTTAAATATAGTAGTGTTGCGTTTTGCATTTGAATTTGTTTTCAAATATTTCAATTATTTATCTTCCATGCTATTCAAATTCGGTCTATTGCTTCCTGTGGGTCAATTCTGGTTTTCTAAAAAACTCTGGTTAACAAAAAATATTGAAAATCATAAAAGTCAGAGAAGACTCTTTTAAAATTATCAAAATCATTGTAGATTTAAGTGGAAGGGTAAATTGTTGCGATAAATTGGTCGTTTAACAAACCTTGTACATTCAACTGTTCAATCGGTTTTAAAAAACTTCCGAATCATTTAAATCATAACCACATATGGGCCGACCTAAAATATTTAATGAAGCATAATCGCGCAACATACTGCAAAAAATAAAGGTAAAACCCAGTGCCAGTAACGGAAACTGGGAAATCATGTTACAGGTCCATCATATATAATATGTTACATAAAGCTGGATACAAGTGTCGAGTGACGCGGAAATATCGATTATCAATGAAAAAAATGGAACAAAACGGTGAAAATTTGGCCAAGCTCACGTTAATAAGAGTAAATCATTCTGGTTAAACTTAATTTAGTGATGAGAGTAAATTTAATATCTATGGTAACAACTGTAGGATTGTGACACGGACACTTAAAATAACGTTATATTTGTAGGCTTCTATAAAACATACATTAGTGTAACCAATTTTTATTAAGTTAATTATTTACAGATTATCACATTCTCGTTTACCTATAATTTCCGAGAAAATTGATTCAATAGAATAAAATGTTAGAAAAATCCATGAATATTACTTACTTGCCCGTCACTTGTACACTAAAATTGAAAGTCATAGCCATCATGGCTACCATAATATCAGCTAGCGCCAGTGAAACTACGAAATAATTCGTTATAATCCTGTAACGACAAATGCATTATTGATCTCATTTTTATTGTCTCATAACCTATGCTTACCTTAATTTTCTATGTCGCATAACCGAAATAATAACCAGCAGGTTTCCAAATACAGCAGCCACCATAATTATTACCATAATAGAAATCTTAAAAAAAAATAATAAATCATCGACCCATGTTTCAGGTTCCGCCAGTTCTTCCGTTGTCGTTATAAATAACTCATTTAAACTGGTAGTTAAAGGGGGCCCCGTCGATCCGAATATTCCTGATGTATTTTGTGAAAGAACACCTGACGCCCAGTTTAATTCATTCATTTTATTATGCTAATGATCTGTAAATAAAATAAAAATATCTATGAGTAAACGTTATTTAAGGCTATCTGTAATATTTAAAATCAAAGGATGTAGTTGCTCGAAATGAAATGGAAACGAGTAAATAACGGTAGTTTCAAAATAAAACTTCAATAAAATTGTTAATATGTTGACACCAGTAGCTTTAAAAGGCCCCACACGGTTCAACTTGTCGTCCGACAGCTTGATAACATAAAAATAGTAATAAGTCGGATGGAAAGTCCATCCAACTTGGAGTTGGGCTTGTTGTTGCACGATATTTCGTAATTCAAATCATTTAGAGGAATCCCTTACACTGCGCGGTTAAAAACGGTGCGTTTTTATTTCACATTGCGCGCTTATTTTTTTAAGAAGTTTTAAGTTAGAAAAACCAACGTACATATGTGTTAAATTCTAGATTCAGCGAATCGTGGAAACAGTTTAATAAGTAATATTTGAAATATACATAAATATCTTTACGAGCTGAAAAATTTTGATTGAAAAGGCTGACCCAGATGAGTTATGGTACATTCCACGATCATAAAAATTAAAAACATCAAGAATTATGCTAAGTCAGACTTAGTCAAAGAATCTATTATGTGTTCATTCAATCTAATCGAGTTGGTTGTTAACTTCGCTCAAGAACGCATTACTACAGGTTCGATTTTATTATTTTTCTGGAATTTTCATAGAAATCTCATTCTGTTCTGGCATGGAATTTGTTCGGCCCACCTCTCATTCATTTGAACAAATTCTGTACTTACTTTCCAAGCTTCGCAGCTTAAATCACAACTTGAATTTGACGGTATTAAATCACTTATGATAATGATTGAATGGCACTACCACAGATTTCCCTGCTATCTTTATATGCCAGCTGTAAAACTGCTAATTGAACATCACTTAAAATAATAAATTATTTTCTTATTAGACAATATAATTTACTTAGTTATAATATATTACTAACGTTAAATAAATAAATGATTATTTTTAGAATATGGAAAAAATAAATCTTGATCTTTACTTATTAGTCAAGGATGCTGATTGATACAAAACCACATGATAAAATACGTCAAAACTAAACGATTTAAAAAATTTTTTGGTACGAAAGATGTCTCTTAAATAGTTTTCATCAAAATTGTTATACAAATGTTGCGGAAAAAATTATATTTAATAATTTAGTTAATGAACTTGTTAATGAAATTGTAGGTGGACTATCGGTTAATAGTAGTTGAAGGTGACTATATATGCTTTACAATGTTTGCATCATATGTACTCTGAATAGGGTTAATTAAGTAATTAGTTAATTTGGTTTGATAGGCAGAACGCTATTTCAGTTACGATTAAAAGTAAACATGTTACAAAAATTAATTAGCTGAACACTTTTGCGAAAAGTTTCCCGTATATAGACTCCCGTTATCTGTTACGTTCTAGTACACAATGCAACGGTAGGGCCTTACAGCTAACAGGTAAAAAACAGGTTATACTATCGAATAGCCATGTAATTCGTTTAATAGTAAAGTAAATTAAAATTTTAATATTTATTTACCTTAGGAAGTGTTCGAATTCTTTGGTAAATAAATTTATTAAAATCGGTTCGAAGGGTAAAATATATTGGTTTAAAAGGTTTATTTCAATTCAATAGGGCAGTTTTTTAGTTACAGTTTTGATCGCAAAATGCGACACCGTAAGGGATAAATATTGAAATGTCATAGTTTTGTATTAGAAAACATGTTTACCCTAACGTGAAAAAAATAAAAATTATAAATGTATTTGAGAAAATTAAACTAATTAGATATGTTTTTTTTCGTTAAAATGGTTTTAATTAATATATTTAAATAAAAATATGTGCAGTTTCGTTTGTTTTAGGCCGCAATTCAACAGTAAAATTAAAAATTTTTAGATTAAAGCACATTATTTATGTAAACAAAACATTTGTGGGAGTTATTTCAAAATGCCTTTTTATTAAAAATAAAAAGATTTTAGATTCAAAAATGTCCAATCGTTTTTTCTGTTGGTCACATTATTATTTGCCTATTATAATAAATACTGGCCATGTAATCGAGTCAAAAGGAAATGAGAATTTAAAATGTTTTAGATTACATTTTGTTGTTGTTTACCATCATATTTTTAGTTGCAAGTGTAAACTTATTAGACAAACAATTTATCTAGTTATAGCGTAAAAATAATATAACATCAAATAATGAAAGTTTTAATACAGAATTTTGAGTTCTTATACAAGTAGTTCTGTTATGAAGAAAATAAAGCGTGCGTTTCATATTAAATGTTGAATTTGTTTTATTTTGAATAATACTAAACGTATATTCAATTTTTTTCAGAACAGAACTACTTATATAAGAACTCAAAATTCTGTATTAAAACTTTCATTACTTGATGTTATATTAGTTTTACGCTATAACTAGATAAATTGAATATCTAATTATTACTCAGTTGCAACTAAAAATATGACGTTAAATAACAAGAAAATGTAATCTAAAATTTATTTTGTAAATTTCCTATACTAATATCACATTTCTCGTATTGTTTATCCCTAGATACAACTGGTGGTGATCGACTGAACTAATTGAAAAATTGTCCTATTGTATTAGTGAAATAATTTTGATATCAATGTATATTTGTAGCCGTTAGAAAAATAATTATCCAACCCATTATAATTAAAATAAAAAATTTTTTAAAACGTCATATCAATAAGAAATATATGATATTACTGATGAAAATGTGTGGTTGATCCAAATACGCAAAAAAGTATTTGGAAGTATACACTGTAGAAGAAATTCTTTATACCACTTTTGCGAATCGCGAGGGATGCTTTTCATATTGAATTTAGATTTTAAATTTCAGTTAAATGTTTAGACTAGAATTAGCAACTCTTTAGGCAATAAACAAGTACAAATTTAAAATGAACCCTTTCATTATGCCAAATTAAACATTCTGGTGACACCCCATTCGATTAGAAAGATAGTAGAATATATCCTTTAAAACACGAATGGTTGGGACAATGAAGTGAAAATAATCGTATTATTTATTTTAGTTAGCTTGTGGTGTGGAACATGGATCTATCTTTAGAGTTGTTTCATAGATCATGCTCATAACACATTCACGTTTCCATATTTTCAATAAAGCTGTTGGTGTAATTAACGGGTGTAATATTAAAGTTAAGGCCCTCATAATCAGAAGGTTCTATACACTATTTGCAAGATGGATTATTATATTCAATTTCAGATTTTAAAACTATCAATATATTTGTGGATTTCTAGGTTCTGTGCTGATCATGTACATCACTTTTATCGAAAAGCATTGACGATGCAAATAATATCAATCGTGACGCAGTATACAAATGTAATTATAAATAAACGGCATACTCGGTTCAACGAAGTTCACTCGAAAGCACGTATAACAAATGAGCAGGCTTCGGAATGATTAAAACTAGATGGTCTACAATTTTTTTTTAAAACCCTTGAATTAGAAATAAAAAGATATTTCCAGGTTATTTGGGCATATTGCGTCTTGCATAATATTAGTGTATCGTCTGATGGCGTTATATACTTTGGAACGAATGAAATTAATGAGTATATTATAATATCCAATACGTATGAATAAAAAAATACGTACATTTTATCAGTTCAATTAATTTGTATTGCTTAAACCGGATTTACATTCAACGAGAATTGGTGTCTTGAAAATAAACGAGACACTAGATTGAACAATTATGCAAGTCAAACCGAGAAAAAAAATTCTTCTTGTAAATATAAAAAGATAAAATCTGAGATCCAAACCCAAAAACTGTTATAAAAAAGATGCTCTTAATTTTTAAAAGATGAACAGTTTTATCTTTTTGTAGCAAAAAATATAAAAAGATGACAATACATGTATAAAATTAGTTTAATAAACTATGTTTCGGTCACCCACACAAATAACATCAAATTTTATTGCAATTTATGTCTTTATTTCAATTTTAAACCTAATTTTTAATTTAGTGTCTTGATTTTTTTTCAAGATGCCAATTCTCTTTGAATGTAAATCCGGCATTATTTATTATCTATCATTAGTAGTAAAAACCATAACTCAATTCATTTAGCAATTCAAAATGATCGATTGACTTTTCAATCCGAATCTGACAACTCTTCATTTCCAAACATTCTCATTTGAAAATGGCTAATCAATGCATATTATGTTCCTTTGTTTTTTTGTTTTTTTTTGTTTGTAAAATTTTCAACAGTGTCATAGACGAACAGCAATATTCCGTCAAGACTAATACATACCGTCTAGATTGCTCTGATAATTGGTATTCAGTTAATACAATAAACGCAGTTGTATACTAGAATTTAGGTGCTCCTTTCAAAAGGTGTTTTAGGAGCTTGACTAACAATATTGATCAAAATATTTAAAAAAAAAACAATTTACAAAACGTTTACAGAAACCCGCAAAAGATACTTCCTTCACAAGACAAAATTAATATTTTAAGTTTAGTGATGTGTTTTACTATATTTATACCAAAAGATGATGTAATGCCTTCAATATCACAAACTTATACTAGTTCCTCCAATATTGATGTTTTTCCCCATATCAACGCAAATCCTAGAAAACTTTATTTGGAACGCTTAGACGTGTGAACTACATTTACTGCCTGGTCATCTTTCTGCAGTTTTCATGAGTTTTATACCAACAAGTTTTTAAAAAAAATTGAATCAAATTTAATTGAAAAAGTTTTGTTTTAGAACAAATTAAATTTGTTTAGACTAAAACGGACAAAACAACGAAATAGAACGCGAAATTCTATGTGAATTTTTCAATGCAATTAAAAAATAGATAACGGTAAAACATATCAAACAATTTCACAATTTTAATTACTAAGGAAAATGGTCCTTTTTTTAATTGAGAACTGGAATGGAAATAAAGGACAAATTTGCTTACAAAACCCCAATGGGAGAAAAGTCTATGTTTAATAAAATTTGTTTTTTGTGATCCTAACGCATCAGTTTATTACCCATTTATATCAACCAGTTCATGACTAAAAAGTTTTTCAAATAATGCTTTCCAAATCATAGGCTTAGAAATGACGTTTAACGAAAACATTGTAGCTCCAAATATTCATATCATAACAACCATGAAAAAAATTATATATCCATTTTATATAGTCAAAAATTGAAATAATGATTTTTTATCGTCTACTTAAAGAATGTTTTATGAACGACATCAAGTAAATAAAATTAAAATAAATTATTTTGTAACTGTTTGTGCTGATAATTAATTATCTATTTTTATTAAAAGAGCCTTCTTAATTTCAATTTTCATGTAACATTTATTATCTTCCCTTTGAGTAATAAACATAAATCAATGCCAAGCTATCTGCCAAACATCCTTTTTCCTTAATCTTTTATCCAAACTTTTCAGAATTTAAATTTATTGTTAAACTTTGAATAATGGTAGATATTTGCAACATGTACCATATACATACAAACAATAGACGTTGCATTTCAGTTAAAATAAAGAAAAACTAATCTCTCAACAAAATATTTAAATAAAAATAAAAATATTGGAATGCCGATTTTAAGTTATATATTTTTATGCTACAAAGTTAAAGCAATTTAAAATAGAATTAAAAAATGTTTACTGGTTGGGTTTCTCTTATACCAAGGACTTATACCAGGACATATGGTATAGAAATATCCCGTAGTATAAAATGAGACAAATTCGCATCTCTAAAAAGTCTTCGTAGCGCATACATAACAAACGATTTTGTACACTTTATATGCGATCATAAAATGAATTTCAAAGTACAGCACCAATAACAACCGAATAAATGAAGAACAAATCTCTCACCTACACAAAATTACCATTTTATAGTACACTTGAAATAGAGTTAATGAGCAAAAGTAATTTAGTAACGGTTGTCCTGTATGGCAAAAGCCATACTGTTTGGGTGAAATCAATTCCTTAATCTTAAAAAATAATTGACATTTAACTCGTGAAATTTAATTTAGCTAAATTATCCTTATGCAATTGTTTTTGTAAATTTAAAAAAAATTACCAAATTTGGTAACCGAATAATCCACTGTTTTAGAGATGTCGATTGGCAGCTGCTATTTGACGCCGGTGACCTTTTTTTTATGGGGTCCCGTTAAATTTAGAATTTATGTAGAAATGCAAAGACAATTCCAGCTTTAAAACCTAACATTACGACTATTATTTGCGAGATAGGCGCCGAATTAATCTAAAAAGTTCTTTAAAACTGAACTTATAGGTTGGGGTTACCCCACATGTCACATTACTCTGATAATATTTTGCATTGGATGCGTACTAGAACCTTAAGCGAAAAACAATCTGATTGCGATGCGTTGAAGGGATCAGTTTGAACAAACGTCCAACAAAAATATTCAATACTAATATGCTTCAACACTAATAACAATTGTGAATGATGGAAATGGAGGAATTTTTTTTTTGGACGTTCTCAGTGGAACTGCAAAACATTTTTGATTTTGGTAACGATTCACACACAGAATTAAGTTATACCAGCACTCGCTTTTCAAGAATTTCAGCTACGTTATTGGAAGACATTCGAACAGCCCAATTAGCACTCAAGTTGTTAAATATGCCCATGAAAGAAAGTCAAACGTGCAACCTGTCAAAGAACTGTGGGATAGCCAATTTTTTTAAGCAATGCAAAATAATCGTTTGAGATGAACGTCCAATGGCGCATAAAAAGCCTTCGGAGGCATTAGCCTATTAACTAATGCATGTTTGATGTCATACGTTTTGTAGAAACAAGTCGACACTCAAATTAAGTATAAACACAAGTGTCAGGTTGCAGAACGAACAATCTGTAGTAGTATCTGTAGTGCAAAACCCCTTTGACATTTCGACTAGCTGCATTACATTCACCGTCAATTTTTACAAGATCGCCGAATCAAACACCAAACTCATCCGAAAGGGGTTTCCAGATAATGCTAAAATTTCAAAAATCATGTTTGGTTGAGGGTATAGGCTTTAATGACGGTGAAAAAGTATTGATGTCAATGAATTGAATATTAAGATTCGAATTGAAACTGCTGGCGAATTGATGCCGTACAATTCTGTGGATTTCGTTATTTGCCAAGATGAGCTCGTCAACTATCCAACCGTGTTGGACCAATCATTGGTGATGGACCAAATCCAACCTATTTTTAAACTCGTTTAAATTTCCCGGATTGCTGACTCCAATTTAAATTCGGATGGGTAGTTATAATGCTGCGAAATATCAACCAACCACTTGTTTCTAATGGTAACTATAGGGTGCCACAATAACCGTTTCAGATTTGGCATATCGGTTATTTTGTTATTTTATTACTTTCTTTGACAAAAACTCTAAAAGTATTTTATTTCTATTTGACGAAATGAGTCGCTTAACGCTTCAACAAAAGTGGGAAATTTAGTCGACAATCCAACGCGTAATCGTGCTTGTCATGTTCGTTCAGCCGAAAATATCACCGCGGTTGCCGAAAATGCGTCAACGGCCGAGAATCTCGGAATCAACTACCGCCACATGTTAACATCTTTTATATAGCCATATCTTAAAGATATTAGTTTAGACCACCTTTGGTTCCAGTAAGATGGTACGCCATGCCACTCATCGGGCGTTACAATAGTGAAACAGCGTCAAAAATTCGTTGGTAGCATTATCAGTCGAAATGATAACGTAAATTGGCCGGCAAGGAGCTGTGCTTTGACGCCTTTGGATTTTTATTTGTGGGGTGCACTAAAGGACAAGCATTTTACTGACAATCCAGAAACAATTGAACATTTGAAAGCCACTACTGGAGCAACCATTGCTGAAATAGATCCAAACACAATCCAAAATGTGCTCAGTAATTGGAACGACCGAATGGAGTACGCCAAGGCCAGCCGCGGCTCCCATTTGAATGAAATCATTTTCGATAAATAACCAGGAGGATTGTACTTTCAAACAAAAAAATAAATTTGGAAATATATCAAGCCGTTTTTGTTAAATGTTTAAATCTGAACTTCATACTGGGACCCCTTTATATGAAAATGGACAAATCACAGGAGCAGATGTAACTGTTTGCGGCATTAACCTTGAAAATTCACCCTTTTCGCATGGTTTATTATTGTATGTCGTCTGCCCTCGAGTCGGAAAAGCATCAGCTTTGTTTATTTGCGTCTCAGACAACGAAATTAAAAATAATATGTATCATAAAGCATTGCAACGTGCGAAATGGTGATTTGATGTTTACTTGAACATCGATCTTTCAATCGAAATGTGAATAAATCACCTTGAGATGCATTGTGTTTTTAGATGGTCGATCCCAATCCCAGACACATAACACATTTCAGTTAAAATTCATCTCGAATGTTAAAAATTTCTAATTTCTCATTGGCATACTTCTGGAAGTGCTCCTCTTCTTATTAAATATCAATTTGTATATTTCTATTTTGTTTACACATTTCCAATAGCTTTTCACAAACTCATCTAACGATCACAACCAAACTAATTTTGGATAGGACAATGTCTTTCGGTTCAACTAGTACTATAATAAAACTAAAATTTGGTCATCCCTTTATTCAATAAAATCAAATTTCGGCATTCGGCAAAAAACTTTATTTTCAATATTTTGTTATATTTGTTAAAATCGCCTTATGAAAAGATTAAATTTAAAATATTTGGTTCAACCTTTCTTGTTCGAACTATTTTTTTAGATTTGCTTCCAAAAGTTTAATCGACAAAAATTACGGTACAACATATTTACGGAAAACAACGACTTAATCGATTTATTGAAAAAAAAAAAAATAGTTTCGATTACTCCGATAAAAAAAGTTCTTTTATTTTAAATATTTATCTAGTAGTTCGTTCTCATCCGTATTTAAAGACATTCATCAAATGTTTTCATTCAAATTTTATCATATTGGTTTTCATTACGATATCGTGATGATAATTTCGCCACTGATTATTAACCACCACAGCAATTTTTGTAACTCAACCCACATATTACCGATTTATTTATATTTGTAACCTGATCCATTAGATAGACCATGTTTCATATTTTTTATCAATATGATAATTGCTTCTACTTTTAAATCAAACTTGTAACCTGGCATTTCCGAAAAAATTTGGCTGTGTAGGAACTAAATGGGATAATTACGTCTGCCCTCATGAGTTTAGTCTTTAATAGTATCAATGAATAGATAGGACATCATTAGCCTTTATGGATATTAAAAACTTTACGACTATTGAGACCAACGTCTGCATTTAACGGTATTAGGATTGCTTTATTAGCTTAAATTGGCGACACTGTCTAATGCCAATTTCTCTCCAAAGATCTCTTTAATTATATCATCAATTAACATGTGGTCTGGTATTTCAATAAGATCTTCATGCAGACCATCAGTGTTTGTAAGTCTTCCGTCACCAAGATCAAGCAACCACTTATTTAATTCGGGATCAACGTAAAGAACCAATTAAAAGTTGTAGAATTGTTTCTACTGATCACTTAATTTTATTGAAGTTTCCACAACAGCCGCTCTTTGTGTATGTAATACCAAATTTTTCAGTATCTGATCAAAAGCATCAATTTCAAGACTTGATGCCATAGTGGTTTCATCCAGTAAAATAAATTTTGAAAATGCAATAGCCGATCTTATTTTGAAACAGGAGTTCCATAAAAGGATGGTTGCTCGGTAATATTAATTCTTAGAATCAATCACCTCCTTTGCCGGTTGGCAGCTATACATGTTGATTTAGAAGGGAAAGCAACGCCCCCGTTACCTCTAAGGAGTACTAAGAATAGCCTCATAAGTGTGGGTTTTCCAACTTCCACTAGGCTTGGTTATTGCGGTATAGGTTTATTTTGTCCGACATTTTTAGTAAGAGAGAGGGATTGTAAAGAACAACTTTCGTCAATCTGTTTATCAATAAAAAGGGCGTCATTAATGTTAGATTAATTTATGGCCCACAGGGTCTATATATATTTTCAATATTATTCTAAATATTTAAATTTCAACTCTTGTTTCAAATCCCTATGAGTTTTGGTTGAAGGATGTCTAAGTGTGAAGCATGTTTAAATTTGTATGCCAATGCATAAAACGTGTTAGACTTCAGTTACATAACTAGTTTCTGTTTTCATAGAACTACACAACTAAAATCAAAATTGTATCCATATATACAAAGTATTACCTAAATGTGGATTGGGTTGGAATATTTTCGAATTTATCACTTTTTTACTGTTATTTTGCTTCGAACTTAATATAAATACTGATATCAGCAAAAAAAATGTTTTTTCTATTTTTAAGATATCATAAGATTTTAATTTGTGGTGGTAGTAGTAAATATAATGATAATGTGAATTTTATAGGGATTTTAGTAAAACATAATCACAAAAAAAATGTGCTTAAGGCGTTTTTATTCAATCAAATGTGTAATAAATAAATACAATTTCATTTTTAGATTTTCTAAGGATATACAGCAATTGGAAAAAATGTCAACCAATGTAACTTTTGGCAACACAAATTTCAAATAAAAGGGGCACATAGTGTATACTATTATTTGCTGTAATAAGCAATTTATATTTAATCTGTAGCTATGTTTTAGATCAGGTAAAAAATGGATTTTGTATATAGTATCTTGGCAGTCTAAAATAATACTAGGCGTGTTGAAAAACTTATATTGAGTACACGAGTACATATCTGAATGAAATAATATGAAAAATAAGAAATCACTCACAGCGTAATTGTTAATGTTTCTGAATTTTATTCGTTCTAAATACGTCAAATATGGAAAGTTGGACACTAATAAACACCACGTTATTACTATTTAACTTGACCACACATCATCCCGAGAACTTAATTTTTTGTCATAATTCAACTAATTTGATCATTTAAAAAATGTCTCTGCCGAATATCAATATCATGCAAAGATGGATGCTGGCAATGGAGTGCATTGGTTTTTAATAGATAATGCTACCAGTCATTGGCATATAGAAAGTCATCGCAAATTACTTGCTTGGATGTAGGTAAACAGCGAGGAAATAACACAATTAGATGTGTTGTAACAAACATTTTTGTTAACTAATAATTTGTATTGTTAAAAATTGGGGACAGCAAAAGTGAAGACTACTGATCTACGTCAAATAACGCGCTCTATTGAAGTACATACGGATGCCAATAATAATTGTGCAAATAGAGCCCAATATCAACTTATTTTAAAAACATTAGAAAACCTTCAATATTGTATTCTTCCTATTCGCAATATTGTTCACTTTGAACAAAAACAATATTCTTCCTTCTATACTATTTGTAGAATGGCACATTCAGTAGTATATGGTAGTTTGATGGACCCGTATATCATTTGCGACCCTTATCTAAAACCCTGAACCAGGAAGACTTCGAATAAATATTTTCATTTTTTCAAAATTTGTTATAGCAGCTTCTCCAGTCTTAGTCTGGTTCTCCTAAAAATTGATTAGCAATCCAAATCAAATTTGACTTACTAAATCTGAATTTATTAGGCGTTCTTTTTGCTTTGTAAATTTTTGTCCGATGTATGAACTCAGCTGTGTTATTATTAAACTATCCATATAAATTATATGTTAAAATAATAATAAAATTAACAATCTTGTAATATCGATAGTTTTTTTGAATAATTATTTTTAATAAACAGATTACCTATATTTTAATATTTCGGAAGAAACATTTGACAATTCAATTCACTATATAATAAATCGTTGGCCCCGTAACTGTTGATAACAATCTAGTTGTGTTATGAATTGGGATTTGTATTGTATTAATTAGTCTCTGCATAACAAATATAAATCAATTTACTTCAGAGAACTCTCTAAATTTTATTTGCTATTGCCTGCAATAACCATATATTTCACTAAAATAAACAACGAATTTAATTTAGTTCGTACAAAAGATTCAAAAGAATTAAAAGCATATTTTGAATGGACTTGCATTTATGAGCCAGAAAACCATTGATTTCTAGCATTTCTATGATACGCTTGTTTCTATGATACGCCCTATCAAATGACAAAACATAGTTATATTTTTTTCCGAAATATCCACAAACTAGAAATATTTTCAAAATTATATGTGTTGGTTTCTCAATACCTCAGTCAAATGTTCCATCAGAGCTCATAATGTAATTTCCACTCTAAAATATTTAAATGTCAATAAAATATTTAAATGTATTTTCAACTCTTTGACACATTTTGCCAACGTTTGTTGACTTGACTTTAATCGCCGATTTTTTAATTTATTCAAATTCTAACCTCCAAATTTTTCATTTGTACTGATAGTCCTGCTATCTGAAAGGGTTAATTAGTTCTGTCAAATATAGTAGAGTGAAGATAGTCAGTTAAAATAAGGTTATATGTGAACTGGTCGCATATTTTTTTTTTGTCGTCATTCATGTTGAGTTTCAAACATAAATTTTAATGTTTTTACTATCAATTTTTGCAAAAACCACAATTTTTTTTGTTAATTTAAGTATAAACTATTTTTAGAATCTAGTTTACTAACATTTGATTGTGTATATTTTCAGTAATATGTGAATTACTTTGTGGCAACATTTGTTGCCATTCCGAGTGGAATATCATATATCATATGTTTGGCTTCTGATATTAAATAAATTTGGTATTCCAGAACAATGGTATCCAGAAAATATTCCCCAAAATATTTTTTTAATTGCAAAGAGGCAGCCGAGCTAACTATAGAAGACAATTCTGATATAGAGGACTTAGAAGACATAAATTTGGGAACGACAGTAGATATGGTAGAGAAATCATTGGAGCAAGATCCAGAAGTACAGGTCGTGCACCAACATTGACAATCACTATGATACTAAGGCAGTATCCTTAGTACAAGAAGATGATTATGACGTTGAGTCGAGCATTGATCTCTTTGATGAGAAATATTCAATCACACAGAAAAAAGATATGAAATGGAGAAATCACCAATTTTATGGATCACTATTTGGATTTAATTCAATTGAAACTTATTCCTCAAATTCAACAGAGACGCCGTTCGAAATATTCAGTCGTTACATTCTATTTGAATTATATGACCAAATGTCACAATTTACGAACATTTACGCCATCCAAAACGGTTGTACAAACTTTAAGGATGCCATATTCAAAGAGATAATGAGACACATTATCACATTTTGGGATACACTTAATTAGGATTGCCCCAAATCCACTGGAACTGCCATATCGAACTCCAAGCAATTTCGAATGTAATGACAAGAGCTTGCTTTTATTGGTTGAGAAGTAATTGACATTTGATCGACAATTGTAAAATACCAAAGCAATGTAAGGATAAGTTTTACAAGGTACCTCGAATCATCGATAGCGGTCGTAAGAGATGCAACGAAATGCCAATAGTGCGTTTCTTGTCAATCGATGAACAAATTATACCGTTCCAAAGGAATCTTTGTATTAAGCAATATGTAAAAGGCAAGTCTTTTCCTTGGGGCATAAAGGTATTTTTATAATAGGAAAATAGGACACCCATATAACTTTGTTCTATGTCAAGGAAAAACTACCGAAATCGACTTAATCGATCGAACAAATTTGAGATTTGGTGCTGTCATCAAGCATTTGATTCAACGCGTCAGTGCTGAAGGACTTAATCTTTTCTTTGACAATTATTTTAGCACCTTCCAAATATTTGAGATATTGTGCTCAAATAAAATAAATGCAGCAGGCACAATTCGAGTTGACCGTTTTAATAGCTCGTGTATTAGTACAGATGCTACGATGGAAAAGAAAGGGTTTGGGACATCTGAAGAAATTACAAGTCATGATGGAAATATTGTCCTAGTCAAATGGCAAGACAACCGAGCAGTTCAACATATATCATATTTATAAATAAATATAATGCCTTTAGTAAATAAATTAACATGATTTTTATAAGGTAATGGTACTTAGCATATAACAGTTAACTCGTATTGGCAACATATGGTGCCGGAAGTTTCTGGGCCACTAAAAAATCTGGCAATGTTCTAGAAACCTTTTTTGAGTTTCGTGACCTTAAATTAGTAAATAACATTCAAACATTTTAAAAAATACTATTTTTCAAAAGTCAGGAGTCAAAGGGTTAAAAATTGTTTAAATTTTATTAGATTTTATTTATTTAATTTTTTTATATAATAATAGATCATGAAGAAATTTGTTTCACTGTTTCAGAACACTTTGAAGTTCTGTGATTTAAATTCAAAAAATATTTATTGTTAAACGAAAATAAGTAAATCATAAAAAACATATTAATGATGCCAACATATAATGGATGTGAACTTTTCTTCACTTTTTTCCTCACATATAAGTATACGAATCCTATTGGAATTGGCGAAATCGTATTGGATTTTAATAATTTTTGCGTGTATTGGTGGCTATTGTACACTGTTAGTCTTGGTTTCGACCGAGAAATCGTTTTTTTTTACAAAGGGAAATATTTAATTTTTTTTTTATGTATGTGTATTGAAATTCTGTGTATTAGAATCATAAATTTAAATATTTGAATTTTAACGTTGATTTTTTCATAAAAATTTATTATAAATGGTTGCAAACCCAAAATGTTTAAAGTTTAATAAAAAATAGATGGCTTTAAGTGTTTTAAAAAAATAAATAACTTTTATTTAAATTTAAACTACAACAAAAATACATGATCATGGCATTTTTCAAATAAATGAAGAGTTGTCCATAAAATTTCCTAAAGAAAATTTTATATTTTAGTACCAATGTAAAAAAAACAACAGCAAAAGTTAACTTCATTAGTACAAATCGGTTGTTTTTTCCACAAATCGGTTGTTTTTTGTTTGCATGTGTAGGTAATAAATTTTGTGTTGAGACGCAATTTTTTTGAAAATGTATATTATCCGTGTGAGGTGTATGTAAAAACAACCAACTTTTTTGTGGAAACGTACACTTAGTGTACGTAGTATCGAGTGGTGTCAAAAAAATACATAAGTACTAAAATGTCAAACCAAAGTATCGAACCCATAACCCAAAAAAATAAGACGTTGGATTCTAATTAGAACACATTTTTAAGCTGTAATTAGTACAGCTTAAAAATGTGTTCTAATTAGAATCCAATGTCTTATCTAACCCTATACTCAAAAAAAAAAAATAAATAAAGTAAAATTTAATCGTATTGATTTAATAATCGGTAAATAAATTAAATTAACAATTAATTATTTAGAGTTAAGATATATATAAACTAATATGAATATTATCAGAACTTGGTTGATATAGCCTCTGAGCAGTATAAAGTCAAATATTCTTGCTTCAAAGTTTGGCACAAAATTTATTCCTCTGTACCTCGATGAGGTTTTAACGTTTTTAGATGAGAAATATAGTGAGCTATTAGTTAATGGGAAAAAACGACCCAAGCTATAAAGTAGTGCCTATTTACATTTGTTGTGCTCACTTTATTAATATAATTGTTCGGCAAATATTAAAAAAATGCCCTAATATTAAAAATAAACCAAAAAACTTAATTTTAGACATTTTTTGTGCTATCATAAATGCAAAAAGTTTAAGTGAAGTAGATGAACTTTTTAAATCATTTTGCATAATTTTTACCAGCGCCAAAATGACGGCAAATGTAAGAGATGCATTTAAAAATATTAAAAATGTAATAGAAAATACAGTTCATCTCTAAATAATGAAAAGACTATGACAGTTGACCATAATGAAAACGAAAACGATCCAGATGACGTTTCAATGTATTTAAGAAGTCCTTTTTATAAAAGGTATATATCGATTATGGAAGAAATTACCAATAAAAATGAAAAGGCTCCTCCAGAAATTAGTAAAAAAAAATGAGTATTTTTACCTTGAGTTTATTAAATTTTGTGTGCAAAAATATTTTTCTTTTTTGTCACTGTGGTCGGTTTGTTTTTCGATAATTTCAGGTAATACAGGACGGATATCGAATGCCAATGTAGAAAATTGGTTTAATATGGTTAAAAACCAATATTTAATAGAGCAACAACATTTAAAAATTGGAAGGTTTGTTGAGACCATGAAGGAGAATACCAATTTACTATTTAAAGCCACACAAATATGTAGTAGAACAGGTAATAATGAAGAAAAAAATAAGAACGCCAGTGAATTCTCGTAAACCAAAAAAACAAACTGGACACCAAGAGATGTGCTAACGACTATAAGTCAAGTCCTGAGCTAGATCCAGAGGATACAAATAATCAAGAATCGTGGAGTAAGCGTAGGAAAAATTGCAAAACGCTAAAACACTTGGGACAACGGGTTGAAGAAAACCCAAAACCACAAAACAAACTATCAATGAAGAATGTACCATTAGATTTATTAAAAAATGGGTTTTCACATATGGAAGATAATATGGTTATAACGATAACTGAGACTTGTGCATTTGATGACAAATTCTTTATTCCACTGGAAAGGATATCGAATATTTCTTAAAGTTATTTGATAATTCATCAGTTGAGTTGTTTAAATACATCAACCACCTAGTAAAATTTGGCGCCAGCGAATTAGGTAACATCACACGAACCAATTTATTTTTAATTTTTCCTCGAAAATATGTTGTACATTATAACTCGAAGAAGGTAATAAAGGCTAGCTGCAATATAACAGATATTGTTGAATATTTACACTAAAAACATTGAAATTAATTATACTTGTCATAACGTTAAAGAAATAAGAAAAAAATAAAATTGTTCGTTCCATTGAATATTTTTAAAATGCAACAAGAAGATTTGGTTGACTTTAGGAATATATTAGAAATAAGAGCGGTTCGTTGTTTAAATTGTAATGAGATGTTAACAGAAGGTACGATCAGTGTTAACAATGGACTAGCTTTATTTGATGTGCAACGTGCAAATATGGAACCCTTCAATATTGCAATAAATAAAGTTCAAAGAATATTCATCGCATCAAATGAAGTTTTATATTTAAAAGGAATCATTCATTTTGAGTCACCGTTAGAGTTATACAGCATTGGTCATTATAAATCTTTCATGAACTGTCCAAATAAATGGTGAATGGGAAATGTATGATGATCTTAGAAGAATTCCAATTAAAGTTTGTGAAACAAAAAAAAAATCATTCCAGCAATTTTAATTTATGCTAGAACTTAAATAAAATTTATTAAATTTACAAAATATTAGTGTTTTTTTTCATTATAGGTATCAACCTCTATTGTTTATATGCTTACTAACCTGCAATGTTTTAATCTCTTCTAAAATTTTACGGATTTATATAAACATGGATACAGTATCGCCTGAAAATAACATTAAAAACAACAACGAGAAATGGGACAATTTTTTTAATAGTTTAACCGTTCGTTTTATATATTCCTTTTGCTCTAAAAACTTATTTCCGAAAAAGTGCTGTATTCGCACAAATTTAATTAAACTTTAAAGCAAGAATATTTGACTTGATACTGCTTATAGGCCATTATCAACCCTTCCCAGAGATCTGATAGTACATATAATAGCATACTATATTTCTCATCTAAAAACGTTAAAACCTCATCGTTGTACAAGGGAATAAATGTTGTGCCAAACTTTGAAACCAGAATATTTGACTTCATATTGCTTATAGGCCAATGAATATAACCTTTCCCAGAGATTTGGATTCAGGTTCTGATAGTATATACAATATAACACCTTACTATATATCTCATCCAAAAACGTTAAAACTTCATCAATGTACAGGGAGGGAATAAGTGCTGTAGAGACTTTTGAATTTCTATTTTTTTGTACTTTGTTTACCAGCTTTAAACAACTATATTTAGAAATTTTAATTAATTTTTTGTTATTTATAATTATATCTAATTAATTGTTATACCGTTTTTTTAAAATATTTTAAAACGGAGATCAGAATAAAATTTAAATTTTAGTACTAAATATTTCAATGGGAATAATCATTTTTTTCCAATTAAGTGGAAGTGTGAAACTAACACACATGTAAAAAGTAAAGAAATGAAGAAAACTTCACCTAAACATAAATTACTAAAAAAGTGACTTATTGCTATTGAGGATTGCTAAAACTTCTCATCCATCTTCAAGGGTGGGCTCCAATCATTTTAGTGAATCGGATTAGTTACAGTGATTAATACAGGCGTAATAAAATAATTAAGGAAACTGTGTATTCCCTCTCAAAATGTACCAGTCTAAAGGTTTGATCACCGTGATGATATTATTATGTTTCAAATACCTAGTTCTTTAATACTAGGACTTTTTTCGGAAAAGAGCTTTATCGATCCTGAACAGTTAAAACTAATCTGCTCAACCATCAAAGTTTATACTAACAATTCCATTATGTTTGGAAATTTGAAAGACGACGAAATAAAACATTTTACGAAAATTGAACGGGAGCGCTTCCAATTGTTATATGTCGTAATTTCTGTTAAATTAAATGTATTTGATATATATTTGAACTGTAAAAAACTGTTAGCATTAACATTGAAGAAGTATCGATGCAGGAATAATTACCTTTTGTTTGAAAAGTTTTATAATCTTCCGAGGCAAGTTATCTCCGAAATATTTGTATTTCGGAGGAAGATGAAACACGATATACCATATAATTATAAATTTAAAAAAAAAACTACTGCTTAAACTATTTTATTTGAATTAGAAATAAACAATTGAACAAATCATGTTCCTAGAACATTTACCTGTTGTCTTGACCCCCTATTACCTTTAATTGTGCTTTAATGTTTTCTATACGTCAATAAAAAAAAATGATATTTAATTAAGTTTAGATTTTCTATGTATTCACAAATTGCAATTACCTAATTAATAATTTTTTTTTGGATTATTTTAAGTTGAAGACTGCAATATCACATGATGCTACATTGGCAAATGGCGATTACATTCTTTTTTCAATAGAGCTGCCATCTTTCGGAAACATGATCTTTTGTTTCAATGGACAAATTGACACATACTCTGGGTTTTATTTTTGGTAATTTTGTCACTATAGTACATTAAACGTAATGGTATAATTTAGGTAAGGTGGAGATGGCGAATACGGCATATTAAATAATAATTACAATTTTTACAGTTTTTGTGATACTGTTTTTTGTGATTTTTAGTATGTTAATTGAATTTTAAATAAAAAATATTAATTTCTTAATTCTTATATTTTCAGGACAGTCAACAACACCTGTGTGTTTGATTTTTTCTGAATCATTAGTACATCCCAAATTAAAATGAAATGATTCTCTTCACCTTATCCGTCATTTTCTAACTATTCCATTAGTTTAGGGCGAGATATATTTATAAATTAAAAGATGATTTACTATATGTGGCTGAACGATGATTAAACTCCTAGTAGTCTTACACGAGTGTTTTTTTTTGGCTTCCGGCAAACGTCAGTATTATAAAGTACTTCACCTACTAGCGATGTCGTAGATTTCGGTTTAGGTATTTGCTTTTTTCATTTAGGTTTATCAAGGGCAATTGACTAATTTTTTTAGTTGAAATCGACTTAGGTACAATCAACTTTGGCATATAATTGTTAATATTGTAGGAGTTTTAGACATTTTCGTTTTTGGCTGTTGTCATGGATTGAGCAAAAGTATTAATTTTCGAAAGATTTTGCAGAATTAAATTAAATTTTAGAACTTTTAGTATTAAATTCAAAGAGCTTCTAAGATTTTCCTTTCTTCTACAAAATCTTTAGAAAACCAATACTTTTGCTCAATACATGACAAGAGCTATTAACAAAAATCGATGCTTGATTATGATGCGTCTACAAGATCAAACGATAAATCTAATTTTGGGTATATTATTTGTATAGAAAATGCACAAGGAAAGGTGGAAAGATTAATTCATCAGAAACAAATTGAACCCATTCCTGCTGAAACTCTAAATATCGGTTGCGTTTCTCAAGTATTTTTTGATTAAAATCTGTTTACGTAAAACTTATCGCATAAGTTTACTTCTAACGGACGACAAGGGAATTTAGCTGCTTAAAAATTTATTTTACCAGAATTTTGAAAAGTAAATTTTATTGCACTAAATGAAAAAACTTATGTTTTATTGTAATAATTTTAATTAACTTAAAAAAGAAAAAACGAAAAAATTTAAAAAATTTAAAAAAATTAAAATTTAGAATTAATGATACATATTTGAATACTAACTTATTAAAATACAAAATAGTACCGTAAAACGGGTATGACGCCATTTTTATACACAATGATGCTGTGGCATTATTACAAATTATATTGAACAATTTTTATATAAATGTTTTTTATTTATTTCATTTATTTGTTATATTATTTTATGAACTTTATTTATATTATAAAATTAAAAAATCATTACATAAAACATCAAATTATACAAATTTAAAACAACTATAATCAAACTTTCTTATAGTGATATTACATATTATATTTGAGCTACTAATACCGGTTTCAGAACTTCTTCCTTCGTCAGTTTTTTGATTACTAATTTATACATTTTATAAATTTTGCAAAATTTCATTTTTTGTCGTGTAAAATCAAATCATAGATTTCGTTTAATATTTTCGGGTTATGCTTCTTGCAGAAAATTTCAAACTCTTCCAATCTATTCAACATATCTCCCTTTTTGATCCGATGTAGTATGTTCAAATTGTGGTTCATGTCAGTGAACGTATGTTTCTCTTTTATTAAATGTTCGGCATAATTCGATTTAATAATTGATGTTATGTTTGTGTTTCTCAATTCCTGTGTATGTTTATTGAACCTTTCAATATCCCAGTTTGTCCAATGTAGAATTTGTCACAGTCGTTGCACGTGATTTTGTATACTCCGCTGTCATGACCTATGTGTGGTTTCCCTCTCAATTTATGTTGTATTTTATGGTTTGTTTTATATGCTACATTGTAACCGTATCTTTTTAAAATCTTATTCATAATTCTGCTGGTATGTTGGTTATATCCCACCGTTATGTAGGTTTTTATTTCTGGAACACTGTTTCCACCGCTGTATAAAGTAGTTAGGTTGCATCGGCTTATTCTGTTTTTTATTTATGTATTTATATGATGCTTTTCGTTGTATCCATTTTGTACTGCTATATCAATGATCGTGTTTATCTCTTCCATATAATTATTTCCATTCATTGGGATGTTGTTTAGTCTGTGGAACATAAAAATTGTATGCAGCCAATTTGTGTTGTACGGGATGATATTACAGATTGTGTATTGTGTGGCTTGTTTGTGTGGTTTTTCGAAAAATACTAAAATTGTGTTTGTTTATGTTTTTAATAGTGATGTCCAAAGAATTAATTGTTTTATCCATTTCTATTTCTAAAGTGAATTCTTTATCATCTTGTTGTGAAAAATTTAAAATCTATTTAATAAGTTACTCGATTTGCTAATAATTCTATTGTTGGTGATTGAATACTGTTTTGTGGAATCACTACTTAAACCTTGGATGTTATTGTTGGTTATGTAATCATCAATCAATATAATCGAAATTCCATTCTATTTAATAATACTATAGTGTTGCCTTTATCAGCTTTGAAGACTACTGCATCATTTTTTGCTATCTTTTTTTTTAAGATCGTGTTTGATGATCGTGTGTGAGTTATCATGTGAATTGTTGTGGAACCTCGGTTGGTTATTTCGTTGATAATTAGTGTACGAATCTTATCTTGATGGTCGTTGTTGGTTTTCAATATGGCGTTTTCGATATCTGGCAAATGTAGTAGTATTATAAAATTGTATTATAAAAAAGTCTCTGCAATTTGTGAAAATTTTTCAAAAAATTCTCATTTACACTAAAATATAAACTTTAGAATGTTTCATTATTAATACATTTTCATTATTAATACCCGCCAAATTTCGAGAATAAAAAATAATAAAAAAGTCAAAATTAAAAATATTTAGGTATTGCTCATAATTAAGTTGCTCATACTGGTAATGTTAAAAATTTCATGCGGATTTTTTAATTTCAATAATATGAATCCAACACCTAGGGGAGGTATTTTGTAACATCACTATCGATACTGTCGAAAGTGATGATCACATCGATAAACGTTAAAGTCGGTATGTTGAATGCAACACTTTTTCGGACATGAAATTACAGGTACAAATACAATATTATTATTGTCAAGTATTGACTTGAATTGTTAAATATTTTATTTTGTGATGCGTGCATAAATTTATATTTTCTCTTAATTTCGACGAATAAACTAATATTATTTAGTTAAATAAAATTAGAGTGAAAATAAACAATATTGGTTGTGATATTTTATTTAATTCGTTGCATGAAAATCCTCAGCGTCTGTTTCGGTAAATGGATTGCGCTACCGAGCTTTGATTAATAATTTTTTTATAGCCGGAATTGGAAGATCGGAATTTTCATCAAGACGGCGCTACGAGCCACACAAGCAACGAAACAATCGCAATTTTGCAAGAAAAGTTTCCTGACCATGTTATTTCTCAAAGAGATGATCACAATTGGCCAACGTGAAAGAGAACGAGATCTTGTGATTAGCACCTTTAGACTTTTCTTTGGGGCCACGTGAAAGATAAGGTCTATGCAAATTCTTCACAATCGATTCAAGACCTTAAAGATGAAATTCGTGAAGTTATCGAGGACATACATACAAATTTCATGAAAAGGATATGGTGCTGCAAGCGTAGCCGTGGCGGCCATTTGGCTAATATCGTATTCTAATGTTAATATGCACCTTCCTCTTTTCAATGAAATAAACATTCATTAATTTCTCTTTAAAAATATTAGTTATTTTTAATATCAAATGAAACCTCTTATTGGAAAACCCGTTATATAATATTTTTGGCCTTTCTATAAACAAAAGTAAGTTAAGGTTGTGGTAATGTGTTTTTAATTTATAATTACTAAATGAATCTTTGAATTTATTTTCTTTATTATATTTTTGGAATCCTTTCGTGCATCGAAAGCTATTTTGAAGTATTTTCTAACAGACATTACACTTCGAATTAACGCAGAAACAACAATCACAAAAATTCCTTTAGGGGTGACACTTACCGCAGTATTACACTATTATGCGGCGGGTTGTTACGAGTATCTCCGCACCACGGAGTCGTTATGTTTCATAATATGGATTAATCCATAATATCATAATTTCTAATGGGATACTTTTTGTCGGAAATACTTAAAGTTACTTGATGAAAGTATTCAGTCGCAGTACAATGAACTGGTTCTATGAGAAAACCAGCCACCCGGGTGTCATTGGATGTATCGATGGAACTTACATTAACATTCTTGCGCAACACGAGAATGAACACATTTTTGTGGAGCGGCGGGGAAACTACTCAATGGACGTTTAATTGGTAAATACTAACACATTTATTTCAATTATCTACTTATGAATTAATAAATTCCTGTTTACTGATTTGCAATTATGATTTGCACATCGATTCACTGGTAAAAAGTCGTAAAAACAGGAAATGTCATGCAAAAATACCTCGTAATCATTTTCCATAGCGTTAGTGATATCCCTTCTATTAGTATTTTACCTGCCCTTTCTAAAGTTATGGAGAGAATTATGCAAAAGCACGTATTTGAACATCTCCAAAAGTTTGACTTTTTATGTTAGTTTCTGTCAAGATTCAAATCTGGTCATAATAGCATTGCTACGGGAACTGCTCAGAACTGGACATTTTAAAACTGGATATTTTAAAATAGGATTTGACAAAACGAGATAAGGTACAAAACTGGATATTTTAAAACAAGATAAGGTACAAAAAGATATATGGCACAAAACTGGATATTTCAAAACAGGATATTTCGACATGTGATTTAAACTTAAAATGATTTTTTAGGAAAGTTCTGGAATATGGCCAATTAGGAAGGAACTCGGCGAGTTCTTAACCGATTATGATGAAATTCGATACGTAGGTAGTGAACTCCAGATTTTAAAAAATGTTTTGAAGGCACGATTCTTATCTTATAAAACAAATACAAGTATTTTAACAAAAAATATCACAATAGTATAAAATAAAATAATAAAATAAAATATAATTTTAACATAGTTATAATTAAAACCAATAGACAGATATTATAAAAGAAAGTAAAATAAAAATTATCAAAATTATTATGAAATAGTTTTAAATAAAATCTCAATATCATTTATGTTAAATAGCCATTATTTGTACCATTTTTTTAATTTTTTAAAAGTCCCTGCGTTTACTACATAAATTGGTAACAAGATATATATTTTAGGAGCAGTGTATGCATAGAAATTTTTGTAATGTTCTTTGAACGGTAGTGGAAGTTTTATTCTGAATTTATTTTTAAAGAGATATGGTTGAGCCTGAATATTTATTATGCGATTTCTGCGCATTAAATAAAACATTTTCAAAACTTTAAAAATGTATAGATATCGAAGGGGTAAAATTTTATAATCAACAAATGGCGGGAAGGATGGTGTATTTCTTGGCAAAAAAAATCATTATTTAAGTACACTCTTTTGAATTGTCAATAATGATTTAATGTTGCACAAATAAATTCCACCCCAACATGTAATTCCGTACTGAAAATGAGAATCTATCAAAGAATAGTAAAGACATTTTAAAAACTCACAACTGCAGATATTGAAAGAACTAACAGCTTCAATTTGTACGCAAAGACTTTTGTAGTTAGAATCATCATATGTAAAAGAATAATAAGTTAATGGATCATAATTTTGGATAGAACTACCCAAATTAAATACATTAATTTGGACTTGCAGTTTAGAACCATGCAATGATCATAGAACCATTTTTTAAGTAATTTTAAATAAAACTTCATGTCTCTATTTAACGAGTCAATGTTGGAGCTTGTACACTGTAGCGCAATATCATTAGCAAAAGCGATACCACGTAGGTTAAGATCAAAAATTGAATTGACAATAAATCAGAAAAAGCAGTGGTCCCAAAACCAACCCTTGTAGAACCCCAACACTCACACCTTTTTATTGCTGTTGGCCTTGCCAATCGATATACTTTGAACTCGATTAGCTAAATATGATTTAAAAACAGAAAGTGCTACACCCCTAATACCTATATGCGATAATTTTTTCAACAATACTTCATGATTAACAGTATCGAACGCTTTAGTAATGTCAATGAACAGAGCGGATACTTTCGGGTAATATTTATTTGATTGTGAACAGGAGTCAAAAATGAAATAAGAGTCAATTCAGTTGACGAGTTTTTAATAAAACCAAACTTTCTTTTATCAAGAAAGTTAGTCTTCTTCAAAAAACTCAACAATCTAGATTTAATAATTTTTCAAATATCTTTGAGAAAGTGTTCAATAAGGTGATTGGGCGATAATTATGATCAGTAGGAGATCCCTTTTTATAGAGTGGTTTTACGATACCAATTTTTAAATTGTCAGGAAAGATTTATTAGCAAAACACATATTGAAGATATACGCCACAATAGGCATGATACTAAAAATAACATTCTTAATCACTACATTTGAAATCTCATCAAACCCACATGAGTAACTATTTTTGAGTTGACAAGTAACTGAGATAATCTCCAATTCACTGATAGAGAAAAAAAAATTTAAACTATTAAACCTGGTCAATATCATATCCCTTCAGATAAAATTTATTGTTTATTTTGTTTCCCGTTTTGTTTTTTTGTTATTTTATTAGGTTATGTTTTCTTGATGTAATTATGTAACATAGGTTTATACTTCATTATAATAAATAAATAAATAGACGTTATCAAGCAAAGTTTTGAAGTAATGTAAATTAAAATATTGACCAAAAGCCAACCAATAAACCATTTTTAATTTTAATTGATTTTTAATACAAAAAAACCACAACTACAAAATTATTCACTTTATTAGTATTTTAAAAAACCACAAAAATTTTATCAAATATTTCTTAATTTCAACTAAAAAAAAAACTGAATTAATTATATACATAAACACATTTATAGGCATGGTTGAAACCAAAATTATAGCAATTAAATAAATTTTCAACAGCGCAACGTTTGACAAAACCACTCATTTTTTCCATCGTCAATTTTATAAATAAAAATTTTACACGAATCTAATCTTATTTTTAGCATTTTCTTTAGGGGGTACGACGGGATGTAATTTATAAATTATAATGCCTGTATATTATAACAAAAATAATTAAAATATCTAACCATTTTTACCTAAATTTTCACCTCGATATTTTACACATAACATTTTTTTTTTGTTCAATTTGTGTCAAGGGGTTTTCCTCTGCCCTCCTTTTACCAAATTATAATTAAAGGTTACACAAAAAAGGTTAAGTATTAGAAGAAAAACTGTGTTTGAAAAATGAAATGGGTGGATGACGCCTTAACAAAAAATTATTGAGTTACAATTTTAAGAAAGATTTTTGGAGTCTAAACGTGTCTCTCACTTTTAATGCTTTGTGTAAATTTTAGGCATGTCTAACCATATACAAATTTAAATTTGGTTATTAAATTTAAACTCTTTGAAATAAAATAGCATGAAAACTTGGTTCTGTAAACAATAATTTAAATAAATTTAGAATTTATTTATAAAATCACATTAATTAAATTAAACTAAAAAAAAGATAAAATTAACTAAATAAAGGCTAAATTATACATTTTATAATTCTAAGATTTGAATCTATAAAATTTCAATTAGTTGCATGTATGCTGTACGATAAAGTCGTATGTTAATAGATAGTTCATCCAATAGGTAATGTACTTCACTATTCTGAACATGCCCTGTTTTTGTTAATTTTTTTCATCCTTGGTCCCCTAGCGTGTTGCTTTGAACTCCCCATTAATATATGGATTGTTACAATATTTCTGTATTGCAAGAGGAGGCACTGTATTTTCGAAAAAATATCTTCTTTATCCAATTTATTAACAAATTTTTGAATAAATAAAATCACTTAATCATTACAATTTAATTATAGTACTTCAGTGACAGTAAGTGTGGCTAGAACTAATTAATCAATACCGATTTTTACAAAGCGACGAATCATACCTAATAAACAGATGTATACAGGTTATTTGGACAAATCATGTTTTGATGAAAAATTGTTTGCGTTAAATACAAGATAACCTGTTTTGAGAGTAATTTTGTCGGGAAATTCCGAAAAATAATGGATGTTTCACATGTTATACGAGGTTCTATATCGAATTGCGATGATATCTCGAGATACATAGCGAGAAGCTATGTATCTCGAGTTAACCAGTTTTTATTTAATGCCATAGAATTATATTGTAATCGATGAATTTGTTATGAATCGCTGCTATAACCTTAAATTTCATTAAAATTTTAATAATTTGCCCCCGTTGTTTCACTGGTATATTTATCAAAAGAGAATAATGAATAATATAGTATTATCGACGGTAATTTGTCTACCAAAAAATATTTAAACATAATCTGATTTTGCGGCAAAAGCAGCAAAACTTTTTCCGAAAAAACGTTCAATTGATGTTTTTGCTTATGCAAATTGCTAATTTAATTTATATTTTATGGACTGCCGGACTTTAGTTTGTTTTGTCCTGCATTAAGGTGAAAGAATTTTATTCTAATTTCCTTATTTCTATAAAAATTAAAATACTTATTTCCTTATTTTTGCGGAAGTCGATGGTTCTTTTAATATGAAGTCGATGATACTTTGAATTCAAAAGCGAAGCTCCTAAAGTAGTAACATAGAAATGTAGAGTTACACGATCACAATCCAAAAACAATATCAACAATTGCCATTTCGTGCCTCTTGTTCATTCTAACACCATACTACCGTCTGTATTAAAGACCACTGATCTGTGTAATCAAACATCTTTATCGTTATCGCCACCTCCTTCAGCAAAAAACACATTGCCAACGGTTGTATCCTCATCCGAGAATTAAAAGTCAATACTATCGGTAATATTACCAGCAACACCTAAGTCATATCATCAACCTGAAAAGGGTATTAAAACATCGGCTGAATCACCAAACATTGAGACTGCTACAAGAAATGCTACAAGATACGATCATACCACTGACTGCAAGTTTAAAAAGTAAAACTAATAGCCATAAAACTTCGAAAATTCGACAACTTTATCAAAGTAATATTGATACTGGATAAAATGTTGAAAGCTCTATGTATCGAAATCACACGCAACCATAAAAACTCCGTATCAGTTTGCATGCAACACAAAACCCCTTCTTATAGTTATAACAGAAAGTTTACAAAAGTAGTGGACAGATCTTTTTTACAAAATATTTGTATCAAAACTAAATTTTAAAATTTTTGTAATATTGGGAGAAAGAAAACAAAAGAAGTAAGGATTATATAAAACTTGTACAATACATTTTGACAAAAGCGCCTGAACCTTACCGAAAGGTATGAACTTCATGTGGGTACGTTAATCTAGTGCTAATTCTCTACAAAACAAAATACTTTCTAACCCTGCTACTAGACATTTATTTCTAGAAGATCTCCAAACATACACAAACTATTATTGTCTTAGCCCCTACCCGAGGCAAGCGGATAAAAGTTCTCCGTCACTCTAATAAAATAACCGAATAATAGTTATTAAATACTCTCAAATATTCCAATCACATTAATTCTCCACAAACAAATTACTTCCGTTTTCTCCACACAAATCACCAATTCAAGTCCAAACATTAATATATTCACCCAACTTGTTGCTATTATAAAATAAGACGGCCAAATATTTGGCTTGGGAGTCCAAGCAACAACCTTTCTTATCCTCAGTAGCAGATCCTCAGTAGTACCATGTTTTCCAATCCAGTCAAAAATCACATTTAACCGAGATTTTACATTTTATTATCATAACGTAAACAGATTGTCATTTAAGGCAGTTTTATAACTACATATGTGGAAAACAGAAGTCCGGAAAATAACAATTTATCTTTTTTTTTTATAAAAATTATTATTTTTTTTCAACAAGGAACAGTGGTCGGTTGCAAGAATTCTTTACGAAACGTTCGAAAAGTGACAACGCGTCCAGATTTATAAGTTTTATAATAAATATAAATATATAATTTAAATAATATAAATCCAAATATTAAGTGATCTTAATTGTAATTTGTGAAATATACTACAACCTCCTAAAGATATAATTATTATTTTTATAAAATAAAAAAAAAAATTGTTATTTTCCGGACTTCTGTGTTTCTTTTAATTTGGAAAATTATGTGACTTTAGGCGTCACCACATATGTTAATTTCTGTAAAACCTTTGATGAGTTAAATAATCTATGTAATCCAACAGATCTATCTTTCATAGCAGTTAATTTTAATCTTCATATTTCCTGGTATTTTGACTGCGACCTCAGTTCTAATTTGTACGTTACACAATTTTATTTCCTGTGATTTAACCGTTTTTGAAATAACGCATTCGATGTTTCCATTCGTTTTTAAATGACGTATACGACAAAGCGATGGAAATTGCATTTAACACAAAAAACTACCTACCTGTTTGGGATGCACTTACTTGGAAACTCGTTTCAAATTTTACAAAGCAAACGTATGAACAATTACCTAAATAATATCTTGTAGACAGGGGAAATTTCAAATGACTAGGAAGCAAATATTTAAATATTTTATAAACTAGTTTCTCGCTCATTTGAAGATTAGTTTAGTTTTTAAGAATTCAAATGTACATTGATGGTTAGTCTGAAAAGACTATACCTTTACAACTTCAAATTTGGACTAAACAATTTCAAAATAGGAATAAACAATTTCAAAATGGGAATAAACAATTTCAAAATGAGACTTAACAATTTCAAAATGGGAATGAATATTTTATACAACAAGTATTATAACAATTTTAAATTTGAGCAGGCTTTAGAAAAATAAAAGACAGCATATAGTTACATATTATAAAAGACCCATAATAAAAGACAGCATTTTTTATTAATAGTGTCATTCGTAATAAATTCATCCTTAAACATGTCTTACATCAAGAAAGTTGAAGCAGATAACATAAGGAAGCAAATATGTGCATTGTACAATAATAACGAGGATTGGAGAATAGTTGCAAAAACTTTAGGCGTAAAGAAATCAACTGCCTATCGATGGGGGAACAACCAACAAATATCCGCAGAGCAACGTGGTGGTAAGCGGAAAATAAAAACAACTATTGAACATATCGAGTATTTATTGAAAGTTATATTGAGGAAAATCCTAGAATAACTTTAAAATAACTGAGAGATAAATTCCAAAATAATCATCAAATTGTTGTTTCTACGGAATGTTTGAGAAAACACTTAGATGGATTACTGTATACGTTGAAAGACATTCGAAGAGAGCCAGAAAGAGTAAACGTTGACAGCAATAAAATAAAACGATGTGATTACGTTCACAAACTTTTAGAATATCAATCAAACAATACACCCATACTCTACATGGATGAAACTAATTTCATTTATATATATCGAGAACCAAAGGTCGTTCCAAAAAAGAAACTCGTTGCACTCACATTACAGCAGGCAGTCGAGGATTCAATATACATGTCATTGGATGTATTAGTAATATGTGTTTGATCCATCATGAAATTAGTTGAGGAGCATTTAAGAAACCACAGCCAAAGAATTCATGAGTCGTTGTCTTCGGAATGCTCAAAATATATATAGAACCTCAATCGTAATGGTGATTGATAATGCACCATGTCATGCTGCCATTGAGGAAGTATTCTTAGAAGAAGAATTTCTTAATAATCACCTACTAAGACTCGCACCATATAGTCCAATTTTAAATCCAATTGAATATGCTTGGTCAAACTTAAAATCTGGAGTCAAAAGTGATTTAACTATCTAATTACCGCGAATCCTAGCTGATGAAGGTAGATCAAATTTAACACAAACAGAGTTCCGTCTACTACAGCTAGAACATATAATTCGCAAAAACATAACTACGAAGATTACTGTTCCTAATTGTAACCGGGACGTCGCTCATATTCAAAAATTTATACCGGACGCGATAAATATGAATGATATGACGTTTTAATTCATAACTGCATTAATAAAATGTAAATTGTAATAATAAAATGTAAATTAATTAACTGTAATAAAAATTATTTATTTTTTCCCATTTTGAAATTGTTAAGTCTCAATTTGAAATTGTTTAGTCCCAATTTGAAATTGTAAAGGTATAGTTTCAATAAAAAATAAAAAAAAAAATTGAAGATTATGTTCCTTTATCTAAAACTACGAAGCTGAATCATCCACCTTGGTATGGCGCAAGTAAATCCAAGAAATAGATGAAATAAAGCATACAAGAAAATAAAAAGATCAACTCGGAAGTGAACAGGATCGCACTTCATTAAATAAACATCTCGTATGAGCAGTAGTTTTAACTAAGATGTCGTAACTGTATTGTGACTCTACAACATACAAAATGGAATATAAATTGGATTTTTGACGATTGCATAACGTGTTGGTTATGGAACGGTTGTTCAATTGATTTGTATTATTTAATCAAATTTTGTAGTATTTGATTTATATTATAATTTGATTCATTTTTATAATTTTATATTTTTATATTTTTGTGTTTTATATTTTTATATTAATTTTATTATTATATTTTGATTATATTAATTAATTTATAAATGGCAGATGAAAATTGATTCAATTTATTACAGTCTACGACTAAGAGCAATTAGTTCTTAATAGATTTTGTTTTCAGGGAACCTGCGGTGCAGATTACAGTTGATGGGGGCATTGCTGATATTAATGTTGCTGATAAGAGACGACAGGAAGCAATCGTTGTTGTAAAATTACCAATAAAATATGGCTATTGTATCTAACTCAATTTTATACTCAAGAAAAAAAAATCTTTAAACAAGAAAAAAAAACATTACGAGTTTTTAGTAACGGTCTGTGCAAAAATTTTTGTAATTCGATTTCAAGATGATTATGATTTTCGTAAAACTTTGACACTAATTCGGTACCAAAAAATTTCGTAACAGTTTAATGACAGAGCCGAACATGCTTTCGGAGGAAGTGTAAAAGGTTTTTTTATGAACATTCGTTAACATAAGCTTCTGCAATAATTGTTCATGTAGTTTTGAATGGCATACTCCGAGATCCTGATGACACTGACCGATTGCTTGCCAAACGATATTTAGCCCTGAATTTTTTAATGCCAATCAAAATTGTCAAATCAGAAAGAAGCTTTTATTCAAATTACGCTTAAAATTGTAGGCGTGCAGAGTAGGCCGTGTAGAGAAATCGGCCTTCACATATATTTAATCGTCCAAAAACAAACACGAAATGTTCTTTTGGTCAATGGTGAGCGGGGTAACCAAGTATCTTATTTATCCATCGGTGAATAAAAAAGCTACTGCAATTTGAATTTATATTTGACACGTGCATTAATATGTTTTATATCGTTCAAAACCTATCATCTTCCAAAAATCCAGCCTTATTTGTCAACTCTGGATTTTATTTCATTGAGTAGGGCCACTGATCACTAATTTTCGTGGTAATTTTCAGAATTTTTCTATGACCCAGTAAAAATATAACAAGCGTTAGCTGTGCATATAATAACGGTAAATATTACACTACATACATAATACAGAAATAATGAAATATCCAAAAATACATAAATTCTCGTATATAAATATTTTTCACCTTAGTATAAGAAAGGAATTTTTTTTATCATATTATTTTAATACATTTCAGGCATTGTGCTGTTCACGTCGTATTTTGTGTTTTTTAGTTTTTATATTGTGTTTATTCCGTGTTATCAACAGTTTTTATTAAAACTATCGACTCTCGCTCTCTCTTGGCTATTCTCTCAGATCTATTTCTAAATTGTTTGTTTTTGTTGAATTATTGACCTCGGCTTGATTTGGTCTTTCTATATTACTATTTCTAGTTTTGTTTGCAAACTTGCAATATTTACAATCCTTGTGACTGTAATTTATTACTTATTATTATTTATAGAAATTAAATTAGTTTCTTTATTATTAGAAACTTTTGCTATTCAGATCGTTTTGTATTTTTGTAACCAATCGTTTTGTTTTGGTAAGCATTCTGAAAAATACAATTAAAAAAAGAAGAAGAATTCATGTTAAGAGTTTCGTCTTAAGCGAAAAATTACATACTAAAATCATAATTACTGGTTGTATTACCAAATGTACTTTTTCAGAGTCATAACTGTCATAAATTTTTAATAAGCAAATTATTCATTAATACTGTTCAGCAATGAAGTTTAATAAATTTAAATTAGATAAATCAAATTATGCCCTAATACAGGACGTTATAATTTCCTTAATTCCTAATTTGGAAAGTATGGATATTGAATTATTTTTTAATGTTACTGTGTTTTCGAATATTTGCAAATTAATACCAGGCTTAAACAATTCAGATTCTAACCGCCGATTGCTTAAAGTGATATATGATGAAAGTGAATTTTAAAGTGAATTACTTGAAAAAATCAACTTGAGTAAGCTTGAATCTATAGGCCGGTCGAATTCCCTAACATGCTCGGACGACACTAGAATAGTGAATCTCGATACATTAAATGTCGAAGAGTACAAGCAAAGCGTACTTACAACAACAGATCATACAATAGAAGTGTTCGAAAAGTCACATGATAAAGATGACGAAGAAAATGAATATTTTACATCAAAGATAATTCACAAACATATTTCTACCATAAAAAATTAGAAGGTTTCTAGATCAAATGTTTATACTGAGATTCCTGGTCATATTGAAATCCCGCTTATAACTTTGAATGCAATTTATGATAGCATTTTAAATAAAATAGATTCTAAGTATGCTTGGATTCTATCCAAGTGTACTTTCAAATTTATTGAAACGTAAAACAGGCTGCTTAGCAAATATAAAATCATTAAATATGGGTTTGAAAAGTATTAGTATTCGAGCATATTGTGGCCATAAAAATTGTAAAAAATACAAATTAATAAATAATAATATGAAATTAGGTGTATTCGAAATAAGAAGTACCGCAGGTATCATAGATCAAAAGATTATTAAAACTCGTCAATTGCGAGGCTTGGAAAGAAAGAAATGAAGGACATAATTATTAACAAAGCGGCTTCGGAGGTGTTCGAAAACCTGGTAAATAAAGAAGATCCTAAATATCTTAAAAACTCAAAAACCACCATTGTGAAATCATTGGAAGTTTTGCGGGAAGCTCGTTCAGAAAAACTTTAAGAAGAAGATAATGATTCTGACGATATTATCGATATTTTAAAAGAATCCCTCTCTAACAATTTAATTCAAAAAATTTCCGTTAAACCATTTTACGGAGTTACATATAATTAAACCCAAATAAAATTGTTGGAATTATTACTGAATAATTCAAAAAATGAAACATTAGTAGCATATCTGGTTGCAACTGGGGGTCTGGTCAGAAACCGATTTAAAACAGATACCTGAATTTGATATTACTCTTTGGTTGTACCTGTTACCGTTACGTCAAGTGAATCTTCTGATCCATTCCCAGTTACTGATATGATCAGCTCTAGCCACAATATGGATACGATTGGTAGTTGGCTTAGATCTTACCGTATTGAAATTGAAAAAAAATTTAAATGTTGGCCAATATTCGAAACAGTTGTCACTGATTTTAATTTTGCTGGTATAAATGCAGTTTTAGATGCTTTTAATAAAATGGACATTGTCTAATATTTAAATCTTACACTCAACGTCATTACAACGCAAACTAATAAACCTGATTTGGTAAAGGTGCATCTTTGTGTTTCTCGTTTAATGCACAATATGACGTCCGATACAAATAAATGTTTTACTAAAACTTCAAAAAACAACAAAGTTCTAAAAGAAATCATGGCTTCAAACTATTTATTGGCAGACTATAATTTAATTAAAGATATTTGGCGCAACTTGTCGGTAGTCTTAATAAATAAATATGTAACACTGAATGTTTTAGCTAGTTTACAAATAATAGTAGAACATAGTGCATCTATGAAAATTAACATTTCTCAAACTAACGATTTATTTAATCTAACTGAACAAGAGGATATATCTTCATCAAGAAAGTTGAATAAAACTATTTATAGGCAAACAAAATTCTATAACGATTTTAAAAAAAATTCGGATTCAATAATTTTAGCAACTTTTTCAATCGAAACCTATGCGGTAAATTTATATTACAACCCGCTATTCTTAGAAAAGTTTCTAAAAAAATATATAACATGTTAACACTCTGGTCCAATATTTTTCACGAGAAAACCCAAAGCTATAGTCAATAGAAAACTATTTTGCAACAATAAAAAGCGAACTAAATGCAGTATAACCCTGCGGAAAACTCCACTAAAAACTTTTCGATTTTTAAAGGAGTTGGATCGAAGGAACACATATATTTTAAAAAGAAAATATGCATTCCAAAAAAGTTTACTAAACAAGGTTTAGAAAAGGATGAAAACACCAGTTATCCTACCAGTTGTGCAGAGAAAAATTTGGTAAATATAATGGATGAACTAGAAAATTGGAGAGGACAGCCTGCTAATTAATTTGGAAAATATGGCTGTTTCAATAACAGGTGAATATTGTGAATTAATTAACTTTCTTAAACTGAGTAATATGGAAAAAGCATACGAAACGCGCTTTAATATTTAAACGAAGTTTTACGGGGTAAACGTGAACTGTTCATCAAGTATAACAGAGGTGTCTGAATTTATATTAAAAACAACCAAAGTTTTTAGTATTGAGGCACAAACAAAATGTATTACCACATTAGTAAAAAATTGCATAAAATATATTCCACTAAATTTGAACCAGCTAGACATTTTAGGACTTCAAAATCTCAAACAATGTATCGGGCCTATAGAATTTTTCTGTCGAAATTGTTATGGACCGATGATTCAACAATATTTGTTGTCAAGCAATGTAATATTTTTATATGTCCATATCAACAGGTTTCATTAATTAATGTGCCATTAAAGATATCAGACACTTTCAAATTAAATAGTTTAGTATGTTTTGTACCGAAGTCCAAATACTATATTAGTTATTGTTATCGGAATAACCAGTGGGAGAAATACGACTGGATTTACTGGACAGTTTACTCAACATAAAGTTTCCAAAAAACCATTATGTTATACCGCATTTGCTCATTTACGTAAAGCAACCATAAATCGAGTAGAGCAGTGAAAAATTGAATTAACCGTTTGTCCATGAAATTTATTTTCAATATATTTGTAAGCAGTTAAAATTAAACGTTGGGTAAATAAATAATAAAATAAAAAACACTAAACAATACATTTTAACGCTCATTGGCTCATTAGTATTTGGTCCAATCTATGAAGTATTTATTTTGTGGTTCGCCTCGCAATGAAGACCACAACTCAACAACAAAAATCCAAATTGATCTTTCTGTTGTAATTGGTGTTTTAGGATCATTTGTTTTTGGCCCAATGTATTTACAAATGTGTATATTAATTTATCGCCGAATTTTAATTGTCTCATTTCTGAATATGTTTGATCAATTTTAATATTTTTGGTCTGAAATAATTATGTCGTCAATTTAATTATATTTAATTAAATCCTGGGCTGGTATGACAATATATAACATTAGGGTTACCTGATGAAATGTTTAGTTTTTTCTGGGATGATTTTCTGGACTTCACATACGTGCAAATTAGTTTCATGTAAGCCCATTTTTCATAACCGAACAAAAATGTTTGTGGAAAGGAAAATTTACTGAAAAAAAACAAAACATAGATTTAACATAGTAGCTATTGGTATTGCTATATTAATTATTACACGAACATAATAATAGGGGGAAATATTTTAAAGAGGAACGAATATTTCGTATGGATTACAATGTCTTAATAATAAATCTACATGTACGCTACTCTACATTACCCAATTAGCGTGAAGTATGCAAGTATGCAGTCCTAATTGCAACAAGTATTTGAAAAACGGGCATAAATTGTACTATCGAACCCTCATTAGGAAACCCAGTGGATACCTCATATTAATCTTAGTTGAACATTTTCATTAATATGTTAATTAATTATTTTATAGAATCATTTAAAACTGTTAACTATAAAATAAAACTGTACACATCTTATTGTTAACGAAAATAATGTCGAACAACTATTTTCATATTATAATTTTGACCCATTTATTATATGGTAATTGGAACGAACAGTAGAACTTGAGAAACGTAGTAAAGTTTTTAAAGTGGGACTCTTATTCAATTTTAATAGTATTGTTTTTGAAAAAAGGTCATTAGAGATTTATTCTAATTAGAGGATAGGCTTATTAACATCGTAACATAACGTACTTCTGCTTATGAGAATATTTATATATGTATATGAAAATTGTTATTGAAAAATGGGCTAAACTAAAAAAAAAACGTCAAATTGGAAATGGGACATGCTTTATTACAATTATCTTGTAATATGTCAGATAACCACCCTAATCAAAGTTATGTCCCCGCAAAGAAACAGATTTAAAATAAAAATAAAATTTATTGATGCTTAAAAATGTTATTTATGTTTTATAGAAATTGGACCACATTCTACAAAATAAATAACAAAATAAAATGTTTAAAGAGATATGTATTATGTATGTGTTCAGCTTTAGAGAGCATTTTCATGTCGAACTCTCAACAGATGCGTTGCTGATTCATTAACGTTTTGGGAAGTTATTAAAGTTTAATGCAAAAAATTGAATATTTCCATTCCACTTTTTAAATATTTATAATCACATATAGCGCGACTAAATTTTTACGTGCGTACATGTTAGATTATACTGAAAAACAAAAATGCCATGTGTCGCATATATTTCGAGCGGAATAATATTAAATTTCGGTAATTTAAATATATCGGAAACACACCTTAGTAGATTTGTTATTTTGTTTGTAAATTTTAAATTGCTTTAGTTTAGTCATTAAATAGACATTAGACACAAATTCAGTATTTTATAGACATTTTTCTATGCTTGTTTATGTCGTGTACACACATAAAATTGTTAGTTTAGACAAGCATATTGTATTAAAGTTAACATTTAATTTAACAGAGTGGTTGATCTAAAAACCTACAAACCAAATGTCTTTCGGACAGTACTTTTCCACCAACATAAAATTCAATTTTGAAAAATTACAGCTATCCCATGCCCTAAAGCTAGACTATTGATGTACCTAAATAATCTGTTCAAGGCTATACAAAATGAACTTTAGAGAAAAGAAACAAGTGGTATTTATTATTTATTTCATTAGAATTTATGTAACACCTTTACGTACTCGAAAATTGTCTAACTAATTCACACTAAAAATCAGCACCTCCTTGTCGAATTAGATTAATTTTTTTTTATTGTCTGGTCACTTCACATAATCCCGGTGTTTCATTATTAAGTTGTCTAATTAAAGCTTTTAAAATGTCATTGTCTTTGAGAGTCATTCAAACTTTGAGAGTTACATTTTTTCCGACCCCATAATATTTCAATGTTGTATTTAAATAGCAATCAATAATCGACCAATTAATCTAATCGATTAATAGTTCATATTCATTGTAACAATGGAAATTTAATATAATTGGGTTATTTTCCCATCCCCTATGACAAAATTAATAATAGAAAATAGCTTAAATACAAAACTGTGAAACCTGTCTTTATACTTTCACCCACTCAGAACACAATAAAAAATTTTTAATCTATTTTCGGCGAAGGATGTCAGTTTTAATTATTACCTTTAAGTGTTGTTGTTGCGAAGTGTCATCATCGATGACGAAGTGTCATCTAACGAATATCACACTAGATTTGAATCGCAATAGAGTGATTCAGTCGATTTTTATTTTATTGTTACTGTTTACATTTTTTCCCAAACTTTCTTTTTTTATTTTACCGTTTTCTGACACGATATTACTTAACATTTAATTCTCTTTTCTCCAAAAATATATTATTAAGTTTTTCATTCAATTGGAGAGATTAATTACACCTCCTGCATCGATTTTCTTTAATCTCATCTGCTGACTGCTAATTTTGTGGTAAAAATCAAATTTAATCTAATATCGTCCTTGATCTTAAATAATAATATTTTTATGAATAAAGAACCAGAAGAAACAGGAATTCGAGTATTCAAAAAAATAATTTGTGCCAATAGTGTGCCTATTTGCTAAGAGACTTTCAAATTGCTTGAAGTTAATTCAAATGACAAAACATATTTGTAGCAAGCGAAATTACCGGTTTAGAATAAAAGCAATTCATATTAGTCCAGGAAATTGATTGTGGGAAAAACCCAACTATCAGTCAATTTGGTTTTCAAAAATTTGTGATGTGGATAACTAAAATTACTGTTCGATAATCCAAAGGCGTATTTTTGTATTCGCTATTCGGAGCCGCTATGGGGAGCCGTCATATAATAGTTACTCTCGATAGCGGTTCCATATAAATAGGTAGAGTTAAATATACTATTCAATTTTTCACTGAGCAATTGGGTTAAAAATTATAGTTTGATGTTAAATAACTTGAAAGTGCCACTAAATAGCGCGTTTAATGTAGGTGTAGGAAATAAAAAAACGCAAAAGCCGTAGCGGACATCTTAAAGTAGAACTCATTGTCAGTGGTGATGAAATAAATAATATTCATCCATATAATTTTGGCATAATACATATTCCGAAACAGACAAAAACTCATCTTAATTGAGATGTCATCGTCTAATTAATAGTTTTTGTTATGGTTGTACTCGTAAGAAAAACACAATAATTAGGCGTATCCAATACGTTAAGAAAATATTCAAAAATATGTTTCTAATTTATTATCTTTAATATACTAACAGTTCAACTAACATGCATGTTCACATTTCATTCAGCAGCGTTCGTGTTTAATATGATACGATATTCAATATTTTGCAAACATTAATTCATTTCAACATAACCCTCCTTCGTCTTTATTTTTTTTATGAAACAAGTGCGAACTTTTTTGAAAGATACATCTGTTGACTAAATTGCGTGCGTTACTTTTTGTTTTAGCTGTAAATGCAAAACAAGTGGATTGTCATAATTGAATTTTCAAAAACTTTATCTACAAACACAACGACCAATGAAGAGGGAAACTAAATTATTTAAATACATAGTTTTATTTAATTAAATCAAAGTGGAACTTTTTGTCTTTCCCTAATTAGATATTATTTGAAGTTGCATAGAAACATTATGTTAAATTTAATTATTCATGTTTAGTTATTAAATTCAAATTCATAATTAGGCTGTTCTACCAATAAATAGAATATAGAAATTAATAGTCTATTTAAAAATTAATAATTGATTGTGGTGCTTTGAACGTTGTTCCGTTTAGTTTTCGTGCTAAATAATTTTTTTTGAATTTTTAATTTATATACATTTTTATTTTTTGTGTGTATTGGGATTCGGTGCATAGTTTTTCTGAGATCAAACTTGTTTTGTTTGATTTCTCAATTTTTGTTCTTTAATCATTTTTTTAATACCTTAAACTAGTTAGAAGTAACTTTCAGGTGATAACTAAATTTATGACCTACAAATTTATTACAAAAAAGTCAGTATGGATCAATTTTTTTTCTGTATGCAAAACATTTTTTTTTTTGTTTGTTTACAAGAATTTTGACATTTCGAAGTTGATGTACATGAAGATTACTTAAAGTGGAAATTTTTGTGAACATTTAAATATTATTCGTAAGATATTGTATCAAGTTAATTTAAATTGATAAAATGGTTTTGTGTAATTAAATATAAAGTGCGAAATGATGAATATTGTGCCTTTTGCCTTGTGCGCATTATGAAAATGTTCATCATATTAGAATTTTAAGGAGTAGAATGAGGGATTTGATTTACCTGAGAAAAAGTAAGGTTCTAGACAGAATAAAAGTTATATGTGTACAGTAAAATATTGATAATGTTAATGATGGGGATATTTTTTATATTTTGTAGGTTCATGCAAATGTATAGACTACCAATAATCATTATTTTAAATTTAATTGAAGAAATTCGAGAAGCTGGAAGCATATTAGATACCCATCAAAAAATACCACTTCATTTAGAGGTACAAACATTCTTATAATTGTAAAATTATACAAAAATGTTTACTTGATCACTTTAGATTTTTGCTTGTTCTTAACTTTTTGACCAGTGGTAGCTACCAAATGAGAGTCGGTAGTGATGCGTTGGCATTTATGAGAAACTGTCTGCGAAGTATATAAGGTTTCCCCAGACAGCAGCAGAAATTGAGGACACTAAAGCTCGGTAACATCATTTTTTTTATACTGTTGTAGATTCACTAACAGTTATGTCACAGTTTTTTCGCAGAATATGGATTCCCACATGTAGTGGGAATTATTGATGGCACATACATTGCTATAATCAGTGTTAAAAAGGAAATTGAACATACCTATGTAAATCGGAAAGGGTATCATTCCATAAATACCCAATTGGTGCGTATTTTAACTTATTCTATAGTAATAATATCAGTGTATCTCAAGTTTTCGTTTAATTTTAGATACGTGACAATGACTTAAAGATTATTAATTGTAACGCGAGATATTGTGGGTGTGTATATAATATTAAAATTAAATTTGAGTAACCATACAGTATAATGTGAAATGCTTTTAATTGTAGGTCTTCACACGACAGCTACATACGGGTATGTAGCCAAAGTTTTACGTTTTTAAATTAAGATATGAACAAGGTGAACGACGAGAATGGCTACTAGGTAAAAAATTTATATTATTTATCTTCCCATACAAATAATTAAAAATATTTATTAACACATCATAGGAGATAGAGGATACCCTCTGCAGCCTTTTATTTTAAATATTGTTAGGAGCCAGAGAACGCCTAAGGACAAGCGGTACAATAAACTGCATTGCAAAGTTCGTTCAAAAATTGACCGGTGCATCGGTTTACTTAAAAATCGGTTTTGGTTAGTTAAAAATTAATAAAATTCAACAGAAAAATAATCAACTTAATGTTTAAAATATTTCAACTGTATTTTAGGAGAGTGAAAACTACGGTACGAACCTTGTATAGTGACATATAATTATTTCTTGCTCGGTTTTGCACAATATCTTAATTATGCATAATGTACCGCACGAGGAGTTCATCTCACAAATCAAGACTTCAACTATAAGTCAGAATAGCGAAAGAGGACCTTTATTTGCTGCAAGACAAGCAAATCGATTATATAGGCTTGGTAATGAATTAACACTCGTATGTATAGTTGAATTGATTAATGCTTAATGAGCAACAATCATATTTCCGTTGCTTCATTTGGGCTTTTTCTTTTTGAAAAACAATTTTGGTAAATACATAAAGACAAAAAACTAATTTGAGTTATTTTAAATTATTATTAATATTTAACATTTCTAGTAATGAATTATTTTTACTGATAAAATTTTTATTTGGATAATATTATTTTCTCTTTGGAGTTTAACCATTTCGTTTTGACTTTTTGCTAATTTATCCTGAGTGGCGATTGAATTTTTTATCGATTCCATTATTGTGGTTTGCTGAAAATGTATATTCATATAAAAAATAACTAATATTTAAAAAAACATAAGTTTTGACTTCCCCTTAGTCTAATTATCCGTTGTCCACGAACTGATTGTCGTTGGCTTGAACTTATTGAGGTAACTGTTATTTGGGTGGCCGCAGGAGATTGGGTGGGAATGGAATTGGTCGGTTCGGTTGCCGAATTAGTTGCCACTAGTTACGGATGTTGTGGAGAATCATTCATAGATGTCAATACCTCAATTGACAACCTCAAAGTCTGTTCATTTGGATTTAGGGAAGCCGCCGACTCAAATATATAACTTATTAAAACTAAACATGTTTGCATATATACAAACTATACTTAAGTACATCCACTGAAGAAACCATCAACTCATTGTAATTTATTGAATTTTGTGTCCCCCTAGGAGGAGGTGAAGCTGACTAAAAATAAAATATAAATAAATAATAAAAATATTTTGAAATTAAATATTTTGAAATCTCCTCGGTAATTTCGGTACCTTCGGGATCAAACCATCGCCCACCTGCCTCTTTAATTGTTATTGGAGCCATACCATTGCGGTTTCTGTGGGTTCTTATTAATTTAAGTTTGTCCTTAGCGGAGTATTTCAATGTACTAAACGTCTTTTAATAATATTATTAAACATTAACAATAAATTCTCCAACCATTATAAAAAACATTTTACCTTGAATATTTTCCTCGACCAAATTGATTAAACCATCTTTTTTCTTTTACCTAAACGAGCTCGAGAATTAAAAAAATTCAACAAAACATTATTTTAAATAAATACTACCTAATTAATAATATATAAAACATAATGAATTATTACTTACAATTTTGAATAAAAACAAAAAATTTAAATTTTTTGAAAAATAAATTGCAAAAAATAATGTTGAAATAAATTTGAATTTAAAAAAACGTCGTTCGATTTTAACGATATACGAACCAATAAAAACAATTTTTGTATATTTTTTTGTGTTGCCATACAAAAATATTGTATAGCAGTTTTGGTTGCATACAGAAAAAAAATTGATCCATACTGACTTTTTTTTTATGAAAATTTTGCGCTTAATTCTAGATGTGTATTTTTCAGATAGTTTTTAGAAGTATTAATTAAGATATTTAATAAACAACTTCAAATTGAAATAGAATTTTAATTTTTTTAGAACAATATCACCCTGAAGTTAGAATGAGAAATTTGAATGAATTCGCCAACCATGGTGGAACTGAAGTTTTATCAAATATCCTGACACTCTTGGAAAAAGCCAGTTGGGGATAGTATAGCATTATGTTGTCTTGTGCCGTAAGATCGACAAAATATCGGTAACCGGATTGTTTGGAAAGTTTTCTTTCACATGATGGAAATAACCAGATAGTAGAAGTAATACCGGGGGGTCTATTATGAAACTTATCCGACCCGAATTTTTTCGTCAATGGAAAAAATCGATTCGACAGGGATTTATTCTATTACGAAACTTGTATCGAATTTGTAATAAACATGTCTGAAGTTAGCAATATCATCTGTTTTAATAAATATGAGGTTAGGTTTTTTTTAATTTATTTCTATTAAAAAGCGTCTATAAACAAATTAATAAAATAAATTGTTTGTTTTGTTTACTTATAATTTTGTGAGGTCATTAAAATGATTAGGCGATTTTGTTGGTGATAGTGATTATGATTCGGATAATAAAGTGACGCCGGCCTCTATTAAGAGAAAACGCTTGCGCACTAAATCAAATCCTTTTGATGTGACAAATAAAAGGTAATTTTAAGTTACTTGTTAAGTTGTCACATACTATACACATAAAATTGTTTAATATTGTAATTATTAATATTAGTTAAGACTAATTTAGATTATTTTAAAAACATCGATAAGGTTACCACGTGTTTTAAAGTTAATAGGCCAACTGTTTTTGAAGAAATCGCTAAGACCCTGAATATATTGGAGTGCGTAATGTGTATACATTACATACATTTTAAATTATTAGAGGAAGAAAAAGCCAAATCAAAAGAATTTTTCTTAAACAAAAGTGGACTTCCGTCATTGAATGTCGTTAAATTTTTTGTCGCACTTTCGTCGCAGCCAAATTCTAAAGCATTGATGCCTTTGATTTCCCCCTAAATATCTAATAACCTATCTACCTGTTCCTTCACTGGACTTAACCTTTTAATTTTACAAGGTCCTCCTCCTGGGCCGCTATATGATTCTTTATTGGCTCGTACTTTAAACAAATATTGAGGGGCCTTCAATATTTAATTCCACTACAATGTCGTCCTAAAATTTTTTAGTGTCCGTAAATTTCGGGGCATTTAAAATTTGTTTGGCAATTCCAGGATTCCTTTCCTTTACTAACTTGCACTCGAAAAATCCGATTCGATTTTGCTTTTTATTGTCATATTAACCCATATCTGACACGAATTTTTTCGTTAACGGAATAAGTTTCATAATAGAACCCCGATAGACATATTATTACAACTAAATTTACCTCATATCACTACAAGAGTTCAAAACTGACACCGATTATAAAATGGTAACTATCAATTGCCCGATGAAAACGTTATATCCTAGGGTTTGACATCTTTTAACCACATAACCTTAAAGTATTAGTGATTTAGTATCAGCATCATAAATTTCTTTCTTGCGATGATTTTAAGTTTAGCTTCTAAAACAAAGGCGTCATTTGTGGGAACTTTATGTTTACTTCCCTAATAAAAATTTGCAGCCTGGGGCGCCTCAATTGCTTTCTCGAAGTAGTCGAGAGTGATTTCAAAAGCTTAAAAATGGTGAATTTAATGTCGAAGACAAAAAATGCATTTTTCATTACTGGGGCTCCTTGCAAAATTGGGAAGTTTAACTCCACCCGCTTTATTCACCAGATAATGTCCCGTCTCAATACCACTTGTTTCGATCGATCATGCTTAGCCTGACTGTTCAGCACTATCACATGAAGACACCGTAAATTGGCACAAATCATGGATAGAAAAAAGATGAAACATTTTTCCAACATAGAATCCATATGCTGGCTGCAAGATGGGAAAAAGTGGTAGCCGGCGATGAACAATTCTTTGAGTGAATTCTTTGAGTTATCCATAGGCCAAATCATAGTCCAAGCTAGTATAGCCTGACTGGAGAAATGCAATGGGCAGTTCGATATTTGAATATTTTCCTGGTGATGCCGTAAAGTAGGACGTTAAGTTAACTACGAAAGAGTTGGGAGAGCTTTGGCTCCTATACGTATGGCATGGAATAAAACAAAAAATAAACAATAAATCTCAATCTACAACATGATAACGACGTTTAAGCAACGACGTTTAAGTAACATTTAAGTAACAAAAGTACTAACAAAATGAACATGTCCAGTAATGTTTGTAAAATAACCATCAAATAAACCAACCAGAAGGTCACCCGCAAAACCAACATACCACCAACAGAGGTTTGCAAGTAATCTCACCGGAGAGTAACCGAAATGACAATGCAGTGATTCTTAGTCTTTATCATGATGGAGCAGATTCGGTTAAAATGTCCATCATGAAAAGCCGTAATGCAGTGGCAACCCGCAACACTAAGTCAAACTTGCCGTATTGAGCCTTTTCCACGTAAAACAACAAACATAAGAAACTCATTGAGAAATGGGAAATGCTTTGCTTAATTGTTTAGTTGCATGGTAACTTTTTCACCGGCAGTAAAAGAGTATACTTAGTTCGATTTCCGATCCTGCCAATCTGCTCTACACCAACTAGTGTTATATTCCATTGATGTAAAACACAAAATAGACTACTGGTCTTTAAGGAAGCATTTTATTCAGTCTGGCGCTACATACTTTTGCAAAATAAACTTCCAAACCACATACTCAAAATGATCCAATCTGCATAATATAAATGAGTTTTTTTCATTTTAATCTCTTTACGTACGAGTAACAACCTACCTATGCCCAAATTCTGAAAGTTAGCTTTTTTTCCAGCCGATATCGTCTTAACCACCAAATCTGAATTTATTTTACTAATTCAAAAAAATGGTGGGCTTCTTGAATAGTTTAACAAACACTGGATACTCAAGTTAATACTGCCTAAACCAAACCTGTCTTATTTACAGATTCAAACAATATGTTTTTGCAGCAATGAGTGTATTGGTTGTTGATAACTCAGCCAATCGATGGTAGAGCAACCGGCAAGTATCTAGACTGTACGTTGGATTTTCTCCTGATATTCCTCTATATAAATTCTACACATATTAAAAAAAATATTTACGCGCCATTTACGCACTTTTTCATTCACAATGAAAACTTAACCAAACTAAAATATAGTACAGAGGACAAAAACGTCCCTTACTGCATCTCTTAAGACACTTTTAGAACCACTTGTTACGAATTTGTTTAAACGTTGTAGGTGGTTCTATTTATACATTTTGGTCAGACCGCTGTGTGGTAAGCAAGTATCTTAATCATCGTTATACGTTCGATGACCCAACCTATCAAAATAGTTATTAGCAAATACTTTTTTTTCACTAATATTTTCCATTTTCTTGAACTGAGGGATTATTCTGGCGGTGCGGCAATTCAAAGAAAAATAAAATAAAATACACATAGATACACCTTGCAGAAATTCTTTCGCCACGCAAATCTGTTCAGTTAAGTACTATAATTAATTTTCTCGTACCGTCACTTTCAAAACAATTCGACGTTAATCAAAAAATTATAAAATTAAATTATGTGTATTTTATTAACTTAAAAATTTGCCTAAACCATTTAATTTTAATTAAGTTCTCCGTCTTTCATCGTGGGTTCAGCATCATGTCAACAAAATAAATACGAAACTTGTTACCTGTCAGAAATTTTAAGCTCCAATAATTAGTGAAAATACAGAAAAATATTTAGTCGGGCACAACTGGCAATATAATTTTTATTTTATTTTTATTTTTGGTTGGAAAAATCGTTGTATACCATTTTGTAATTAAGTTAACTAAAGTAAAAAAAAATCGTGCCTCAATTTCCATTTTTTTTTTTTTTTTGATCGACCGAAAAATATATCAAAATTCAAAATTTGTTGTTGCTGTTCATTTTAATTAAACGGTCCTAAGTATTACGCAATTTCTATAAAACAAAAAAATCCAATAGGCCTTACAAAAAAATAGAATGAAAATTCTATGAAAATAATTAATGGCCGCGCATTATAAAAAGGAACAAAACACGAAGATAACTAATTTTTTGATTAATAACATCCAAAGCTACAATTTTATGTAATTTTTTATCTTGTTACACAACGTTTATGTTTCGTGTAGTCCCACCGTCCCTCGACCTCCCTTAAATTCTTATCATTATTATTATTTTTATGTTTGTATATTGATTTCGTTTATTTTACGGAACCAAAATCAAAATACTGAAAGGATCATTTGTACGTCACACGAGTTTGGAATAATAAAACTTTATTGTTCCAAACATTTTTTTCATCTAATATTCCATGTGATTTTTGTTCGTCCATATTCAATAGGAATGTTGCTTTTGATGGTAAGATACGAGAAGTATATTGAAAATTTGTCTTAAAAAGGATGTATTATTCGTTTTACACTTGGCCATTTTGTAAAAGGCAAGTATATAATAGCAGCACATACATACAAACGCATTAGTATCAAAAATGGTGCTTCTTAGAAAATTCTATATTGAGATGTCACGCAATCAAATGAACATGTGTAGATGTAATGTTATTAAATTAAAAACTTATGACCTTCTGTTGATATTTGTTTCACAATGAAATTTGGTCAAATAACAAAAACTACAACCGAACGATGGACCGAATTAATGAATGAATTATATTAATATTTAATTAGCTCCCCGCATCAAAAATATATACAAATTAAATTAATCGGGATTTGACCAAGAAATTATTAAAGAGATATGTTATCAAAGAAAATGTGGCCATCTCTACATAACATTGTTCATGTGATTTTTTTATTTTATTAGAGTATGCTTCAAAATACTAACTAATAAATGGATAACCGTTGACATATCGTCCAAAAGTGAATATTTGACTGTTTTAAATTTACTATATTTTACGATTCTTGTTTTTAAAATCGGAGATTATACGAGTATTACAATTAAAATCGTCGTATGGTTTGGTCGTTGTTCAGATTCAGCCGGTCACATAAAAATAAATACTTAATTAATTATATAATAAGTTACAATGTAAATGATAAATCAGATGGTTTCCTTTAACGTACAATAAATTGAATTCCTTATAATTATTGCAAATCATCTGATTCTTCCTAATTATTATCTTTAAATTTACTAACCTTTTGATCAAAATCCAAAATGTTACGGATACGATCTACATTTGACATGAAATTGTTTGTTATTGTTTGGTTGTGGGATTGCTGTAATCGGGTTTAGTACTTTTGCATTATGTATATACTTTTTGTGGTCGATAACAGTAGAGTAATTATTATGCCGGTAATGGTAGAATGATCAAGCAGAGTTTGATCAAGCTTTCATTTTGTTTCTAAAATCTTACTTATTATTGAGACTTACAAGAGTCAACATCCATTTGTAATAAATATAAGTATACAAAGATAAACTAAACACTTTGGCATTTTCTTCGGTAAATAATTATCCGTGCCAAGTGTAAATAATCAAACAAAACCAACGTTGAGGGAATTGTAAAGAAGAAGTAGCAGCCCATCCGCGTCTCACCAGAATCGAGGCCATCATTACTGCCTACCTAACAACACCAATAACTCAAAGTTGGACAGTCGTAATTAATGTAATGGATCTTTTCCCCATCAAAAAAGAAATACGATTAACATCCAATTTAAGCGAGTATAATGAAGTGATAACAGGTAGAGTTTGACATTCCCCTATATAAGTTGCAAATAGTGTGTCAAATTTAGGTATATCGTAGTTCAACAAAAACATTAATATACATGAACAAACCATTGCTTCATCAGCAAATTTAAATAAAATGAATGAACTAAGTGCGCTCAATCTGTGTGTGTTTAGATGAGACACTTTATTTCGGATTCTTTAGCAACAAATGCCCTCATCATTTAGATTTTTTTTTTTTTTGCTTTATTGTTATATAATTTTAACACATATTTATTATATAAATTACCGAGTATTAGTGTTATTAACTTTGCTTCGGTTGAGAGAATGCTTATAATAGTAAAATTTGACTTAGTGACTTTATATACGATATAATATTTACAAGAAGGACGATCTAGCAATTTCTTGATGCCTACTTAAATACTATTTAATTAAAAAAGCTATAATAATAAATATAAAATATAATATTTACAATAGATTGAATTATTGTCAGTTTCGATTTTGAAGTTTAGATTTTGGACGATTTGTACTTTTTTTTATGTGTATTTGCCGAATTCCACCATAAAGGAGATCCATACAAGATTATACTCAAAACAGCCGCTTTGTAAACAAGAAGTTTGTTTTCAAAAGATAGGCTACTTTTTTTGTTTAAAATTGGATATAATACAAAAAATAATTTGGAGAATTTATTTACAACAAAATTTATATGATTTTGAAAGGTTACTTTAGGATTCAGGAGAATACCTAGGTATTTAACCTGTTTTTCCCAATATATATTTTGACCGTTTATATTTATATTTGATTGAAGTAATTTACAAGTCTTTCTGAATCGTGTAAAATAAATGGCCTGAGTTTTTTCAGTATTCAGTTTAAGTCCCCAATCTTGAAAGTATTTAGCTAAAATATTTGTATAGTCATTCAATCTCTCTATGATATCCTGGGAAAGTACATCAGAAGTGTAAATTGATGTGTCATCAGCAAACAGTGCAATATTGCATTGGTCAGTCTGAGGTATATCGTTTAGAAAAATACAAAATAATACAGGACTAATTACTGATCCTTGTGGGACACCGGAAGAAACATGCATTAGGCTTGATTTAGAGTTTAGTACCTGAACATAAAATTGACGATTTCTAAAATATGATTACAATAGTTTTATTAAATACATAGGGAAGTTTTACTTAACTAATTTATGTAAGAGACCATTTATCCAAACTGAATCAAAAGCCTTTTCTAAGTCGAGTAGGACCATCGCTGTGGGTTTGTTATAGTTTCTTTGTGTTTTAATATGCTGAATTATACGATGTACTTGATGAATGGAGGAGTGTTGGTATCGAAAACCGAATTGTTGCGGGATTAACAATTTTTTTAGCTCAAGGTGATCGTTTATTCTATTTTTTATTATACATTCAAAGATTTTGCTTATCGAACTAAGCAGACTAATGGGTCGGTAACTAATAACTTCACTGGGATTTTTTCCTGGTTTAGCTATTGCTATATTTTTAGATGTTTTCCAGGATGAGGGAAAGTAACCAAGCCTGAGACAATTATGAAAAATACATGTAAGTAGCAAAATGCCTAATTCCGGAAGTTATTTTAAAGCAATGTTAAGAATGGTGTCTGGATCTGGAGCTTTAAATGGACGACTGGTATATATAACATTTCTAACTTCTTCAGCAGATACATTAAATTTTGAAATGTCGTGTTCAGCTTAATCATTAATAGATTGGATGCTAGATTTTATGTCTTCAGATTCTATAACATTTGAAGGTATTTCGAACGATTTTTGAAATGTCTATGCAAGAATTTCACATTTTTCAGCTGCACAGCTAATCAAATTATTTTGTGGGTTATTAAGCGGTGGCATGAAGACGTATTTTTTGACATATATTATTGTTTGCCAATATGGGTTAGATCCTTTAACAAGGTCCTTTAATTTATTTTGCCATTTGCAATTAATTATATCGTAGATTTTCTGTTTGAATACGTTATTTAGAAGTTTTACTATATTTTTAAGGCAAGGATCTCTCTGTCTAATCCATTATCTACGTAGTCTATTGTGAAGCCTAATTAACAAAAAAACTTCGTCTGATAAAATTAATTTATACTTTGATGATGAGCTTACAGTTGGGACTGTAAAATTTACCGCATTATTAATAGAAGTTGTTAAGTATTCTTAAGCGAAATTGATATTGCTAAGATCATGTCTCAAATTCTTGTGGTTTGAATTGGAAATGTAGCAGCAAGTAACCTTTAGTGTACCATGGGGAGACATTAAGAGTATGGATATATTTTCAATGCTTTGCAATGCGATAACTAGAAGAAGAGAATGTTTGATCGTTTTCTTAATCAATATAGCAACACCTCCACAAGCTAAACCAATGCGGTCGTTTCTATAAATCTGGTAGTGTGGGATATGAAAAGATAGAGCTGGTTTAAGATGTATTTCTGTAATTAACATTATATTGATATTAAATTTGTTCAAAAAGTAAATTACCTCATGCTTTTTTGTATTAACGCTCCGCGCGTTCCAGGTACATAATTTAATATTATTATTTGCAGACATATTTTATGGCTGTGGCTAAAATAACTTGTACTTATTTCCCTGGAGTTCGGCATGCTCTGAGTTCATCCATAACGTTTTCAAAAATAAGTCACAATTCATTTGATGAGTATAATTTATTAGGATTTTGTTGATCTTCAGGATGTAGGGTTGCTTTTTAGAATGCTGGAATAAGGCAGTTGCATAATAGGCACTGGCATCGATGTACTTTGCATATGACTTTGTTCTTGGTTGTCAAGATGTGGAAAATTTGCGTTTGCAAGCTTAAATGTTCGGAATGGCTTAAAAGAATTTTTCCAATTAGTTTCTTCTCTGATGCGAAAATATTCTGCTCGCTTTAGGCAAATTACTGAGTTAGCAGTGTGATTACCGTTAGATCTATACCAATAGATCTGTTGGCAAAATACCAACGAAATTTATTTGACAACATTCCACAAATTACTTATAATACTATAATAATAAGGGAAATCATGTACATTTCCATAGTAAATACAAATGACATGCTCTGTCATGATTTTGTCAAATTTAATGTGGTATGAAATTTTTAGATGGCATACCAAATGTTTTTAACTAAAACAATAGATGGCGCGCCATCAATGTTGTTTATATACATATTTATTTTTTGATTTCTTCAAAATATTTTATAACAATATAGCTGTCGTTAACCATCATTTTGTTTTTTTTTTCAAGCACGGTTCATACTATAGTGTAATATCTGGGATTTTAGCTCAAAAATTGCTTTAGTACTATTTTTTTATTAATATTCTTCGTTTCGCTCTCATTTTTTTATTTTTAGTTTACGCTTCATATAACGACAAAGAGAATGATAATTTAAATAGAGAACCATATTTTAAAAAAGAAAAATGAGAAAGTTAAATTTCTATAATTTGTTTAGTAAAAAAAAAATTTCTTTTATATCTGTTCAATTTTGTGTTTAATATTCCATGTTTAATTTTGTATGATATTTAAATATTTATTTGTGTAAAATATATACATATTTCTGGATTTTTTCGTTTGAGTATTTTGCTCCATTCTTTTTTCACACTAAAATGCAAACCAAATTTCTGTTTAAAATAAGTAAACAAAAAATTACTACATTATTGCAGTAAGAATATTGCTCAAAGTTAAAAATATTTCTAATCAATGAGATCATTGTGAGGTCGTGTCTTTTGTTAATTTTAATTAATTGTTTTTTTTTGTATATATCTATGCCATCTGTTATGGGACCATCTGCACATTGCATTGCTCCAGCCAGCCTGTACTGGCATGGACGATGGTTCGGCCCATGTATTCTGCACTTTAACACGGAGTCATAGTTTTATCCATCGTCATCACTGATCGAAATCAGTTGATGAAAAATCTATTTTGCAACCCCCCTTGTAGCGATTCGAAACCGGTACCTCCAGACCCAAGCACCGCAGCTTTAACTATTGCGCCATCTGCTACGTTTTAATTTTGAAATCTACAGTATGAAAGTGAATGTATTTATTGTGACTTTAAAGTTTTTTGTGTGTTAGGTTAGGTTTAGGTGCCCGTCATAGGGACGTGACATAGACCCAAAAAAAGGTCCGTAGCCTTAGTTTTGTGTATTAAGTGGTAATTAGCTTAAACTTGTGTATTAAATCATAAATTTATAATAGTACATAAATATCAACTATAAGTGTTTGTGTATTTTATTGAAATACCGCTTAAATTGTTCAACGAAGATTAGTTTACATATCTCTATTACTTTTGACGCAAAATTTCGAAATGTGTAGTCTACTTTAATTGTACTAACCTATAACTGAAATGTTTTAAAATTTTGTTTCGTCAATATTTCGTTGAATATAAAAAAACTTTAGTTGCAAACATTTCGTTCATTCACCATTACTAGTGCCATCTAATAATTACACACGAACTATATCATGTTGAAACGTTATTTCAACGCGATTTCCTTTATAGTAATGTAAGTTATTTGTCATTCCACGAAGAGTAAATATTTAAAATTGTTAAAGAGTAACGTTATTACTTACAACTATCTTAACACAAATACTGTTGCAATAGAATAAATGTATTTAATGTACGCATGATACGTTATTCAATATTTAATTAATTAATTAAACAAGTACTTAGAATTTTGAGTTGGTTAAGAGAGGGTGTATTCTAATTTAACACAATGTGGAGTTATAATGTTAGAAAAAGCAAATACACAAAAAAAAATTTTGAAGGAAAACAAAGCAAAATCCAATAGCGTCACGCTATTTAAAGACTATTTGCAACCAATAAAACCGTTTTGTTTCAATGAACTTTATGAAATACCGAATTAACACCATTCAAATGCTTCGAAATATATTTCCCATTGGAATTCTTCCAAAAGATTGCATTTTTCACAGAACGATGTTCTATCAACATGCTATCGTTTCAATGCTAACAAAGCAGAAACATTTTTACTTCACATTTTTATTGGAAGATTTTTACACCTGTATTTTTTCAATAAACAAACTTTCAATAAATAAACTATACAAACTACACAACTATTTGTTATATGTTGCAGGACCTACTTATACGAAAATATCAGTTAAAAAAACTAGGCCCCTATAGATCTTACAGAAGGCAGGTCTAGCGGTAAAGTAGACAGTCGTAACAAAAAATTGGTGATTTTCAAATGACAGTCATTTATTGTTGATATATGTTGTGAGTTATTAGTATTTTTCATGGTTTGTATCGCGTATTGTTGCTTTGGTTAAAATTAATTTTTATACTTTATTTGCGTAGCAGTTAAGTCGTGTCGATTTCTCCTGGTATAATTGAAAATTTATAATTGAATTTGATGATAATTTTAGCTAGTGCATTTTTTCGAATTAAAAATTGGTATTTTGTTAATATTTACATTCTTAACCTTTTCTTTTAGCACAGAAAAAAAAGACTTCTTTGTCTATGCATTAAGCGTAAACATTATCACTTATCATTTTAAAATATGTTGTTTTTCTCTATTGACTAAAACTACCTTAGCAATATATATTGCATAGTTCACCTTGAGCATGTGCTCATTCATGACGGACTTTGCAATAATATGATTAAACAATAATACCAAAATAACAAAATCAGAATAAAAATAATATATCCTGGTCGCTTTTATCCACCAACTAATGGTGCCCGGCATTCCGAAAGTTCTTGGTTCATCCTTGGCCTTATGATTTAATCAATCATTCAATTATTCAATAAAATTAACTTTAAAATAATGTCGACATAAAATATTTAATCTATAAGTTCCTTGTTTTTATGTTGGGTGACACATAGAGGCACCCTGTATACAGAGAAAATTTGAGTGCTTCGTTTTATGGAAACGTTGACAAAGAAGAAAATATTTTATAATTTATTAACTTTAATCATCTTCACAAGGAAGAACAAAAAATAATAATTTAAAATGTGCTTTGGTGTTGTTACAAAAATTAAACTTTAAAATATCGCACAATTTTAAAGGGGAAAACTTGTATGAGTAAAAAGTTTGCGACGAAGATAAGAAAATTGTTAAAGTAGTTTTATAGAATAAATGTATGAATAATTTTTAAATAAGTTTTTTATTTTAATTCCTTTTTAATGTATCCTTTATTAAATAAATTATTTAAAGACAAAATTGATACACTGCGAAGTTATCGTCATTAGGAAATATTGAAAAAAGCATATTTAAATCACTTTTAACAATACGGGATGTGAGAAGTTTTTCTAACCTGAAAAGAGCCAATATTCAAAAACAGAAGCATCATGATTTGTTTGGCTTTTTATTACCGTTTGTTTAAGTTCAGGTATTCTATCAAAACCAACAACAATGTCTATACTAGCTGAGCTGAACATATACAGAGGACATAAAAAAAGTATATTGATTAGTGTAAGGTCAAGGATTAAGCTCCCGGTATGCCGGAAATAAATCAATATTCGCGCTTTACAAGCCAATTGTTTATCATACACGCGCGAACTTTGTAAATCATATTGTTTCAAACAAAACATTTTAGAAACGGGTGTTCAAAATCATAGTTACGATTTAACTAAATATAAAATATAATAGTAGTAAATTATTACTTTTTTAATTCATACGGATAAGTTTATTCTCATTTGCAGTTCGCAGATTTCAAAACTAACTATTGTACTCAAAAATTGTATGGTTGTAGATCATAGATTCAATCAAACCACACATCGCTGTTGAATATTGGGACGGCCAGTGAAATGGCAATAAGCAGCAGAGATAAGAATCGGATGTATTTGAGATGAAGAAAACACATTTCCAGAGCTATTATCGATTCATTTTTCGTTTGGCGATAAAATTAATAGATGAATTGGAAGCATCACAGGAACAAGAACAAGGAAGCGCCATAATAACAGATGATCTCCAGGAAAAGTATTCGTACCAAAACCAAATTCGAATTATTGGTAATATGTCACAGCCAGCCATTAGCAAGTGCAGCGAAGAAGTGACTAATCTCGTAAATAGCCCAAATAAATTAGATTTCTACCAAATGAGGTAAAAGGAAATCGAATTGCTGAAGAATTTGCGCAAAAGGAATACCAGGCATAATTAGGTTAGTCGATGGTACGCAAATCGCATTAACACGTTTAACACAGGACGTTGAAATGGCAAACGTGAATTGCAAAGGATTTTACAGCATAAATGCGCAAATCGTGGTGAATGACTAGAACATTATTACGTATTTAAATGCGCGTTAACCAAGATCGGTACGCGATAGCTACGTTTGGGAGCCAGCAAAGGGTTAGCTTAAATAATGCTTTGTTTTTGTCTTGAAGCAGGCTGCCAAGTTATAATAATTATATATATATATATATATATATATATATATATATATATATATATATATATATATATATATATATATATATATATATATATATATATAATACTTTCTGCTATTAAAATAACCACTCGCCGAAATTTTGGACCGAGAAGTTGACCCGATTTTGGACCAGATTGATTGCGGCGTTTAGAAACTTAATTTTTATTTTCTAAATACTTAATAGAAGCAGTTAATGCTCGATTACAACTATGGGATTTTATGCATCAATATTTCTCAAAACAGGTTTCAAAAATTTAAGTAAATATTTGAAATAAACCACATATATTGTTAGTTGTTATACATATGTGTATTGATATTATGCTTCTAAAAACCTACAGATTTAGAAAACAATAAAAAACAAAGAATCGATAACGAAAAAATGGGACTAATTATGAAGTTACTTTTTCAAAACCAAGCAAATAGAAGCAAGCTGGTCTTCTGCACCTTTGGTGTCTAAACAACCGTTAAGGTACGCCTCATTAATGGTTTTTTTAGATGACACTACAACATATATAGAGCATTGAAACTACAGATTGCACATTCTACATGTAAAAACGTAAGAGGTGCTAAAGGAATGTAAAGATGTTTCTTTTAGGGGTCCTTGACAGCTCAATTGATAAGCTTACGTCGGAAGAATAGGTTGTTTTGTGCGAATTATGCTGCATGCTAGAACTGTTTGAGCTGGTTACTGTTGAAATGACCATTTTTACACCATTAAATACAATTTATTAGTGAGCTTAATACGTTTATTGGTCGCAGATTAAAACCTGCGTTTTTTTAAGAAGCAGCTTACAATTTCAGTCGCCGCTTGTTGAACGAAACAGTCGCAAATTAAAATAATATTACTAAAATATACATATAAATAAAATATACAAAAATAAAAAAAAATTAAATTAATTATTTTGTAATTAAATACAATATTTCTTACTGATTTGAATTATAAAACCAATTTTATCGGCGTGTAATTAGTGACTTACTATAATTGAAGTTGAACAATAAATAGTTATAAATATCCTCCGGTGTTAAGTTTTTGCGGTAAAATGCCTTCTTGCAAAAAATGTGATAAAGTACGTACTGGAAGTCGTGGGAATCCTAGTGTACAATGTAATGGATGCCAATCAATCTTTCATATTTCGTGTTGCAAAATATCGAAAGACTTGGTTGAGCGTCTAAAAGACGGTTCAGTATATTGGAAATGTGATGCATGCAGAGTTGTGGGCAGACGCTCAGTAATATTTGAGGATGTGCCTGAACAATCTGGCGATGGTGAAAATGCTACAAATAACTTTACATCAAAAACAAACTCTTCATGTGCTACTTTGGATGATGTTCAAAGTAGCATTATTGAACTGACCAACAGATATAAGGTCTCGAAGATTCGCAGAACTTCATTTCGTGCACTATGGATACATTAAAGAACGACTTAAAAACAGCCTTAGATGAGATTAAAATCCTTAAAACGCACATTTCTAAAACAGAGGATGAGTGTAAAGATCTCCGTGAGAGAGTTAATCACCTAGAGGCATCGAATGACATCTTATTACAGCAGAAAAACATAAATACCATAGTTATTAAAGGAATCCCGCCTAACAAATGTGGGAACAAGGAGATAGTTATGAGTGTCTTATCTAAAGTTCATTCTGAAATTATAAACGAAAATATTATTGATGTAGTGAAATTAAATAATAATACCACAACACTTCAGTTTTATATTGTAAAGCTGTCTTCGCTTGATTTAAAAAACGTGATATGTAAGAAAATGAAAAGTCTTCACTTATGCTCGGATGATTTAGGCATCAATTTTAGCAACAGTGAATCCAGTAGAATATTTGTTATGCATAAACTGACACCCTTACAGTCTAAGTTGTACAACGAAGCAAAACAAATTAAAAGACAGCAGAATTTTCGATTTCTCTGGGTCAAAGACGGCGTTATTATGTTGCGGAAAACGGAATCATGTAAAGTATATTATATATGGTCCTTTCAACAAAACACATCAATCTTAAAAATATTATCACTTATTCCAGTCACTTTATATTATGGAATTTATCGGGATGGAAAACCACAGTACAAATTAATTATAAGTATCATTTTTGTTCAAACTTTTTTAATTTAGTTATTATTATTTTGATGTCAAATTTGAGTTTGTTACTTTGAAACTTTTTTTGTTGACATTTATTGAAATGTCAAATAATCAATATGCTTTTAATTATCCTGCCATCTGCAAAAAATTTTATGATCTAATCTTTTTTTATTTTATTGTGAAATTACGATCACTTGTTCAAATTAATTTTCCTATAAAATATTTGAATCCCCTAAATGATTATGATTGGAATTTTATAGTAAATATTTGCATCTATATAGATGCATTACATTTTTTTAGAAGTAAATTTAGTACTAGTTTTCAGTTATACATAATACGTAGTTTCATTAATGAATTTAAAGTGGCATTGTTATATTTACTTAATTATTTGATACATTACATGCTTCTAGATAAATTTGTGCAGTCACGTGAACATGGTCCGTAGTCATAGTATTCGTGGAAATGATGATAATGATTCGGTTGTTGATTTCTTGAATGCGAATATGGAAAACACTGCTGACTGTTTGAATATTTGTCATATTAACGCGCGTAGTATACCTGCTCATATTGACGAACTTGCACAGATAATGTCATCCACCAGTTTACATATTGTTGGTGTATCGGAGACATGGCTTCGTGAAGGTATGCCTAAATGCTCATTTGAGATTCCTGGATTTTCATTATTCAGAAACGACCGGGAAAATACTATTACGAGAATGGGAGGCGGAGTGGCCTTTTATATACGAGAATATCTAAAAGTGAAAATAGTAAACAAAAGTAGTGTGACTCGGTTTGAAGCCTTGTTCGTTGAGATAATGCTATCCAGTGGTAAATTGCTTGTTGGTATTTTATATAATCCTCGTGTGTGTTCCATTACACAGGCTGATGAAACTATTGCATTTATATCAAACTCGGTGAATGAATATCATCGTATTGTAATTATGGGTGATTTCAATTTAAATATGGTCGATCCAGTAGCGGCAGCTAGGCACTTTGCAGATTCAATGATTTCACTCTCTATTGAAATTTTTCCATTTTCCAATACGAGATTGTCCTCCACTTTGGATTTAATGATGGTAACAAGCATGGATTGTGACCAAATAATTATTCTCGGACAAACTGCTTTACCTGGAATTTCTGATCATGACATGATTTTTATGTGTTATAGATGTCAATATCCACGGCCAAAGGTTAAATATCAGTTCGTCCGTGATTTCTGTAAACTAAATGAGGAATTATTTATTAAAGACAGTTTATCAGAAGATTGGTCAAGCATTTATTTATGTTCTGATGTAAACAGTAAAGTTAAATGTTTCAATAATATTTTTACAAAATTATTAAACCATCACGTCCTTATCAAGCGTAAATTGCATTATAACAAGGTAGCTCCATGGTTCAATTCTGCTATCTTGGAGTCCATGAAAAAACGTGATGGTGCTTTACTAGTGTGGCGTAAAAGTAAAAATAGAGATAACTGGTTATTTCACAAGAAATTACGCAATATGACTACCCGTCTTATTCGTGATTCTAAAAGAAAGTTTTATTTTGAAAATCTAAATCCAAACAACCACAATGGTAATATCTGGAGAGTCATAAGACGTTTGGAGATGATGCCCTCTAAAGAGAGTGGTGTTAATTTTACTGCTGAGGAGTTTAATATGCAGTTTTCAAGTGTGCCTAATAAGCCGATTGTACTACCGATGACCCAGGTGGATGATAATTTCAGCAATGAGTTGAATTTTACAACATTTAGTGAAACTGAGGTTGCGATGGCGCTTCTTCAAGTTAAATCTAATGCGACTGGACATGATAATATAGTACCTAAACTCATAAAAATATTATTACCTGTTATTTTACCTTATTGTACACATATTTTCAATTACATAATTACTTCGTGTATGACCTGAGTCGTGGAAGATAGCATTTGTTATTCCTATACCTAAAGTCTCAACACCTTCACAATCATCAGATTTTCGGCCGATTAGTATTTTACCTTATTTATCTAAAGTATTTGAGATTCTTATATGTCGACAAATGAGGCAATATCTTGATGAAAATAATTTACTAGATCCATTTCATTGATTGGATTTCTGGTTATAGATGCAATCACTCTACGGCTTTAAGTAAAGTGTACTACGATTTATTACATAGTATGAATCAGTCATATTTTTCTATTTTGGTACTACTTGATTTTTCTAAAGCATTTGATTGCATTAATCACGTATTACTGGCACAGAAGCTGAGACTTTACTTTAGATTTTCTAAATTCTCAACCAGACTTATAATTTCTTATTTGAACAGCCGTTTCCAAAAAATCAAACATGAAGGCGTGTTTTCGAAACAGACATTATTATTATCTGGAGCCCCACAGGGCTTTGTCTTAGCTCCCTTATTGTTTTCACTTTATATTAATGATTAATGATACCATTAAGAATATTACACTCAAAAGACCATGTTTATGCAGATGATTTTCAACTATATATATCTGGGCCAATGAATAAAATTCATGACATTTTTAATAATTTGAATTATGATTTGGAATCGATTTCTTCTTGGGCTCAATCTAATGGCTTGATTTTAAATGCAAAGAAAACTCAAGTTCTTCCAATTTATAAGCGTAAAATTGATATTAATTTGCCTCCATTACGACTTTCTGGTGAGAACTTAGTTGTTTCTGAGTATGTTCGTAATCTTGGCGTTTTGTTTAATAGCACGTTAACTTGGAATACACATGTCAATCAAATTTGTAAAAAAATGAACTTTGTATTATACTCGTTAAGGAGATTGAGTAACATAACGCCAACTTCAATCAAGGTATTATTGGTAAAAAGTTTGATAATACCTATATTTACCTATGGGGACATATTTATTTATAATTCAGACTATCATTCTAAATACCGTTTGAAATTGGCCTTTAATTCATGTTATTAGATACAGCTTAATTCATGTATTAGATACATTCACTGTCTAAGGAAGTATGATCATATTTCAGAATTTCAAAATTCTATAGTTGGCGTACCTTTATTGACATATCTTCAGATTAGAGTACTTTGTTTTATATTTAAGTTAGTTTATATTAAACATCCATCGTATTTGTATTCATTGTTATCCTACAGTTCATCATCCAGAGTTTTTCGTATCACATCATTATCATCAAGATTTTCTAGCAACCAATTTGCTTCATCCATTTTTGTACATGGTATTGCTGAATTTAATTTACTGCCTGAAATAATTAAACGTTCCAGTTCCATAAAGCAATTTAAAAAAGCATGTATTGAATTATTTAAAACGAGTTAGGGTATTATGCCATAGTCATTATTAATGTTACTTTACTAGTGATGTGTGACTTATTATTGCTATTATTTTGTTATAATATTTATTTTAATTAATTGTTTTTATATAGTTTATATTTATATTTTATTACTGTTATTATGATTATTACTTTTATTTTTATTATTTTATTATTGTTATTATTATTAATGATTTGTAACTATTACTATTAACTTAATATATTGTATTATATTAAGGTAAACATCGAAAAGGCCAAGGGCCTTACTTACCTTAATGATTGAATGAAATAAATAAAATAAAATAAAATAAAATAAAATGAAGCCAAAGACTCCTTAACTGTAAGCGTGATCGATTTAATTCGAATTAGAAAAAAAAAATCGCAATCACAAATGTCTAAATCGGGAAGTAACAATTACATTGTTAGATATCGAAAGTAAAGAGTACTCTCGATTACTTAAAAGTACCGAAACTGCACATCGCCAGTCCACAGTATAACTTTACTTCCGACAAAGTTTGTCACATTTTCACAATCAAATTAACGTCTCTTTACACGTTAGTGTTAGTTGCTGTTAGTTAACACGTTAGTGTTAGTTGCTGCATATATTTTTAACATGTGTTATTATACATATATGAATTGGACCAACTTATTTTAATTCTGATCAATTTTTTTATGCGTTTTCATAAATCGAAGGTTATAATATAGTTAAAGATTAGTGTTCTCTCTTTCAACTTTGAGTTTTCGTAATAAACGGACAGGTTGAATCGAGCTCAATATCGATAAATGGTTTTTGATTTTCTAAACTCTTAAACTAATGAGTTTAAAAGAAGGAATTGATCTCTTTCGTTATTACACACCGTTATTTAGTTACTATACAGATTAAATCACATTTGAACCTAAATTAAAAATATCGGCATTTATGGTTTACCATTAAAAGTATAACTAAATGGTTAACAAATTTAAAGAGATTTATCTTAACTTATGTAGTAACGTGAATTAAAACGAACACAAATAATTTTTTGATCATAAATCAATAAGAACTATATTATGTCCCGTTTAAAACCAAATTTTTATATTTCGCGACAATAATATGCCGAATAAAATTTCATCGAATCTACATACGAATATTTTTGTATATATACAGTGACGACGTCAATATCTTTTGAATTCTATTCTTTATAAAATTTATGCGAATATTTTGTCATCTCTAAAACATTTTATTGCATAAATATTTGATAGCAATCGTGACCCACAAAAAACTAAAAAAAAAATGTGTTTAATCCAAGCAAAAAATGTTTAATCAAAAAAAATTATAATTTTCAACTTGTTTTAAGATAAGAATGGTTTTTGTCGCCGTCACAATTCCATGAATTTTTCATTTTATTGCTTTGGGGAATTTGTGACTGTAAATAGATTTTCATGTAATCGAAAAACGAAATTCATTTTAATAGCAATTTATTTAGGAATTGTATTCGACCCATTTGATTGTGTAGCAGATTAAAATGGTGCGATTAGACATAAATTCAGTGTTAGGTGACATTCATAGATTATGTCCAAAGAAAATTCTTGGAAGATAATGGGATATAAATATAAGTAATTTTATTCTTATTCACAAGCACAAATGAACACAATGTATTTTACAGGTCCGAAAGATATGTCAAATATTAAAGGTGACACTAACGTTTCTTTTACAAGCAAATATAACAACACTGAACGAACATATTGCAAACTATAATTTAACGTATTATTTTTGACTTGTGTGTAGATAGTAAACCAATGTATCATTCTATTATATTTATTAATCGCAACTTTGCTCTCGTTTATTTATTATCTATATATGTATTAATTTTAGTATAACTGTTTAATGTAATACCATATAATACATTAAAGCTATCTTAAATGGAATTTGTATAAGTCGAAAATGGTTTTCCCATTAAAATGTATTTCTTTGAAAATTGTCTAGTATACAAATTTCGAGGAATTATTTTTGTACATTCTTATAAAAAAGTCACACATAAGTGGCCAAAATACTCTATATTAAGATATCACGCAAATTTAATAATAATAAATTAAAAAGTTATTTATCGTTAACTTTTCTTTTGGAGACATTTAGCTAAACTTGTTCTAATATAAAGAAATACATATTAAAGATTTGTGTTAGGCGGGCTTTAAGGGCCAATCGGACAAATAAACTGCACGCTACGATAAACTCGTAACCTAGTACGTTACAACTAGGCTTGCCACCCGTCCTCCTTTGTGGAGGACAGTCCTCCTTTCGTAAGAAATTTCCTCCATCCTCCACGAACACAAAAGTGTCCTCCACCAGAAAAATAAATACCATATTTTGTGGCGTGCAACCCTTTTTGCAATGTAAATATCAAAGAGAAGGACTGGAAAAGAACGACAGTTTATTCGGGCCTAATTATTTCACTGTTTTAGATTTATTATCAAATTATTACCAGGTAGCGATGAGTCAAGAATACTACAGATATAATACCCATAACCGCTTTTGTTACTGCTGATTGACATCAGTTAAATTTTGAATTGATTAGTTGACGAGACTAATGAGGAAATAGTGGTATATCTAGATGATATTATAATCCCAAGTAAGATGATCGTAGTGGGAATAGGAAAATTAGAGGGGATGTTAGATAATGGTAATCATGGTCTGTTGCTTAACCTGGAAAATAGCAGTTTTGTCAAATGCAATGTAGAATTTTTAAGACATGAAGTGTTAGGATCACGAGTTAGACCCAAAACATCAAAAACAGATGCCGATGTAAATTGTATACAGCCAAAGAACAGAACTCAGATACGACTACAGTTTATGGAATTGACGGGATTCTCTCGAACGTACATGAAAAACTTTAATATTGTTGCAAAACTTTGGTAGCGCGATACCGCGTTTATATGCTAAATGAGTAAATCGCAAAACGTTAGCAATATATGACCCTAATTTAGAACATGAAGTGGTTACCGATGCTTGATAGAAAGGGTTAGTTGGAATTTTGTGCAAGTCTATCAGTATAAAAAAGACGACATATGACGCCTATTTAAATAGACAGACCACCCAATGTGAAGAAAAGTATCATTCATACGAATTGGAAGCCTTAGCCTTCATCGTTTTACAAGTTGTTCAACAAAAAAAATTTAATACCAACAATTTTAATCTGGTGGCTAAAATTTGCAGATTACGATGCTTTCATGGAATATCTGCCAGGAGTACATATAAAGCGCGCAGTGAGTTGGAATACAAACGGTACGGAAGAACTGAAGCATCCGGCCAGCCAGTTTAGATATTTATAAAATGATTAATGGGGAACACGATGAGCTTGATGGTATGCACCTATTAAACGAAGATCTTAGGGAAATATTTATTACGTTGAAACGACCACATCAAATTGCAGATTAACGAGGAATACTCCACGATTATTTGGCGAATAAATGTCAAATTGTTTGTAAGCCTTATGCAGGGCGCATAAATGTGTCATTCCTAGAATGATCAACTGGAGACTTGCCTAACTAAATCATGACTATATGGGATATGTGGAATTTAGAAGGCAATAAAAATGCTCCAGAAAATTTGTTAGCTTGGACTATTTCCTTATACGCTTATACGTGTAAGTTGTTCCAAAGCTTTTGCGAAGACAATGACATAAAGCATGTGATGAACGCAACCACAATGCCGAGAGCAAATGACCAATTGAAAGAAGATATAACCGCACAATACTATCTATGCTAAGGGCTACTATATGCGAAGAAGACAACAAATGGGTTTTCAAAATTATTCAATTGCAATGGTCATTAAACAAAATACCAAATTCAATTTGCCACAATATTTAGTTTTGACCTAAAACCCGATGAGTATATTGAAAAACAAATTATTACTCGCGACTTTACAGACAAAAATCGAATTGCTGGATTGAACAAACTAAAAGAAATGGCTGTTAAGAAAATAAATCGAGCTGCGATTAAAGAGATGTTCGATAGTAAATACTGGAAACCAAGGAACTATAAAGAGGGTAGATTTTATATGAAAGTTTATTTTTATGAAACGTTTTTAACGCCCCTACGACATTTTTACCGTCGATAAAAATAGAATTTTATTGCCTGCTATAGATACAACTATAATTATTTGGTCAGTTTTATCAAGATATTTCATTAGTGAAGATTTGCCAAAATGGATTGGTGGATGTTTACCAAACATGTTTTGGAGTGTTTAAAACAAAAGTTTAACTGTCCTCCTCTGGCATTTTCCAAAGGTGGCAAGCCTAGTTACAACCCAAAAGTGTAAGCTGTTGCTCGTTGCTTTTGGTTTTATTGTTTTTAAATGCCCGCCAAAATTGCGAATAAAAATAATTATGGTTCTAAACTAAAATTGTATAACGCAGGAAAGACTAGTGGATGTAATTATTTAGTTCCAAGACAAAAGTGGTTTTGGAGCAAATACTTATTAGAATGATTTGTTTTAAGGAAATTTCATTATAAATAATATTCTTATTGCGGACGAACGATTTTTTTTACTGAAAAAATATAATTTCACAACGATAAATGGAGCAACAGTTCTTACACTCAGAGTGAGTTCAACCAACGATTGTTTTTAAATCTGATTATTCGTTAGTGAACTTGAAACTACATCGATCGTGTTCTTAATTGAAAATATAGCATGCTCATTGGTTTAATTTGGAGGATAACAGAGGCAAAAATACCTCCTACAAACCAACAAAAACATAAAAAAAGCTAAATTATTATACAATTAAGCTGTACGCCTCCGGCCGATTTTTTTGGCTAAATGTTTGTCTTTTCTAAATTAATGTATAGTTTTCTATTTATTCTTAGATGGTAGTACCCTAAAATACATATACTGTGCCTGTTTTTCAATATATCTGCTTACATATTTTTATTTGACATCCAAATAAATTATAATTGAAAAGCAGTCTTTCCCTCGGCCGCAAAATGTACAGTTGAAATGAAAACGACAATTTAAACAAAAAAATCGACCGGAGTTCAATCAATTCGTCTATTATCTGTCAACCTGGTTTATAAATGTAGCCTATTAAACATCACGCATAATATTATCAATAAAAATACTCATACGAACACCAAATTCATACTGAATTTATCTATTTATGTAAATTGTACTCTGAATCGCATCTACTATCACTATCTTTTGTGTTTACTTTTTTTATAGCAATTTGCTTAGGGCTATGTTGACTTAAATTAAGTTTGTATTCTGTTTAAATGTATATTAAATATTGTATATACAACTGTACCTAAATTCTGGTTCTGCGAGATGGAATGAAATGGAATTTTTATTTATCTGGAATTTCGTTTTCCCACTGAATAATCTCATTCCACAAATTTGTATTCTCGTTTTTTTTTCGATATAATATTTTTAGTACTAGTGCTAAATCAGGAAAACGTCAAAAATGGAATTTATCTGCCATTTTAGTTGTTTCTAATTGTTTGGATGATTATATCTCAATCAATTTTTAATTTTAATCAAACCAAAACCAAATTGAAAGATAGTGAATAAATTAACAGTGAATAAATAGTGAAAGTGTGTTGTGTATTGCAATATTGTCTATAATACTAATTTTAATACAGAGGTACAACCATGGATGCATCAATGTGAATTCATCTCATAATAATTGAGAAAAAACAGCAAAGAATAAGACTGTTATGGCATCGGCGAAAACTGATAGATTGAAGTAATCCATTCAGTATTCCTGAAGCCAGATTTCAGGAACTATTTAGGTTTCCTAAACATTTGGCAAGATGTTTTATTGATGAGCTATCGTCTTGTCTTAACGAACGCCAAAAAATACATGGTTTGCTAAAATTCTTAAGAATTTTAATAGTAATTCGGTTTTCCGCTACAGGTACAATTTTATTTTTTAGTTTATAAATTGTAACATATCTACAGAAGCATTTTTTATATTTTAGGATCATACCAGCGAATTGTTGGCAAAAGATTTTTGATAGCGCCAAACTTCAGTCAGTCGCTGCATTAAACGACAACCTGCTCCAAAACTATATAAAATTTCCGGAAACATCAACTCAATTAAATGAGAAGAAATCAAAGTAAATATTAACTTAATACAAAAGGTGTAAACATTTAGTTCATGATATGATTGTTTATTTTAGATTTTATCAACAACATAATTGTCCGGGAATTATTGGCTGCATCGATGGGACACATGTTCTTATAAAAAACCAAAAAGTAATGTCGAACACGTCTATGTTTGTCGAAAAGACGGCCATTCAAAACATATTCAAATTGTAAGTTTATTTATTATATGAGCAGTAACTAAAACATTTCACTTTATATTTGTCTATAGGTTTGTGAAGCTGATTTACTGATACTATCAGTAAACCCAAAATTTGGCGGAACTGCTCATGACGCGTTTGTGTGGAAGTCGTCGCTACTACAATTACACCTCTGTCAACTTTACCAAAAAGGAGTAAGGGACTTTTGGCTGCTAGGTAATGAAATAAACATTTTAATTATACTTGATGACCTAAACCAGTAGTTTAATTTCAGGTGATAGTGGATATCCACCGCAACCATGGTTAATGACTCCAATCCTTAGCAGTGCCACCGAGAAACATAATAGATATAACGTTGCACATAAATCTACCCGCAATTGTGTGGAAAGGTGTATTGGAGTATTGAAAGGCCGATTTCGTTGTTCTCAAGGGAATGGTTTCTTTGCTATTCACTATCAGAGTGTGGAGTGATCGTGAATGCGTGTTGTATTCTCCACAACATATTTGTTAGGAACCGGATTAACCTGGATGAATCTGAAGTTGTTTTGGATGAAGAGGAGTATGAGGTTCCCGATGATGCCGAATACACCATCGCACAATCTCGCCATTTAACAGATGGTCGAAGAATTAGAGATGAATTAGTGGAAGAATATTTTTGATGATTAAAAGAAATAAATAAATGAAGATTTAATTAAAATATATTATGTAATTCATTATTTATATTACTATTACTATTAAAATTACTATCCCGTATTGCATCCGCTATATTGTTAATTGCAGCAATTTTTTGTTTATCTAGCTCTAGCTGCTTCAATTTTATTTCGGCTTTCTGTTGCAAAATATTGTTCCTCCTTTTGTCTTCAACCAAGCTCTCCTCCATAATTTTCTCTATGGGTCTAGAACGACGTTTTCTTCCAGGTTGCTACGCTTGTGGAATTTCACTTTGAACGTTGGTATTGTCGGTTAAATGACTCGAGTCCGAAAAGTCTCTCGAGTAACGTAAAGTCTAAAATTTAGATATAATTAAGAATGCTTCTTTATATATCGCTACAGAACTTGATATACCTTAAATCGATCCAGGTTTTTCTCCATCTTTATGCGCTCCTCCGGCTTCATTCAGTAGCTATGATACTTCATTCCACTTATCCTTCATCTCGCGATTTCCGTCTATTCCATCAAATCTACGAGAAATAAAAAACAATCACTTGGTATTTCGTATGGTATTTATAATTTCATATTATTTATTATAATTTTTGCTCTGTATAATTTGGAAATCGTCACTAGAAATATTTTAGTTCTATAAACATAAATCAAATAATTACCTGCCACGGGGAAAAATCCAAATGTTGCTCCAAAAAACTAACCAATACTTCTTTTTGGTTCCACGTAACTTTTTTACCAACTTTTTTATTGATTAAACTAGACATATCCACTTTTTTTTATTAAATTTAAACCAAACAAGAAATATTCCACAGCTTAATTATTTTTTCAGCGTCAAATTCCGTGACGATAAAATATGACATTTCATTCCACATAAGTGGAATTTATTTTCCCATTCCATTGAACCGGAATCCAAAAATCTCATTTAGTACAAAATCTCATTCCACGAAAAAATTCCATACAACCAGAATCTACCTACTGTATACCTAAACTTAATAGCCACTTTTACCCCAATTGTAACAGTGTGTTGAGTAAATAAAACAGTGTAATAAAAAGCTTGGTGAAACGTGATATAGTAGGTATTGTTGTTGATGTTTTTGTTTGTTTGATATTTGTTTTTTTTGCGCAAAAAAGTTAAAAAATTATTTTACGAGTTTTATGTACACGATACATTTTTATGTGCAATATACATTTTTTATTTATTTATTTAATTCGAACTTCAGCAAGGTACAATATATAATAACCATTTTTGTTTTATCGGATGACATTTTTATGAAAACTACCACTGAACTTGCGCAATTATATTGAACTAACATAGACACGTCCAAGTTATTACGCAATATACTCAATTTTTATTCAAAATTTTGAACATTTTTTATCAATGCTTTTATTGCGCAAACAGAAGAAATAGCAAATTATATTGTGCAACAATAACGTCACACAATTATATTGCATAATTTAATTGTACGTGAATACCAACCTTAACAAAACCTTCCATAATAAAAGCCGAATTCATCCAAATTCTGCTGATCAAATTCACTTTAAACACAAATTCGTTTTTTTAAATAATAGTTTTAAAAATTTGACAACATACACGAACGTATATATATTGAAACATGATCATATTTTTATCAGTTTAAACACATCGTACGCATCTATTAAATAATAGTTTTAGCTTGGAGAATTGAGTTTAGTTAATCCCAAACATAATGCTGTCACAATACAAGTGTGGCAGTAAGTGTGCGTAATAAATGCCTCTAAGTGCTTTGGTTTCAATAGGTTTTGTAATGGACCATAAACTCCGAAGCATATAAATTATTTTCCTACTTAAGTAGTTAATATGATTAGACCAAGACAAAAAATTGTCAAAAAGTAAGCCTAAATTTTTTCGAACATTACTAGTAAAGCATATTTTGTTATTTTTAACTAATTTAAAGGGTGGTTACATTGTAAGGGCCGATGTTGAATGTGAACCACACCTAAACGTAAACGTCAAGTTTTTTTCTCCATTTCATTTGACATTTCTCAATTTCAGACTAATTCAATTTGAACCATGGAAAGATACACAATCGAGCAACGCGTTAAAGTTATTCAGGCTTATTATGAAAATGGGCGTTCAAATCAAAATGCATATCGTGCACTTTGTGATTTTTTCGGTCAATTTAATCGTCCAAATGTGCGTACAATCGGAAAAATCGTGCAAAAATTTGAGCAATCCGGATCTGTAGGAGATTTTAAAATACCAGTGCATGCTCGTACAGCTCGTACTGCAGAAAATATTGCTGCTGTTCGCGATAGTGTGGCTGAAGAGCCGTCCACCTCAACTCGTCGTCGTGCCCAACAATTGCACCTCTCATCTCTCTTTTTATGTCCCGAATTAGAAGATATGGATGTGGGCATTATGTGGTTTCAACAGGACGGTGCCACTTGCCACACAGTTAACGAAACAATGGCTCTTTTTCGCGACAAATTCAATGGTCGTATTATCTCACGTGGTGGCGATGTCAATTGGCCGCCAAGATCATGTGATTTGACACCGTTGGACTTCTTTCTTTGAGGTTATTTGAAAGAAAAGGTGTACGTCGATAAGCCAGCAACACCGAGCAATTGGCGCAGTGGTTAAAGCTGCGGTGTTTGGGACGGGAGTTATCGGGTTCGAATCCCAACGGGGGAGGGTTACAAAAGGGATTTTTCATCACTTGATTACGATCGGTGATGACGATGAACACAACTATGACCCCCCGTTGGAGTGCAGAATTCATGGGCCGAACCATCGTCCATGCCAGTACAGGCTGGCTGGAGCAATGCAATGTGCAGATGGATATTTGAAAACGCGAACCTGTATTCACGCGTCCTCGATTTGGCTAGTAATGGTGTAAAGTAGGACGTTAATTAACCGCGAAAGAGTTGGGTGAGCTTCGGCCCCAAAACAGATTGCATAGAAATAAACAAACAAACAAAACAAACAAGCCAGCAACAATTCAAGAGCTAAAGGATGAGATAATTCGGCACATTAACGGCATAGAACCTCAATTATACCTAAGCGTCATCGAAAATTTGGACCATTGGATGGAGGTGTGCCGCCGAGTCGCGGCGGCCATTTGGCCGATATTTTGTTCCATACATAATAAAACAATACCATATTATCATAATAAAAAGAATTGACAATAATTTCCTAAATAATTTGTGTTTTATTCAAAATTAACATCGGCCCTTGAAATTTAACCACACTTTATTAGGCAACTCCACTACATTTAACTTAGCGTTCTTTATTATGATTTATGATTGCTTTTGTTTTAATTGAGTTCAGGCTAAGAAAGTTCTTTTTCGACCATTCAATTGCGTTTATATCTTGATTGATTAGTTTAACATGTTCAATAAAGTTATCAATTTTCAAAAATTTTTAAATTTTCAGATCAAAAGCAAAAATATGATATTTTCGAATGACGGATGACATCGGGCAAATGATTAATATCCATCAATAATAATATAGGACCCAAAACAGATCAGTGAGTTACACCGGAACTAATGCCTAAACGATTACTAACTACGCCATCCGCATTAAATTCTTGACACCTTCCTACTAAATATGACATAATGAGTCTTATTGCAGAAGTTTTTTAGTTTATCAAATAACACTGAAGGACTAAAGCTGACGAACACCTTGGGAAAATCAAAAAGAACTGCAATGTTAAACGAGCCTTCCCCAATAATTTTCATTAAATCATAAACAATTTAGAGCTGTCAATGTGGAGCTGTATTTATGCTGATTGATTTATGTTTGGAAGACATAAGTAGTCACATTTTCTAATTAGTCACATTTTTAAATTTAAATAATTTTTTCGAACACTTCATTTGGACCTGGGCAAAATACTTACCAGCTGAAAATTATTTGGTATAATAGCTTTAGTACATTTTGGAATTGTGATAGTTTTTGCAGTTTTCCAGATCACTTTGATTTAATAGAGTTAAATATCAAAACCAAATGATTTTGAATAATGATATAATATAGGATATAATATTTTAATAAATTTTAAAGGAATGCCATGTATTTCAATGGAATTTGATTTGACAGAAAACAGTGCCCTAGTAAACATATGAACATCAGTGTTTTGGAATCAAAAGCTATTACAATAATAAAAAGAGACGTCGCAATCCATATATAAAAACACATTTTAATCATCGTTGCGGGTTAGAACCATCTATATTGCAAGCCATACTGTTTACATTCTCATGCTATAGATGAAATACTGTGTAGAGTAAGTATTTTAGAAGGAAAAGTATTTTTTCAATAACAGCTGTTTTATTTTAGCGGATGCCAAAATATTTCACTACATTTATCAGTATTGCGGCATAAAGAAATAATATAATAAGAGTGCTCAAACAATATTAACTTATTTTGGCGTGCCGATAGTAGCGACTCGACCTTATTTACCGATCCATGTAAAATGTGCGGAAGTTTAACGTCTGTCTTTGGATTATTTTATCCACCACATTTGATTAAATCATTTAGAAATTCTTTAGTTGCAGCCGAGATCAAACTTCCGATGAAGTAGCTAGTTGAAAAGTAATTCGTGCATTTTACAAATTAGAGTTGAAATCTCCGACTACCAGCAACCTGGATATTTTTAAAAAAACTGGATAAATTATTGGATGTTCTAAATTCTAAATGTTTGTTTGATGCAAATCGATTCGAATCAGCTTTAAAATGGCAAAAGGATAATGAATTAATCCAGTTTCTTCATGAAATGACTGAAATAGTCAGCGATGAAAAAGTTTATTCGTTTGAGATTCCCACACCTATAACATTTCAGAGCTGTTCTGCTAGTCAGTTTTCTGATATCTACAATCTCTTTGCCGATTATTTTCTTTCTGTGTATGAACCTTCTTCCTCATCTGCTACATCAAATATTTCAACTCTCGTATCTCATTTTAAAAATGATTTTAATTTTACCCAAGCAGAAGTTGATGATGCTTTATTGCAGCTTGATATTAATAAGGGAGCTGGTCATGATGGTTTTCCACCTATTCTAATCAAGCGCTGTGCTGAGAGCTTAACTCCTTCTTTGACTCTAATTTTTAATGAAACAAACCGTTCTGGAGTTTTTCCTGATCCCTGGAAAATTTCTTTTATTCGTCCGAAACAGTCAATTCCGAAACTTTTCGAAACGTTCGTACAGAATTTTTTACATTTTCACGTGAAAACGTTTATTTCTCTTGCTCAGTACGGTTTTTATCCGGGTAGGTCCACTGTCATAATTTAGTTTAATTTTGCGCATTTACATACTATACTGAATAATAAACAACAACTTGATGTGATTTACACAGACTTTTCGGAGACTTTTGATAAAATTTATCATTCAATTCTTATCGATAAGCTCGAGAAACTAAAATTTGAATTTGCTTAATGACACTTTTACGCTAATGATTTTTAGATGGTTTGAAATTGCAAAGTGATTTGAATAAATTCTGTGAATGGTCGATTAATCACCAACTGTTATTGAATGTTGGTAAATATAGTACTTTCTTTTTTTCGTATTCGTAGCAACATTTTCTTTACAGCAAGGCTGTAAATAAAGTGAAATTCACATCTGACTTTGGTATAATATTGTCCTCTGTTCTTTCATTTACAAAACACATAGACTGTAGTCTTTTGTAACCCGCTCACTCTAAAATCTTTGTATGTATCCTTTGTTCGATCCATTTTAGAGTAGGCTTCTCAGGTTTGGTCTCCATTCTATCAAAGCCATTCGAACAGAATTGAAAGTATTCAGAAGTAGTTTGTTTTTTATGCGCTTCGGGGCTTACCTACTTTTCGGATAAGTCAATATATTCCCCCAACCTATAAAGATGGTTGTTATTTATTAAAATTACAACGATTAAATATCGGACGACGCGTAGCATCTGTTATCTTTATTTTCGTTGTTTTGGTTTCTCGTATAGATTGTGATGAAATTCTCGCGCGTTATAATATTTATGCTCCAATACGTTGTTTGCGCCTTCGTGATGGATTCTTACATATTGATTCGGTTTCTACTAATTTCGTTCTTTCGGATCTAATTTTGAAAATGTCGCAACTTTTTGTTTCTGTTAGTTTAGACTTAGCAAGTCAAGAAATTTGTGATGAATTGCTTACATTCTTTTCTATTAATATTAAAAATTAAATTTTCTATAAGGCTATAATTATGTAATTTTGCTTAATCAATTTTTTGTAATATTTTGTATTGAATTTTTTATTTTTTACCGATTGAATAATAACTGAAGGTAAATAAATATAAAGAATACTATTCGATACGTACAGGTAATTTTTTTGCCAAAACCATTAACCAATTGAAAAAATATGTAGGTTTGTTGCATTTTGGTGTAGCAATATAAATTGAATTCAAATTAAATACCATCAGCAATTATTATCAAAAACTCTGGAGGATTGGGCCAACTTCTATCGTAAAAATGCAAAGCCAATGGGTGGATTAGGAAAATTGTGGAGGAAGACGAATCAATATTTGGTAAAAGGAAATACCATCGCGGACGCCACGATAAAGGTAAATGGGTTTTTGGAATGGTGAGTTGTCATACCATGATACATCTCCTTACCTTTTATTAAATTCTTTACCAATGTGTCTTACAGATCGATGGAGAATCGGGGGCTGTGATTTTATTGCCGGTAGAAAAACGAGACACAAACACGTTATTACTATTAATTAAAAAATAGATTTTACCAAACACCACAGAGATTTCCGATTACTGGCAACATAACTGCGAAGGTTATATTCATATAAAAATTAATCCCTCCCTTAAATTTTGTTGATCCCAAATCTGTGGTAATATAATTAGGATTAAGGACGGCGCGGAGCTAAACTGTTTTACGCCGGGTACCTTGCCCAATATTTGTTCCTTGAATCATGTAAACAAAATTTCGAGGACCCCTTTACTACTTTCATGCGACTTGTCGGAAAACTTTATCCATTAAATCTGGATCAGTGGAAGAAACAATAGCTTCCAAAATGAAGAGAAAGAAATTGAAGGTGGTGAAATAAAAGAGGAAAATGAATTTCTCTACAATAAGTTCATTATTTTTACTGCCCAAAGTTTTTTCTAAAAATTTGGTAGACTCTACAGATGATAATCAATATGAAGTATGAACTAGTTTGATTATCGATAAAGATTATAATTTGAATTATTGTATAGAAAGCAATAAGTTGGATGCTATGTACTAAACGGTATAATGGTTACGAAGACGAGAAAGATTATAGTTGTACATACCAAGTTCAACTTTTACCGTTACAACTAAAGTAATCTTCATTTATTTTTATTAAGGCGTTATGAAGGTTCACATTAAAAATGTATATTTTTAAAAATTAGTCTTAATTTAAAATAAAAAATTATTTAAAATTTCGAAATTGTATTTACCTTGATTTAGTCAATTTCTCATTTGAGTTCAACCTGACCCGTCTGGATTGTTTCTTGCAGTAAGAATTAAGAATTTTATGATATAATAACACGTTCCGTGTATAAGTGAAAATTTGAAATGCCAATTCATCCAATAGTTATAACCTTTGTGGATGTATTACCTGAAAATATAACAAAATAAAATGAAAAGTTAATATTTGATCTAAAAAAAATAATGCAGAGCTTAAAAACTAGCACAAATTCCGAATAATTAAAACTGCATATAAAACATCTATATATAAACTTTATTTGGCTTGATTTGAGAATAAAAACATATTTTAATTCCTGAATAGCGGTTTACGTTCTGAACCAAAAATCAAAGAGCCGCCCAGAAGAAGAAAAGAGTAAAACCTTATTTGTGCCAAATTCAAATCACCAAAAATAAATTTCTTTCCAGTGAAAGGTTTTTAACGAAGCGAATAATTTAAGCAGTCAACCACTAATTAGATGTTCATTAGTTATTGTGAAGTCGGGCAAAAGTAATTCAATTAGTTAGTAAAAACGTTAAACCACCTGAAAATGTATTAGTCTACATGATACTACATAATGATAATAAAATTCTAAATATATTATTATATACCTTTGTTAAAATGTGTAAGAAGTGAAGAAATCAATAAGATATCCTCTATTGAGTGACTTATCATATGCAGATTAAACACATGTTAACACTTTGTTTGCGAAAAATGGTAAATTCCCTTGGTTATCCTTTTCACGTAAAACCATTTTATCGTTTTTTATTTTATCAGATAAAAATTGATTTTTTTTTTGTACAAAGAGTTATAAACGAAACAAGTTCCATTTTAAATGTATGTTACTCACCATTACTAATCGATAAAATACAATAAACAGAAAAATAGTGAAGGCACAATAGACGAACATGTCCTCAAGTATTTCACTTACGATTCGATTTGTTTGTCGTAGGAGGCGAATAAATTTGGTGCTATGAGATTTGGGATTTCATTTTAATTCTCTGGATTTAACTTGATTTGGATATTTCTTGCGAGTTTATTTACTTGCGTTCACAGATAACAAAGCGAAAACAAAACTTAATAAACGCGCAATATATAGATATATGTATTAGTCCACTGCAAAGATCTTTCATAGTTATCAATACTAACATATATGGCAAAAATACGATAGTGCCTAGTTATCAACTGGTGTGATTATTATCTCAGCAATCCATAAGGTCTCATTGCATAGTACATTTTATACAGTTCATCAACTGTACTGCGATCGAAAATACTAAATGATATGCTAATACATATTTGTACTAATCAATGCTGTCGTTTTACTCCGATCGGAGTATTTGTACTACTTTTTGATCGCGAGTACTACCATACTACCCAATTACCCAAAATACTCCGATTCTATTTTTTATACGATTTTTATATTTTATTACCCGTTTCATTCATTACCCAGTATATTTTGTAAATATTTTGCATTCCGGATTCTACATCGTTTCTTCTGTTTTGGTTGTTTGGGTTTAGTTACATTTTTGACAGTTTTTCCTACATATCTTTTTTGTGTATTTCTGTTTCTTTTCGATTTCTGAAAAAAGTTATGTATTTGTAATTGTGAATTTGTGTCGCCGGTGTATCCCCAATTTAGGTTATGAAAGTGCTGTGTCCATTGAAACGTGTAATAAATAAGTTAAATTAGTGAAAATTGAATAAGGTAATTTATTCTCTAAGTGTTAAGTGTTGTTTTTCTTTAATAAATTAAATTCCACATAATAATCAAAAATGGACAAGTAAGATTCACTAACAATATAAAATTTTTGAAAAACTATTAGAGCTTGTTATTTTTTAGATTTATAATAAAAATACCCGCCACTAAAAAAATCGATGCCACGGAAATGCAACAACAGCAGATGAGCCAAGAAATTGAAAATACCATTGAAATAGGTGAAACTGTAAGTAATTTTAAATAGTTTTAAATTTAATGTTATATGATAATTGAAATATGTAACCATTTAATATTCAAATAAGACAAATTTACTATGGTAATCGAATTAAAATTAGAATATAAATTTTATTTAAATAATCTACATAATATGTTAAATAACAATCTTTCTTTATATAATATAAAAAAAAAGTTTATGAGATACGACTTTTATTGTTTTAAGATTTACTTACAATAAAACTTATTTGATCGTTAGGTAATCAACAAACGTTTAAATGTAGGCAGTTCATCAACAAAATCCTCAAATGGAATCAAAAAAAAAACAGAGCAAAAATTCCGTTCGATTTGGTTAGAGAAATTTAAGTGGATAGTTGAAAAACGGAACAAACCATATTGTAAATTGTGCAACAAAAGTCTATCAAATAATATTAACCATATTGAACGGCACAAAAACACGACTATACATAAAACAAAAATTAATTCTTTGAAAAACCAACCCGAAATCTTCGAAACTGAACAAAATTTAGACCAAAAAACTACACTTAAAGCTGCTAAAATTTCGGAACTCATTTTAATTATGTTTATTGTGCAACATAATTTACCATTTATATTAATAGAGGATTTAGTAATTTTAATTAAAAGTATAGCTACAGATTCCAAAATTGTAAAACATTTGAAACTTGCAAAAACAAAAGCAACAGAGACCGTCATCTTAGTAATACACAATGAAGGCTTAGAGCAAATCAGCAAATTTTTACGAAATCAACCATTTTCAATAATAATAGATGACACAACAGACGTAAGTACCTCAAAGTGTTTGGCAGTGGTCACTAGGTATTATGATAAAATAGCCGGAAAGGTCAGAGATCGCTTTTTAAATTTGATTCAACTGGAAAGCTGTGATGCAAAATCTATTTATGAAGCTTTAAAAAAATTATTTAACAGCAACCAAATTCCTTTAAGAAATTTGATAGGTTTCGCCGCTGACAATGCATCAGTCATAATGGGCCACAAAAAAGGTGTTCAAAAGTTGTTGCAAAATGATAATGCATCATTGTACGTTTTAGGGTGTACTTGCCATTCGATTCATTTATGTTCGTCAGCCGCTGCTAGAAAGCTCCATGAAAGTATTGAAATAATGGCCAGAAATATATACATGTTTTTTGCTCTTAGCGCTAAAAGGCAATTTGAATTCCAGGAGTTCCAAGAACTCTTCAACGTAAAACTTCATAAAATATTAAAGACATCATCTACTCGATGGCTTTCATTAGAAAATGTAGTAAACCGTATTTTAGAACAATGGACTCCTTTAAAACATTTTTTTATTTATTATGATTACGAAAATAATGATTTAGCAAGTAAAATCTTAACTGAAATGACCGAACCAAATAAATTATATTTTCATTTTTTATCGTACATCTTAAAATTAACTAACAAAATAAACATAGAATTTCAATCAGAATCACCTAAAATTCATTTACTTTTGCCAACCATAGAAACCTACGTTAAAACTATACCTAGTAATTTTGTCAAATCAGAACACATTGGTGTGCATATAAATGAAATGGATTTTTCTAGAGATGATATTTGTTTGAATATTGCAAAATGTGTATATAGGCGGGAAAGCAGAACTTCTTATAGAATCTGGAACTTTAAAAGAAGATGAAGTAAATGTAATTAAAACGATTTGTCGTTCTTATATAGAATTATAAGGTTGGAAGAACAGAAAATAAATGTTGGGACGAGCTGGTCGAGTTATGGAACCAAATTCCGCTCGACTTCATCCGTAATTTATACCAAAGTATTCCAAATCAATTGAATCTTTTGAATTAAGCTTTCTATTGATCCTATTGATTTTATTTTTTTAAATATCGTAATTGGTATTTTAAAAGTTTAACTATAAATCAAACTGAGAAAATCAGTAATACAAATATATTGAAATACAAAATTCAAACTGTCTTTCTGTTTAAAATGAACATTGTTTTGTTGTTGCAACAAATATTACAATTAAACTAGGAGTAGTAAATATGCGTATAAAAATATCCTACTGTATTTTGTTGTTGCTACAAATTTTTTTATACATTTAAACACACACAAACCTAAACTCTGGATATACAAAAATAAAAACTAAAGATATATTTATATAAATAAAAATATAAATATAAATATATTATATAAATTAATTAAAATTAAATTGCCGTTCATCAACATTAAAATATATTTATCATCAAATAGCTATCTACGGCCAAAAATTTCCAAGTTGGAAATATATAAAAAAAATTTTGTATGAATTTGAATTAGAATAGTAAACGATTTTACAAATAAGATTTTGTTGTTGTTATATTATATTAACTACATTGTATTCGTAAAACAACGAAAAAAAAACAAAATTAAAAAAAAATATATAGCATACGATCGGCGATCGCACAAGAAATACCGAAAACCAACCGAAAAACAATTGTGTTAGTGTTTTTATATAAATAAAGTATATTTTATATGCATGTGACTGTGAAGAAAAACGAATGAAAATAAAACAAATTCCATTAAAAAAATCTATCAAATTCAAGCTTTATTGTAACTTTATATAAATTAAATTAAAGTTATTCACTAGATGGATTTAAAAATATGGATTTTGCAGAAAAAATACTGTTGCCCTTACTATTTTGTTTGTGTCTTCTCTTCTGATATAGTAAATGATCTTTGCTATTACATATATAAGGTCTTTGTTTCAATTATTATCTCATGACAAATGTTTCATTTAAATAACATGAGGTGTACTGTACATAAAGCCTTCGTAAACTATACGTAAACGTAACGCCGTGCCAAAAGGGAGAGAAATCTTTAAAAAAATTTAAGAATCGAATATCGCCTTTAAAGTGCCACGGGCAGCGCTACGATCTGTAAGTGCTAAAGGTGGTCAACATTTGTTTATCTGTCATATTTCATACAAAACTAACGTATGGTTAGTTTTATGAGCCAACATTTTTTAATTCACAATCATGTTTATATCTTAAACATTGACTATTAATATTAGAAAGACCTATAAAATATATTATTACATTATTTTTAGAAAATCGAAGTATTATTCATACATTAAGAGTGCTTTAAAATTTGTATTTTACAAAGTTAGGTTATGTTGGATACTTGAATGTTTAAATTAAAAATGTTGACAAAGGCGAGATGGTATATTTGAACTATGTAAACACATAATGCATCTTATATATAAACCATCTTTTACATGACCATTCTAAAAATATATATAGAATTATGTAATCAAATTTTTAAAAGAATAAACTTTAACGACCCCACTTTAACCGCCTTAAAAGGGCTAAACCCTAAAAATCTTGGGAAAAGCATCGTACCACTGTACAAACGTTTTTCTAATATTTCACAATTGGATGATTTAGAAAAACTAGACGAAGAATGGCGAATTTTATTAAATTATTCAGACGTCGACAAAAATTAAGATTTAGTTGAATTTTGGTATTCAGTCTTTAACATAAGAAACGGGTTAAACGAAAAAATGTTTCCAACTATTGAACAATTTATAAGTGGATTATTAAGTTTCCCACACAGTAGCGCCAGTGCGGACGAGTTTTTTCCCAACTAAATTTAATAAAAAATAAACAACGAAATTCCCTTCATACTACAACCGTAAATGCCATAATGATCGCAAAGGAGATGTTACAAGACGTGGAAGCGCCACATTGGACCCCATCAGATAACTTAATTAAATGTTACAATAAATCAATCGTTTAATATTTAAATTTTGTATTCTTTATGGATTTAATGATTAATGATCTTTTAATAATTTTTTATGAAATTTAATAGTTAATTTAAAAAAAAGAAAAAAAAGAAATATTTTTACCAACTTTTTAACTGAATTAATATGATAATCTAAATATGTTATAAATAACTATTTTAAGCTGTGAATTTGTGATAGACATATTATAGAAGTTATTGAAACAAAATTGCGATATTTTTTACCAAATAGCAATGTAAGAAGAAAGTGATTCTTCCGTAATTATAATTGAATTAATATTAGTTTTAAGCTCTATACATATTTATTTTATTATTATATTTATTATTTTACTGAAATGTTAAATTATTGTTTATATTTTGTTCAAATTAATGGTACTATCTGTAATATTGAAAGATTAATAAAAAGAATATATATATATATATATATATATATATATATATATATATATATATATATATACATATATATATATATATATATATATATATATATATATATATATATATATATATATATATATATATATATATATATATATATTTATATATATAAATAAATATTGAAATTTACGCAAAAATTATGCATTTTCCATCTTTTACTCTGCATACTCCTCAGTACTACCTTTTTTAAAAAAAAAAATACTCCTCTCAAAACTCAGACTGCGACAGCACTGGTACTAATTACAAAATATTTACATTAGAATTTATATTAATATGACATTAAACTATGCTTATCCGTTGTGTCTATAATAAAAAATACACACACTAGTCTTTAACGGGTCACCTGGGTGACTTTTCACCGATCAAACATTTAAAAGAATGGAAATAATATTTTTTATGTTGAAAATAATAAAAAAAACATAAAAATTTAACTATCTGGCACCGTAAGTGTGTAAACCGTCAACCGTTAACCCATAATATTCTTCGGCAAAGGTGTGGGCCTGCAAAATCGACCAACATGTCAGTATGCGAAATATTTAAGTTTCTTCAGTGACGTAATGTCTAATATAATAATAAAAGAGGCAAAGGCTATATATGCTGATTATATCCTTAAAAACCCAAACAAACCCCCAAAATAATGGAAATTATTGACGACCGAAGAATTGAATGCATATCTCGGTATACTGATTACAGCTAGAGTATATCACTCGAATAATGAACACACAAAAGTGTCATGGCGAACAAGTTCTAATCGATTGTATCGGGCCAGTAAGAGGGTTAATCGTTTTTGGGAAATTTCGAGATTTTTGATGTTTGACAACCCAAATAGACGAAGCCACCGGTTGAAAGAAGATAAAACTGTGGCAATATCCAAATAGTTCGAGGTTTTAAATAATAACTTACGATTTAATTATACGCTATCGGAATGCGTAGTTGTAAACGAGCATCTTTTTCCATGGAATATGGGTTTGTGATGCGCTGAATCCTACCCATTACCAGCCAAATCTACACCGGAAAACAGGAATCTGGTAGAGAAACTAACCAAGGAGAGCGCGACGTTAAAGATTTGTGTCAAAGATTTAAGGGTTCAGATCGTAATATACTTATGGATAACTTCTTTACTTCTCGGTCACGATTACTAATAACTTGGAATTTGTCAATAGTTGGGACTTTAAAAAAACAAAGCTTACATACCTCATGAAATGTTATTTAGCAACGATAACGTGACAATTTGTTTATATGTACCAAAAAAAAATAAAAGTGTAATAATGCGATCAACACAACATTATTCAGAAAACGTACCAAGGGAAAAGACAAATCCAAAGATCATCCAGTATTACAATAGTACAAAAAGCCGAATTGATTATATGAATAAGCTAGTGAGCCATTATTCCACTAAACGATGGACACAGAGATGGCCAGTGCCATTTTTTTATAATATTCTAGACGTAGCATGTCTTGCCGTAATCCAGTTGGTGCAAAAAAAACATACGAGGAGGATTTTTACAGGATTTAGGGTTGCAATTGTCTCTGCCACAAATTTCAGCTCGAGCAAAAATACTACGCGTTTATAACCATGTTGGGATAAAATCTGGCATTGAATGCATATTGGGCGAACCAATACAGCCAATTATGCAGAATACAAACAATGCTTCAAATAATTGAATCCAAGATAGCAGTGGACGTATTTGAATAAAGAGAAATGCAGGGGTTGCTTCTCACCCCAACAAAAATTGAAAAGGAATACAAGAAAAGCGTGTAGTATTTGCAACAAACCAATTTGTGGTTGAACACACCGTTACAATAAATAAATGTTTCTCGTGCTATTATTTACAGTTGTAATCCAAATGAATCATTGTAAAATATTAAATACATGAATTTTAATTAATTGTAGCATTTGTCACTCAGGTGACCCGTTATAGATTAAAGTAGTATCGAATTTATTTAATGAAAAAAGCGATATATGTCATCAAATTCTTTAGTTTTTCTCTATTTTGTCAATATAGATTTAGCTATTCCATGATGTCCCCAAGGATTTCAAACCAATTTAAAAATTAAAATAATTACGATAATTAAAAGATTCAAAACCACCCGGGTGACCCGTTAAAGACACAAGGGTCAAAAATAAAATAAACTTAATTTAATTTTTTTTTTTTTGTTATTACATATGTATTTACAATTTTCAACTTTAATTCTAAATTTTCCGAATCAATTTGTGCTTGATTCGAACGACAAATAGGAACTCCAGATTGTTGTATGTTGCCTAATAAGAATACTAATGGTTGTCAAATTTTGATGTGATTTTTGGTAACCATATTGGCGTATGGTATTAGGGATTGGCAAATATATGGAAGAACTTTTCTCGTAATACAATAATATCGCGAACAAAAAGAATGTAGCACTAATATTTAGCTTACAAAAAACATTCGAAGAAATATTTAGTCATATGTTTTCCGCATGCTACTATCATCGCAAACAAACACATCGCATTTCAAGAATATCGCAAATAAATATTTCGTTACAGAACTTAATTGCTCTCTTTATAAATTGACCCTGTAAGCCAGAAATAAACATAATGTAAACGTAAATTTTACTTTAATGAACTTATTATTAATTACTTCTTGTTAATTATAAATTACTTCTCAAAAAGTAGTTTCGTCTTATATTTAATAATAAAAATATTGCATATGTCATCTAAAATTTGCATTTTTGATGTAATATTTGTATTTGTAAATATAAGATATTTTTTCTGCGATATTGGTGATTTGCAATTTTTTGTCTACGAAATTTGGGTCTTTTGACATTTTTGACTGCGGAATTATTTTTTGCGTCTTTAGTTATATTTTTAATAATTTCATATCTTTATAAATACAATAAATTAGATATTTGCAGAAATTATATTATTGCGGCTTGCAGAAATTATATTATTATATTATGAATTAATTAATTAATAGTTTCAGAGTACTTAGTAATTTTCGGGCAAAAACTAACACAATTTATTATAGCATATGGCTTGGGGGAATTATATTATTGTATAATTATGTTATTGTATTAAGAATTAATAATTTTTTGTAATTTCAGATTAAAAAAAAAATTCAATTTATTACAGCCGACGATAACTAATTGCTAAGAGCAATTAGTTAATTCATAGATTTTATTTTCAGGGGAACTTTGCAGATAACAGATAAATGATGGCACACTGGAGTTGCTGACAAGAGATGCCAGAATGCAGAGCAGTTCAGTAAAATTGTGATTGTTTTATGCTAACAGTAGTTCGAATATTGCCTACCGAGAATCCGGATCAATTCCGTCATTACTGACATACCTTTCCTTTCGCTGAGGTCGATCTCAATAATTTAACTAATATCCTGACTTATCCTTCCAAGTATATGTAAAAATATATAGTACGGTGGGCCCGGCGAAATATCCGGGAGTTCCTGCTTAATGCTTGGTCGTACACTCTAAATCAATCAATCAGTTTGATAAAAGAGCGTTTATCAAACGTGTTATGGCGTGGTTGCGAAATTTTATCCGCGAAAATATGGTAGGAAGACGGGCAGATTATTTGCAAATTCATGCAATAGGAGTGTATTTAAGTAATGATAAAGAAGAAGTGGCTACTTAATCGTTAATTTTAGTGGTGGTGGCATTTTACCACTTCAGTTTTTTTGGTTTCCATCTAACTTTCAAACCAAAGTGATTAGATTTTATATCTCTTAATTTTTCATTCCATGCAATATAAGTGTAATGCAATAGTTTAGCTTTGCTTAATTTGTTAAGTTTACTAATAGGGTATCGAAGGGATCCATGTAGTGTTGGCACTGCTATTTGCCTAAGCTTATCGCAATGTAAAGTTAAATCTTTAACTACAATACTAAAATTATGTACGTTTCCACCAAAAAGTTCGTTGTTTTTTTTACATCGCACCTCACACGGATAGTATACATTCTTAAAAAAATTGCGCCTCAACACAAAATTTATTACCGATAAAAAAACCGATTTGTACTAATATAGAGAAATTTTGCTGTTGTTTTTTTTACATTGGTACTAAAATATAAAATTTCCTCTTGGAAATTTTATGGACAACCCTTCATTTATTTGGAAAATGTCATTATCATGTATTTTTGTTGCGATTCAAATTTAAATAAAAGTTATTTATTTCTTTAAAATACTAATAGCCATTTGTTTTTTATTAAACTTTAAACATTTTAGATTTGCAACCATTTACAATACATTTTTATGAAAAAAATCAACGTTAAAATTCAAATATTTAAATTTATAATTTTGTGTATAAAGTAATTTTTAAGAGAAAAAAAACTATTTTCTTTAGTAGTATAAATTAGAAATTTCTACTAGGAAATTGATACTAGAAATTTGTATTACTACGATATTGGTGGATTAATAATAATAAATATGGTGCATGTGCTTTTGAAAATTTTGAAGAACGAAGCACGTGCTAATTTAAAAGTACTATTAAAAACTAAAATAATAATAAGTGGCTAGTGTAATATATAAAAAAAACACAATCTTAACTTATTAGAATCTGTTAAAATTACATGATAAGTATCGTTAATAAAGTGCATTGAAAAAAAAACAGTAAAAATACTATGTACAGTAATGCACTAGTATTTTATACTATGTACAGTAATGCTTAATATTTTACTAAGGTAAAATTTTGATAATAATAATCACAGTTAATTACAACAGATCATAAGCAAGAAATAAAAGTAAAATGAAAAGTTTAACGCAACATGCCACATATCGTATGCATTCATGAATTAATTATAAAATATATCATTTTTTTTTGTTGTGGTTATAAATACAGTGGTAGAGGGTAAGTTATGTTAAGTAAGATTAGTTAAATCGATAGTTTGTTTCTAATTATATAATGTATTTTTAAATTTGATTAACTTCATTCGATGTATATGTTGTTTTTTTTCGGTCATAAATTTTTCTTTATTTAAATAAACAAAGTATAAAATATTAATTTCCCGAAATTAAAAATTATCTTATTAATAATGCGTAGCTAAATACTTGGCCAATGGGAGAATGCAGTGATTAACATAAGTAAGTTACTTAAGGTAGGTATCATTGTTTTTTTTGTTCCAATTTCCTTCCAGATCCCTTCCTTACAGCGGAAATTCTAGGTAATCGTAAGTTTCATCAAACCCCACCCCGATCCACTGAGCTTTAGCCATGCCATTCAGTCCGCTGATGAAACCTCTGCCTTTACAAATTTTGTTAATTAGTTTCTTTTTGGTAGTCATACTGACCACCTTAAACGGAATTCGGTACAGTGTCTATAGAATTTGAGTTGGAAAGTGATTTGAGTGCCAGGTCAAGTTATTATCGATTTAACTACAAAATGATTCATTTATTCATCCATATATCGGATGAAGTATTGTGGTTAAGAAGTTTAAATAATAACAGCGCCTTTTCCTTTTGAAAATCAAATGGTTTTATATAAGACCCCTTTACTTTGCTGGTTTGCTTAAACTCTCTTAGCAAAAGCAGCCAAATATAGATACATCATGCTAAGACCAGACAACTATTTCAAAGGATCGTCTCTTCGTGTAAAAAGAGCCTCTTCGTTATATTTTTCATTGTGAATACCGATAGCACCATTTTCATTAACAGTAGATAATTATTACAAATATTATAAGTATTTTGTAAATCAATTAAATTTTATTTTAAAATGAAATTTCAATTTTTCTTTATTGGATTAAACAACAGAATAGCCAAGTGAATCCGCCAATTTGTTTCAGAAAATCGATCGGCGATCAGAATAACACAACGCCGTTTGGAGGGTTAGAATTGTTTGTAGCAAATGAAACAAATACAATTAGTTTAGTACAACCACGTATGTGAAAAAACCACGTATGTGAAGTTAGCCCGAAATCCATCCCGGGAAAATGTTGCGCAACTAAAATAGATATGTATCTTGACTAAATAAGAAAAAATTATACTCAGCCCGAAAAATAATATAAAATAAAGTCTTTTCTATTAAATCATCCCGAATTTTTTTTCATAATATAAAAATTGAATTTATAAATTCATATAATATTATTAGTTACGAGTATTTAGTACGATTACGTACTTCTCAGAGAGATTGCTGGATATATCGGAATATGCAATTCGCATGATAAGACTATCATTAATGTACAGCCATTACCATATAACCATACGATGTGGATTAGGGTAATTTATAGGCCAATATTTCGAACCATTCATACATTTCATACGTTCAAACGACAATTATTTTAAAATATTTTTACGTTTAACCATTACCGCATGATTTCTTTTGTCTCGGTAATGGTTATAAAATTCCACTATGAAATCTATTAGGATCTCATAGTGGAATTCAAAAAACTGTTGCAATTTATATAAAAATAACTGTCTGTGCCACAGTTTAAGCTAACTGCATCTAAAATGAGTGATTGTAACTCATTTTTCTTTTAAATATCTGGTATCCATACATTCTCAAGAGTGTAAATTGTTTCGTATTTTAAGAGAAATTGTCTCTCTGGTATAAACTTATATTCCGCTTTTCTTAATTATTTTAGTATATTGTTGCGTGAGAATACCATTCTGTCACTGTATTTGTATACTTTTATCACAATATAAATTATTCTTTTTTTAATTTTAATAAAACGAAATAAGGAACCTTGTTTTAATAAACACAAAGAATTCAATACTTCTTGTTTTATATTTAAAACTAAAAATTATTTCAGAAAAGAAGTAAAACTTTCTTTAATGTGATAATAAAAAAAAAGTAAAGTACAGGCTGATGAAGAGGATAGTTATCCTCGAAATTAATAACTAGTTAAAACAAAAAAAGAATAATTTATGTTATACATTTTTTAGAAAATTTTTTTCTTTTAAGAAAGAATTTGGATAAAGAATTAATATAAAAATTTTTATTATCACATTAAAGAAAGTTTTCCTTGTTTTATGAAATAATTTTTATTTTTATACATAAAACAAGAAGTATTGAATTCTATGTTTTTATTAAAACAAGGTTCCTTATTTGGTTTTATTAAAATTAAAAAAATAATAAATTATTTTGGATATCATATATAGGCACTATGGAGTATTTCAATAAAATAATGGAAGGGAAAACCATTTTTGGACTCCATTTTCCCCAGTTCATAAGTTGTATATTGATTTATAAAAAAGCATAAACTAATTAAATAATAAAATTGAACATGTGGAATAAAAAAAAATCGATATTATTGAAAATTTTACTATGTTACCTCGAATGTTGAATTTTTTTTTTTGTTCTGCATGACGGGTTTTTATTATTTAGTTTGTTTATGTTAAAAGTCTTTTGAAACCAAAGTTTCACTTTCTTTTACACTATACAAGTATCATGAAGGAAAAAATAACTATTAGCTCAATGCGATTTGAAGCAAAACATCAAACTTATAAAAAAAATTTTCGAACAATTGGATAAATATTTTAAAATCACTAAATATCAAAAACCAACTAATAATCGTTAATTTCGTATTAGTAAAAAAGATGATTTTGGGAATTACATTACCCTAATTGATATTAAGTGATTTTACAATATTTATCCGATTGTTTGGAAAATTGCTTTATAAGTTTAGTGCTTTGGTTCAAATCTCCAATGAAGCATATAAATTCTATTGATTTAGCAAGATATCGTTTGAAATTCTTTTATAATTTGTAAAACGGATCAAGTTTTAATCCGTTGGTGCATACAAAAATGGTGAAGAAATTAATGGTGAAGAAATTAAGAAATTAATGTTCGGTCTTATTAATTTCTTTTGATTTATTTACAGTCAATTGCAACAGTTTATTTTGATATTTATTATTTTGCTTATTTGGTTAATCTGCAGACAACTATTAATTTAGGTGATATTAAATAATTTAAATAATACATCAAAGCTCATACAAGAAATTGTAAAATTATGTAATTCAAAATACATTAAAATAAAATTATTAAAAATACAGCTATGTTATTTGTGTTTTATTCCGTTACAAAATCTTAACCCATTAGCTGCCACAATCTCCATTTAGGGATCATATTTTTTTTTACTTGTAGGTTAGTTACATCTGTGTATTTGATTTTATATTATAACGGGACTTATTATGGTACCTTTGAAATTAATGTGGATATGTAAAATATTTCGAATTTTATTAGTTGTTTAGAAACTGAAGGTGGATAAAGTGAAAAAAATTAAAAATCATAATAATTAATCACTCATTTATTATTATTATTTTTAAAATTATTTTTTTATTAGTTGTATTCAAAAAAAAATTTTTTGGGGACTATTGCTGGTAAGTACTATAACTTATTTGCAAGCTGATGCCAATTTGGAGATCGTGGTTAAAAAATTATTGTTTTTTTAAAATGATTTTTTTTTTAGAAGTACGAAGCAATTTTACACACTTGCAGAATTAGAAGATGATCCTCTAATATAATCTGATCCTGATTTTTTTAAAGGATTTGAATCTGATGATGATAATGCTCCTTTAGATTTAGTTGAGCTTCCACCGGACAATGTCGATATACAATCGGATGAAGGAGACATTGATGACGATGTCTTGGAGGATTCTCTTCTAAAGGACGTACGCCAAGATAAATTTTAAAAGGAAAATCGGTTCAAGTGTTTGAAGTCCTCCTATTCGAGGAAAATATTATGACATATATTGTAAATCAAAGTATCGTCTATACTGTGCAGAATAACAGACGCGGCTTTACAATGACGGAAGATTGTTTAAGAAAGTTCTTGGGCTTTCTACTGTTTACAGGTTATCACTCATTATCGCAAGAACAAATGTATTAGTGTGAGGATGGAGACTTGGTTTGGTTTCAAGCAATAGACAATGTGTTGTGGTCTCACTTATTGTTTTCATACGGATCTACATAAATGAAAACAAGATGATGTGCAAGAAATGCACGGATTAAGCGCAAGTGTTATAATGAAACATACTTTGGCAATCAGCAATCCATCTAATCACGTTTTTTATTTCGATAAGTTTTTCACCAGCTTTGATTTGATCAAAATTCGGATCGAAATATTGCAGCTGCCGATACTGTTAGAAACAACATAATTAACAAATGTTCTATAAAGACAGATAATAAAATAAATAAATTCGATCGTGGCGCATTTGATTATAGATTGGATGTAGAAAACGATATATTTGGCGTATTAAAGAAAGACAAAAATTGCGTAAGAGTACTATCAAATCAGGCCATCCTTCCAGAAAGTAACCAGACGGTCAAAAACTGAGAAAAAACAAAACGAAAATTCCACAACCTTACTGTATTGACCAGTATAATAAATACATGGGCGGTGTCGACAAGTTGGATTGGTACATCAATAAATACAGGATAAAAATCCGAGGGAAGAAGTAGTATTTTCCAATTTTTACCCACGTGATAGATATGAATGTAGTTAACGCGTATGCGCTAATGTCTAACCCAAACAACTCAGAAAGACCTTCTCTACAAAAATTGTCAAACAAGCGCATCCCAGAAGCGTTAAGAAAAGATCCAATAGGGCATTATCTCGAAAGAACAAACGAAGGGAACCAAAGGAAATTATTTTATGTTATAGGTAAATTTATTCATTAATGGTAATAGAGACAAACACACCTTCATATAATGAGGGAGGAAATTTATTTGGGACAAACGAATTTTCAATTTAGTTGTCAAAATTATCAATTATTGTAATTAAACAGAAGTTGGATTTTTAGATACAGCAATTAAAATTTGTTTAATTTAATCGAAAATCGATGTTATCTGAGCAATGTTAGTATATTTACCGTAACTGCTAATTTCGTTAGGCGGATAATTCGTTTGTCACAAATAAAGTGTTTCCTCAGTGTACCTTAAAATTCTGTTCTCTAATATCAAATACATACACTTCCAAATTAGTAGTTCACAATATATATGATTTCGGTTTGGCCCAAGTTAAATTTTCAAATAACTTGCTTGAGAATCCCATAAAGATTATTTTCATTGTGACTACTTAAAGGCCTGACGGTTCAGAATAAATGTGTAACAGCGTAATATCTCCTCTGAATATTATATACTTATAAAAGGAGCGTAGTTTATGACAAAATCCGGTGCTAAATTTTTTATAAATAAAATATTGGCAGCAAATTGGAACATCCCTTTAAAATTATATGTTCATTTAGTAAAAATTTAAAACATAAATCGAATATAAAAAAGGAGCAAAAAAATTGATGATGATGACAACGAAAATAAAATGATTTTTCCCCATTAATTAATTGAACATTATGGAAAACTCAATAATAGAAAACAATTTGTGCCGAAAAATAAAATTTTAATTGAATTTTTTCCCCCGTAAGTCTTTTTGGGTGTGCAATTAAGACCTTTTTTTCGTGTTCGCTATGTTTATCGAAGAAAATGGAAAATTATTAAGAGCACATTATCCAATTTCGATCGATTATGTGTAAAACTGTATAAGATAATAAAATGGCCCGTTACCAAACTTTTCAAATATTCATAACATAAATAAAACTTCCATTAAATCTTAAATCGAAAACAATGCTTTCGATTTGTTGTAGTACATCTATAAAAAACTTGTGCAATAAATATCCTATTTTTAGCGAAAATGAAAAAAGTTATCTGATTTTTTTATGTATGAAATTGTAATAAGAAATTTACAAAAAATAGATATATGTACATATGGGGCTACTATATATTACATTCCAAGCTAAAATAAAGCAGCTGTATTTTTAGGAATCGTTTGTAAACATATCGCACCTCTGCAGAAATAATAACATAAGAAGACATTATTTGTAAATTATTTTACATTTTTGCTTTTCGATGTCTTTCGAACAATCGAGTTGACCTTTGACCATATAGTTGAGCGTTTGAAACGTGAGTTCTTGTTGAACTTAGTTCTAGTTTAAAAGAAATATTTAAACTATTTATGCCATTCCGTCTTTAGGTGGTGCGATATGTGCATAAACACAACTCATTCATTCTGCCTTTTTGTTCAGACAGGAACAAAACTATTCAAATTTACAGTGGCAGCATTTTTATTTATACTTTTTAATACGAATAAAATCGTTTTTTGTATTCTTAGTTGAACTCATTGTTTGCTATCTAGATTAACATATAACTGTAATCAACGTATAACAGCAACATCAATAAAAGGCAGCAGCAACGATAATGTGTCAGTATGGATATAGAATAGTGCTTCGAGTAGATAAAGTATTAGTTTCACATTTGGTTTAGAGCATAAAAGTAGGTCGATAACACCGACACATTATTCCATTGTTTGAAGTTTTAGACATTAAAATGATGGCTGGGAAAAGTAAAAAACTTTTATTTTTTTATTCAAAATTATTTTTTATACGGTGTACCTAATGTCTTTTATTTATAAACGTAAAAAGATTTTTCCTATAGAATAATGGGAAAATAAATACATTAGTCAATCAATTTAGTTGTAGAGTTCGACGTTTGGGAGGTGAATGTAGGTGGTAGATTACTTAGATTATAGATTTATAGTTTTTACAACAAATAAATTAAATTTAAAAAAATATTGATTTATTTACTTTATAGAACCGTTGTACGAGGAATTCATTCTGGCCATACAGAGACTATAAAGAAATCGTTTTCCTATAGGGTTGATTGCATTAGTTTCGAGCTCTTGATATTAGGAGGCTTTCTTAATCGTTAAAACTATCGCGGAATAGCTCTTTTTTGCACGGAATAACAATTACTGTCTAACGTAATATTGAAGAGAATCAACCCTCTGGTGAAAGAATTTGTAGGTTACTACCAAGGAGGATTCCGATGTACGTTTTTTGATTTACGTTGCTTTGAGACCAACGTGGAATTAACATTTCCAGTTGTAGAATATAGCTTTATGCCGCTGGATCGTGTTTGGTTCCATTAGAAAATGCTAAACAGATGATACTGAGCCAAGGTTACAAATCTCGTTAAATCATGGAGGTTAAAAAAACGAATAAGTTGTTGTCAATTAGTCACGGATCATAAGGTCAACTTTGTCAAACCCGAGAAATATTCAGATGTCAAGGCTCTATTGAAAGCAGGGAATCCGGATCGACTCTGCATTATTGATAAACCTTTTCTTTTCTTCCGTCACAAAAAAAAACTAACTATGGATCGCTTAGGTGGCAGTGATCGGGACGAGTCCGTCGTAACTAAAATTCCTATCCAATCTCTCAGAACACGTTGCGGTGCTAGCATAATGTACATAACTACAAAAAATGGATTTTGAGAAAATTAAAGTTAAAATTTTAAAATTGTTTTAAGGCGTAATATCAAAATAAACGCTTCACGGAAATCATTAAAATCGAATGTTTTTCTTTACCGTTTTAAACTTAATTCCACCTGATAGCCTGATTCCACATGATGTGTATGTCCTGATTCAAAGTACAACAGGTGAAACTCCTCAGTATTTACATGTGGAGAATTAACAAGGGTCACCAAACCAGAAAAAAGTGTCCAATTTCTAGTTTTATGATAAACAGTTGTCCAGCTAGAAATTATTATTTTTTATATCACGATAGTACATTTATATAAGGGGAAATTATATCTTCTTTTTTTTTTGTCCCCTTTTTGATTATATTACCGCCATTTGTTTTTTATTTTGTGACCGCGACCCAACTGGAACAAATGATTCTTCGGGTAAATTAAATTTACTTAAACATATATCCATTCGAGGAAGTTTGATTATTATTTGTAAATCAATTGATAGGGATATTTTGTTCTTATCCCAAGGAACATTTTTGCATTGATTGTAAGCTGTGTAACTGTTCATTACAAATCTGGTTCTCAACTTTTATGTTAGTATATATCGCCCATCGCTCGCATTCTTCGTTTCCTAGAAGGGTAACTAGAAGCAGTCGGATTGATTTCATGAAATGAATCACAGAATTTTAACTGTCACATCTAAAGGTAAATATATGGAATTCGGTGCATATTCTCGCCTATAATGTGAGATGGTCGGATTGAACGATTCAAAATGTTGTTTTATCATTTTTTATATTCAATATCTCTTAAATATGTGGCTCTTCTGCTATCGGTTGTCTAACCATGTCTTCGACTATCAGCCGAACCATTAAGTGCCGTAAAATTACCAAGACAAAGAAGCAATATAATAGAAAGAATCAAAAGCTATTTGGTATATGGATAGAAGAGAACACTTAACGTAGATGCCAAAGTACCAATGGACTATTTAGAAAAAAGCTAAAACTCTTTTTGAAAGTTTGAAGTATGAGAAAATGAAAAAAAAGCAAATCTGAAGATGTAACGTCGAGGTAGGTTCGATTATTAGATAGGTTTCATTATTCTCCGATCAGACGTATTTTTAAGTTAATTTTTTTTATTTAATTGTTACTTTTTAAACTGAATTATTTCTTGTTTGTGATTGTTATAATTAATATTATTTTGTATAATTTACAAAACACCAACAATTTTCATTTACTTAAAAATAAAAAAAAATTAATTATTTTGAATTTTATTTATTTTTATTTACTTTAAAAATTACGACTAGTTTCGATCTTGTAAAGATCATCGACAGGTAATATTTGCAACTAAAACTAACTAAGTAAAAACCAATCTTATATATACGAAAAGGTTACGACAAGTAAACTTTTTTTTTTTTTGGTCGGAAAATTAAGAAAGGGGAGGGCACTCCCACAACTATAATTAAAACTAAAAATAAGGGGTAATGTTTAACATGATTACTTTTGAAAAAATATTCTAAATAAGGGAGAGTTAATTTTTGCATTATCTGTGTTCATCAGGTTTGCGGTGTTGGCGATGTGATATGACTCGTATGCATTTAATTTCCATTTTTGATGTACTGTTTTTATTATTTTTGAAATATTGATATCTATTTTGTGATTATTGTGGAGCATATGGTGTGCAACACTAGATTTGTTGTAGCTGGCTTTTTCATGTTCCCTAAGTCTAGTACTGAAGTCTCTCGATGTTTGACCCGTTGTAGGTGTCCTGGCAATTAGAACATTTAATTTGATAAATTCCAGACTGAATCTTGTGTTACCTTATCTTTAAAGTTATTTAAATCCTTTTTAATGGACAAGCTCTATTTTATGTTTGTGGAAGACGCGCTGCAGTTTATTTGTGATATCTGGAAAGTATGGAACGCTGACTCTAGTGGTGTTCACCGTTTCTATATCTGTTTGTAATGTGGTAAGTGATGATTTAATGTGCTTAACTTTGTGCTTGTTGATGATGTTATCCGCGAATTTAGTAGAATATTCATTGGCTACGGCTGCGTTTTGGATAAATTTAACCTCCTCATCAAATTCCGACTGTTCCATTGGAATATTAAATAATCTATGTGCCATAGAATGAAACGCCGCTTGCTTGTGTGTTATATGATGAAATGAATCTACTGTGATGAATCTATTCGTATTTGTAGGTTTTCTGAAAATTCCAAATTTTAGTTTATTGTTCTTATTTCGAATGATTTTTATATCTAGGAAGTTCAAAATACCATTTTCCTCGGTTTCCATTGTAAACTTAATTGCTGGATCTATTGTATTAATATGGTTGGAAATAGCTGAAAATTGGGTTGTTTTACTATTGCAAAGATGTCATCTACATATTTAAGCCAGATCCTGGGGAACAGGTTGCAGTTTTGTTTAAGGTTTACCTCCATGTTACTCATGAATACGTTGCTTAGGTATGGCGCCAATTTGCTTCCCATGGATGTTCCGGATGTTTGCTGTTAGAATTTATTCCGAAATTGAAAAAAATGTTGTACCATGCAGGTATTTACTATTTTGATGTAAGCTTGTATTTGACTTGCTGGTACTTGATTTTTTGAAAAATGATCTTCCAAATTGTTAATTGCATTTTTTATTGGGATACTTGGGAACAAAGCCGTCACATCAAAAGATACTAAAATTTCATCAGGAGCTAATGTTATATCTGTTAGTTTTTCTACTAACTCCTTTGAATTTATTATACTGTATCCTTCTGGTAGTGGAATCATTTCCAACTCTTTTAACAACCATTTAGCCATGTTTTCTGTAGGTGTCGATATGTTAGATGCAATTGGTCTCATTTTGTTGCCGGGCTTATGAATTTTTGGCAATGCATAAAGCTTCGACACCTTTGGGTTGGTAACGTGAAATTTGTACTCCAATTGACGATCATTTAATAACGTTGCTATTTCCTTTGTTACATTTTTGGCTTGTTTGACCATGTTGTTAAGAGGGTCTCTTGGGTTGTTGTTTCTCCAAGTGTGTTCTCTATAAGCAAGACCAATAATAATAAAGCTAATGACAACACGAATGTGATTTTGGCTGTTTTTCAATCTATTCATCAATTAACCCAAAGTGGTGGTTGATAATGATGGTACTATAACGCCAATTCAGTCTGAACAGCTTACAAATATATCATCGACGATAATTATGATTGTATGAATCAAATTAAAACCTCAAATATAAACAAATTTATAATAATAAAGGCATTGCCACATAGAGAAAAGTAAACGAATGATTCGTTTGTACTTTAGGTTTCCCCGTCACATAACAAACCAAAATTACGAACGATTTTACAAGTACAACGTCGTTTTTTGTTTTTTCGCACGCATACGTCATCTGTCATTTTATAATAAAAAATGTATGAAAATGGCCGATTTTTAAAATAAACGAAAACTAACCAAATAAAATACGAACACAAAGCCAACTATATACAACAAATCGTATAAAATTCGAACGAAACATATATCGCCAAGAATTTGAGATTAAATGCGGAAATCGTTTAAAATTATTTAAATGGTATAATGTGTTTGGCAACGAAAAAAATTATACGATCTAGTCACAATATCGTGATATCGGACGATGGAAATAAAAAATTAATAATTTTGAATGAAATTTGTAAAATTATTGAAATTTTCGAGTTTTATTTATTAAATTAAGTTAATATGTATATTTTCCGTTTGATTTTAATTCATAAATTTTAGTCATTTCATAATAAATGAAGAAATCGTTGCCAGATAAATTTTCTTGTCATTGCTATTTGGCAATGCCTTAAGGCTTTCCAAAACAAAAAGCTTAAACATGATTTCATTTTTGGTACCGGTACATCTATTGAAGCTATTCCACCGCGTAAATGGATTTTTGAGTAAATAGATTTTTGTCGAAACATAAACCTACCATTACTAACAGTGAATTCAATGAGTTTGTGAAAAATAATCTTCAAATTTTGGATGCTAATTGTTTAAGGAGGATCAATCAAGATTCACAAAATGGAGTAGGAGCGCTTTGTAGTTCTAATAAAATAAGTGAGCCACTTGAATCCTTTGAAATTATTATGAATGCTGTTTTATGACCAGAACACGTACTTATCACGGAATTCAACTTCAATCAAAATAGCAGAAATTTTCGGGAAGGTTGGCTCCCTCAACGAATATCTTAAATATATGAACCCCTTACAGTATTAAGAAGAAATTTTATATATTATCAAAAAGTTCGCGGAATTGCCTTCAAATCCGCTGAGTCTTAACGCTTTGTCGTCACTTCTTTGTATCCCGTTTATATGACCGTGGAAACTAATTTAAAACCAATATATATATATATATATATATATATATATATATATATATATATATATATATATATATATATATATATATAATATATATATATATATATATATATATATATATATATATATATATATATATATATATATATATATATATATATATATATATATATATATATATATATATATATAGTTCTGAATATTTTCCGATAGACTATATTGTATACAGGTGAGACCGCTCGGCATTTACCAGTGCCATATCAAGTGGGGAAGGCGTACTGATGGGATGGCTGTTCATTCATCTTTTGTAAGTGTGGTAGTTTACAGTGACCCAACTATAGAACTTTTATACATTAAGTTAAATATCTTCAAGAAAATTATTTATATTATTGGCCTGTACATTCCACCGAGGTCACGTTTGACTCAATCAATCACTTTATTGTTTTGCAAAAATTAAAATCATTTGGAATTAATGATAATTTAATCAAATGGCTTGAGTCGAACCCCAAAGAGCACTCAAGCAGTGTATAGTAATTAACAAGTTTATCAAATCCAATTTATGCACATAAATTGTGGAGTTCCTCAGGGCTTTCATCTTGGTCCACTTATTTCCATATTATTTGTTAATGATATCACAAAACGTATAAAATTTCCCCGATGTCTAATATATGCTGGCGACCTAAAAATATTTTCTCCTATTCGTATTGTATTTGGTGCAGTTAAATCACAACTGGATATAGACGCGGTAAATTCTTGGTGTAAGAATAATTTATTACATTTGAATGTAGCCAAGTGCAAAATGGTGACGATTACACATTCATCTTCGCATCTTATTTATAATTACAACAGTGCAAATAACAATTTGACTCGTGTTAATGAAATAAGAGATCTTGGAATTACATTTACTTCTACATTAATCGTCATTTCGACATGATTTGTGCCAAAGCCAACGCTACGTTAGGATTCCTAAAACGTAGCATGAAATAATTTAATAATCCTAGAGTTTTTGTTTGCCCGTATCAATCTCTTTTATACGCTCACAGCTTGAATATGCTCACATAAGCAAAATTAAATCAATAAAAAAAACCTTTTCTCATTTTCTATGCACATAAAGCTAAGTGGGTTTGGCCTTCGATTTGTAGAAAAATGTAAATCTTTGAAAATTGAGCCACTTGTAATTTGTCATCAGCATGCTGGAGCTATTTTTATTTCCAACTTACTTAACGGTAATATTTTAAGTGCGTACTTGTAATGAACCTAAAGTTGTATGCTCCTATTAAAAATGTACGTACCCGCACACTCATGAAAATTAATTTTCATAGAACGAATTATGGAAGCGACGAGCCTTTGAATTATGTGTCGAAACTTTATAACGAACTTTGTATGCTTTGCTACCTTAACATTTTTTATTTTAAAAAGATTTTTTACAAAGTAACTAGTCATTTTTGACTAACAGGGTTTGATTTTAACAATATAATAATAAAGACAATAAATAATAACTCCTATGTATTCTTTCCATTAAGTGTTATTTTGGTTGATATTGCATTATGCGCACTATTCAGATAACTCAAAACGTTTTAGTCTTTTAAGTCTTCTTATGATACCCTTTGATGAAGTCTTACAGCTTCAATGTTAGGGCGATGGTGGAGCCTCTCCTGCTGTTTTTGAGCACACTGTTTATTTCACTTGCGACAGTGTCTATTCCGAAATCTCTATGAAGGTCACTATTACGAGTGTACCAAAGGGCGTTTCCAATCCCTCTAAGAACTTTATTTTGGAATCGTTGAACTATCTGTTGATTGCTGGTTTTGGTGCACCCCCAAAGTTGCATACCATAAGTCCAGACCAGCTTGAGCACTTGTTTATAAAGCATAAGTTTATTATGAATGGATAACTGAGACTTTCTTCCAATTAACCAATACATGTGTATATTTTACCTTTGCATCAAGATTCAAACCCAGGTATTTTGCTTGATTTGCAAAATCAAGTTCTTGTGGAACAGGGATATTACTGAGAGTCACAGGTAGTGATTCTATTAACCTGTTAGTGAAGTTAATGTGAGTCGACTTTGATTCATTCAGTTTAATTCTCCACTTAGTTAGCCAATCGTGTATATTATTTATGGCTATTTGTAGTTTGAATGTGACTTCACCGTTTGTGTCACTAACCGCTGGAATTGCATGTCCATCTGCAAACGTGGCGGTAGTTGTATTGGTCGTCTGCGGTAAGGCGCTTGTAAACAGTACAAAAAGGAATTGCCATAAGAAACTTCCCTGCGGGACTCCTGCTTTAGCTTCTCTTATGCTGGAGTAACCTCCTTCCTGTTGCATGACTTTAGCAGTTCGTAATACTCAAATGGCAAAGTTTTTTTTAATTTAAATATTAAACCATATAGACAGACTTTTGCAATTGCCTGTGCTATATCCAGAAATATGGCTGAACAAAACTTTTTTTCCTCTAAGGATTTTTCTATTAAATCTGTTATTCTATGGACTTGATCGATTGTGGAGTGTTTTTCTCTAAATCCAAACTGATGGGACGGAACAGCTCCATGCTTTAACAATTTCTGGTTTAATTCATTTTAATAATAGTCTCTCAAACAGTTTTGACATATTCGGAAGAAGTGATATTGGCCTGTACGAAGTTAATTCACTTGGCGGCTTACCTGGTTTAGATATCATTATCACTTCCGCAAATTATTAAGCTTTATCTGGTAGTTGTTTAAGAATCTCTCCAGTTATTAAGTCATACACTGGTGATTTTTAAGTACTACATGGTTCTTAATTTCTTGTTTCACTTCTTTAGCATTAGTTAATGGGATTTCCCGTCTCAAGATGGTTGTATGATTTTTAATCAGTATATCCTGTTGATTAAGTGTTGTTAAATTGAGGTGAAAGATACGTTCGAGATGATCCGCGAATCTTTATGCTTTTTCTTCTTTGGTTTTAGCCGACTTTAACATGACGAAATTGGAAATCAGACAATTATAGAAAAACAATCATTTTAATTTAATAATTTATTTGAGCTATTTTGATATTTTAATTTATTGATGTTTATTATGGAGACAATTGTTTTTTTTTATGTCATTTCTGTCCAAAATTGTGTTGAAGTTTATGGTTCCGAATTAATTTTTCTTTTAAAAAATAGAATAAAATAAACTTAAACATCGCGGACTAGGGCGATCAAATTGACAAAATCAATTTAAAAGGAGAAGTGGACGTATATGTAGCTCGTGAGTATCCCACAGTTTTAAAAACCATTGGAGTTAGAGGAGGATACTTTCCTCACCAATCGTTTAATGCAGATGAGACGAGTCTTTAGTGAAAACGAATGCCCGATAGAGCTTTTATTGCTCTGGCTTAGAAATCATCACTATGATATAAGGAGGCAAAAGCAATTATACTTTTGCCCCTTGGTGCTAGTGTAGCCGGAGATTGTAAGCTCAAACCGCTTTTAATATACGTTTCGGAAAATTCAATGGTGCTTAAAGGTGTGAACAAGAGAGAATTGCTCATCATTTTGAAATCCAATATACTGGTTCAAAAATTATTTTTATCCAGCAGAATATCTGCAGAATAAAAATGTATCCAATATGGTATTACTCTTATTAGATAATGCTCCAACACATCCTGAAGATCTCTCAGAACTGTTTAAAGGCGTAAACGTTAAATTTCTACTTAAAAAAACAACATGCCTCATCCAACCGATGGTTCAAGGTATTGTAGCAACTTTTAATGCATTCTAATTTAGATGAATTTTTAAGTTTCATTGAAACAGATGTAAAATCTTCATGTCGTGAGCCATATTAATGACTCATGGAATGAATTAAAGTTGTCGACAATGAATCGGGTATGGAAATATAAATGGATGCTGATGGTATATCTTTTCCATCAAGGAACTAATCCACCTACGAACAGTGATTATGTACAAATTTGCTCTACTTATTACATTATGCACATAATATGTAATTGGATTGAATTGTCTATTGCAATAAAATAAAACATTATACTTAGCTCGTGAAAGGCCTCATACTAAGTTTTCTGAGGTGATAACTATTACAAAATCTCATGATTCATTTCTAGATAAACGGCTAGCCGTTTATCATTAATACAGTCAATTTGTGCGTAAATGAATCATGACATTTTCATAAAAACTTAAATATAATCCAGTTTCATTTCCAACGTCTTTCTGCACGAACCATAATTATGTGACGGCTATGCCACTCGGAAAATCAATGTAAAATTTAATTTAAATTTTACGAAACTGATTACGATTGTAGGTAAAATGGAAAAATGTATTCTCATTCCATTTTTATACGGCCAAAGATGACTCAAAAGTATCATCATGTATACTAAAGAAAAAGTTAAATTTAATTTAAATATAAATTAACAGAATAATTACATTTTTTTGTGCGGGAGACTAGAAGTTGAAAATTTAAATCGAAACATTTCATTTTTCCCTCTACTATACATATTTTTAAAATCATTTTTATTAAACGAGATGTACCGAGAGAAAACGCGTAATTTAATTTTAGAATTGTTGTTGGTACTTTTATGTTTATATATATATATATATATATATATATATATATATATATATATATATATATATATATATATATATATATATATATATATATATATATATATATATATATATATATATATACATTTTTATATATATATATAATTATATATATATATATATATATATATATATATATATATATATATATATATATATATATATATATATATATATATATATATATATATAAGGTGTCAATCAAATCGGCGAAATAACGTAAATCACATTGTCAATTAAATTAAATTTAACAAGACGCAAAAAAAAGATATATCTCCCACAATATCTCGTTTGTCTCGTTGAAATGAGTATCGGATTCTGTAGTACTCACTTTTACTTAGCGTATTTGAATTGAGTTCAAATTTGACAACAAAAAAAAAAATGTAAGACTACGAAGAGAATATTGTATAAAAAATAAATGTTTATGAATAATTTAATTATTATTATTATATTAAAGTTTTGATTATAATATTAATTTATTTCATTTTCTATTGGTACTTTTACTTTATTATGGAAAACTTATTTCACTTGTAAATTTATTTTATACGATTTTATTCTTTGTACTATCTCTCGTCTCCCTCTCGCTCTCTATATCTTTCTTTGGTTCATGTTGGTTTTATCTTACATATTTTCTTATCAACTTTCGATCAAATTCTATTAAGAAAAGAAAATTATTTTAATTTCCTAAAAGAAACGTAAAAATACTATATCTATGTACTTAATTTGTGATTCTGCTGGAAATATAAATGTAGATTTCGAATAAAACTTTTATATACTTCGTGAAATTATTAACGAGAACAAGGTCCCTTTACAATACATTATTTTCAGGAATAGGTATTTGTGGAGTGTTATTTCGGTTCTTATCCACTATACTGCAGTGTATAAATCTGAAGGTTATTATATTGACAGGTTCAGTGCAACATATAAATTGACTCTTATAGATAAATTTATCTTACTAAATTAAGCCAGAACCAAATTGATCATTACCTTACTTATTCATAAAAGCAATGATATTTAAATGCATTATTTACAAAACAACAATGGAGAAAAAAAACAACAAAAGCAAAGTACCAACACACATTTAATGAATGCTTCTGGCCCTAACAACTCCACTATACCTACTCTTCGTCAATTTAAAAGCGGATTTGACATGTTCAATAAAGGAACTTAATATGGCTACACACTTCAGAAAATACATCAGGATGTTAAAAACTATGTTCAATACAAAGAGAAACAAAGTGAAATACATTACAACTCTAACGAGTTAGTGCAATGATGCATACTCTCACCAATGTTGTTCCTGATTGTATAAGAAAGCGATATGCATAAACTGGATAAAACATCCTTTAACGGTATTCAATGGGGATTAACAAATAAACTCAATGATCAGAATTACGTAGATGAATTATGTCTTGCCAAACACAAACACTCTTACATGCGCAGCAAAATAAACAACAGATCTAAACAGTCAGATCTAAAAAAGGCGGTCTCAAGAATAAGATAAATATCTGAAATTGTTTTTTCGGACGATCAGATTTAACACAAAAAAATTGCCACACTGATTTTTATTTTTATTTTTTATTTTTTTATTGTTTTTTTATCAATATAACTTACTTTAATATTTTCTTATGTGCAACACAGTTTTTTACATACATAGGTCATAACTAATAACTTAAAATAAAATGATTAAAAATTTAAACTAAACAAAACAAAAAAAAAATAATAATAATATTTAATATTTAAAAAAGGATAATTAAAAACATAATTAAAGTTAGGAAAAAGAGAGAAAAAAACAAGAATTTAGGGAAACAACAAACAGAATGATTCAATTTATGTCACTGGTTTCATTAATTTTTTAAAGTTATATAAACTCGCAGCAGCTTTAACCGACAGAGGAAGACTATGCCAAAGCTTACTTCATGGACAAAGAAAGACCGCTGTCTCGTTTTAGACTTACAGGACTTTGGTAGATTTCAATGCAAAGTTCGTTTTACCAAGTGAACATTCGGTATGATTACTTGCTTTCTATTCGAGAGAATTATAGCTTGGGATTTACTAGGGTTAATTTGCAGCTTGTTTAAAATTGTCTAATCGAAAACTTTAGACAAAGTAATATTTAGATTATCAATCATATTATCGATAGAGTCAAGATCTCCACTTCATTTTGCTAAAGTTTAGATAATACTTTACGGATTGTCGCCGTTGTCGCAAGTAGGAAAAAACCAATCGACAAACAACTTTAGAAAAAGTATACTCTTTGTACAGTTCGGTCACCAAAATAGCATGATCAACCTTATCGAACGCCTTAGAAAAATCCAAAAGTGCTAGAATAGCAATCTTACCATCTTCTATGTTAGAGGAAATGTCGTCCACAACCTTTAACAGGGCTGTAGTAGTGCTATGTTACGCTCGAATTCCAGATTGATAGTTATTTAGTAAATTATATTTAGTTAAATGGTCATTTATTTGGTATTGCATAATTCTTCCTAAAAGTTTAGACAACACTGGTAATAAGCTGATTGCGAGGAGAATGAATGTAAGTCTTTAAATTCCTCCAGAATAATTTGGATGAGATATTGCCATTAAAACGATCATTGAAAAACTTTCGTTTGGTTGATTTAATCATATTATTTACTTTATTTCTAGCTCTGATGTATTCCAACCGATTAAATTCTGTCTTATGTCGTTTCCAGTTCACATGAAGAATATCACGAATATTACGGTGCTTGAGAATGTCATTATTAGAATTAATCACACTTCTTTTACTCTTTATTAAGATCTTCCTAAGCGGCGCAAAACTGTCAAGTAGTTCTAATATGAAAGCATCAAAAAGTGAAAGTTGCTCGTTCACATCGTATTTATTCTTATAAAGGATAAATCTCATTCCAGTTTAAAGAACTTGCGGCCAAAAATAAAGGATCCCTATCAATATTTCGAAAATTTCTCAAAAACCTATATTGTATATTCTCCTCATTAGCCTCAATAGGAAATGATGGCTATCCACTTTATCGCCGACGATTCACTGATAACAATAAAGCTCAACAATAGTCAAACTGAATCAACGGGACAATGAAGTTGATAATCGTTGGGTTGATCCGTATTCGCCGTTACTCTCGAAGACATTTTAAGCACACATAAATGTCGAATTTTGCAATTCTGTAAAATCTATTAAATACATGTGCAAATACGTGAAGAAAGCGAGTGACATGACATGGTTGTGATCGGAGTTGCTGCCGAAAATTCAAAAGATGAAATCATTCCATTTCAAATGGGCCACTATGTTAAAACTGACAAGCGATGTGGCGTATTTTTTAATCTCTATACATGAAAGACACCCCAGTGTTGTTCACTTGGCCGTACATTTGGAAAATGGTCAAAGAGTGTATTTTACAGGCCGCCATCGACAACATTGACTAGCTTCTTTGAAATGTGCCAGCATGAAAACTTTGCCCGAACGCTGCTTTACTCTAAAATGCCAATTTATTATACCTGGAATAAAAAATACCTGGAATCAATCGTCAAAGTCGTCAAAGAAATTTCAACGACGCAAACAAGGACAGCCAGTTCCAGTTTACCCGCAAGTATTATCCCCCGATGCACTAGGACGTCTTTACACAGTCCCAGTCAAGACGAGTGTTTTTATTTGCATTTACTGTTAGTCAATGTTCGTGGCCCAACATCATTCCAACATCTGCGAACTGTTAATGATGTATTATGCGACACATACAAAGAAGCCTGTCAACTTATGGGATTGCTAGATAATGATACTCAGTGGGATCACACTCTGTTATTTCGTCAAATTCTAAACAAATGCGAACCTTGTTTTCTATAATTTTGTTTACGTGCTTCCCATCAACACCGATTGATTTATGGAACAAACATAAACATCATATGACCGCAGATTTGCAAATGAACGAAGAAATTTACAATGAAGCATTAATTTTAATTCAGGACATCTGCTTAATGCTTACCAACAAAGGATTAACACAATTAGGAAAGATAACGCCCAATCGCCCAATGCAGGACGCATTTAATCAAGATTTGAGAAGCGAAACCCAGTACGACTCCGAATCATTGAGAGAAACCATTCAAAGAAACATTCCTCTTTTAATTCATCAACAAAAGTATGCCTACGATACGCTCATGAAAGTAGTTCCACCCGGTGGAACTGGAAAAAAGTTTTTAATATCATTGATTTTGGCAACAATTCGATCGCAAAATGTAATTGCACTTGCACTTCTTCATCAGGTATTGCAGCTACGTTGTTGGAAGGCGGTTGAACAGCTCATTCAGCACTCAAGTTGCCGTTGAACATGCATACTAATGAAACTTCAACTTGTAACATTTCGAGGAATTCGGCGATTGCCAAAGTGTTGCAGTAAAGTAAATTGATCGTTTGGCATAAATGCACGACGGCACACAAAAAATCTTTGGAGGCATTAGATCGCACGATGCAAGATTTACGAAACAATCAAAAACCGGTTTGGTGGTGCGATGATTCTATTGGCAGCTGATTTGCGACAAACATTGCCAGCCGACGAACTTAATGCATGTTTGAAGTCGTTCATTTTATGGAAATACGTTAAAACACTGTAACGAAACTTGTATATATGCAAGCACAATTTACAGAATAACCATGCAGAGGCCTTTGCGCGGTGATTTTAGCCGGCTAGAGCTCAGGGATGAGGCGTGGGGTTTGCAAAGGCATGCATGATCTTTAATTTACCGCAAGGGAAAGGAATGCAACTTATCATCTTAAACCAATAAATACTCACCTTCAACTCACCATCATTCACAAACGTAGTTTAACCACTCATTTTATATATATACATCACTATAAGTAGATAAAACAACAAACATACCCAATACAGGAGAACGAGAAAAAAATAAGAAAAAACCCAATAAGTTATAACTATAAATTTTTGCTATTTGAAATTTATTCTAATGATAACTAAAAAAAAAACAAAAAAAAACAATCAAGAGGAACAAAAAAAAAATTTTTGTTTAAACATAAAAATGTTCTTAATTCTAAACTTCCCCACTACCCTAAATTTATATAATTATTTATTTAAGTTCAGAAAAAAACGTAAACGCACGTTACAAATCGTGGGGACGACTCACACCCAAGATAAAGTCTCAAAAGCCAGGCATAAAAAAAATTTAGCATTTGCAAATTCAGAAGAATAGAAGTTTTTCCATAGCCACGAACCATTCCATTCAGACACGAATATCTTTAATATGAAAAGTACCTAAAACTTTCCCCTCTAAACTTTTTAAACAATATGCAACGTTTCCTACTCTGGAATCGATAATGGCTGGTATAAATTTAGCGCCTAATTTCGATGAAAAATTATTGGGAGCATCACTATGCCTAAATGACCTTACAAATACTGGTTGTCCCGGAATAAAATTTCTTAATCGACTACGAAGATTATATTGTTTAGTGCACTTTTCGTGCGCAACTTTTAAGTAATGAATCACTTTTTCCTTTGTTAAATTCAACCGGTCTGACTTAGATAAAATTTGAATCTCATTGGCGTCGTTACTCGAAAGCAGTTTCCTCAATTCGTAATCGCTGCCATGGAAAGACATATGTTGCCCAAATACAAGGTAATGTGGAGAGTGTCGTGTTGAATCGTGAACAACATTCCTCAAAGCTGCTGCAATTTCTTGCACGTGAATGTCCCACTCATTGTGGCCCTGGTCGTCCAGATACGAACGAATAGCGGATAACAATGTTCGATTTACCCGCTCGGAAGCATTGCTTTGCGGTGAGTAAACGGGAGTTCGGAAATGTGTGATCTGATATTTCCCCAGGAGTTCTTTAAACATTGTTGATGTAAATTGTTTACCATTATCCGAGGTCAGTATCTCAGGCACAGAAAAAATCAAGAAAACCTCATTTTCTAAAAAGTGACACAATGAAACAGCGGATGCTACCCGCAGTGGTTTCAAAAGAACGAATTTAGAAAAATGATCCAATACCAAAACAATGTAAGAGTTACCACGCTTAGATCTAGGGTACGGTCCCAGAAAATCTACATACAACCGCTGAAAAGGTCGGGTAGATTCAATTTGAACCCCCATGGTTGGACGAGTTGAAAAGTTAACGGCCTTATTTATCTTACATTGCGTGCAATTAGAAACGAAATCTTTTACATCTCGAGCCATTTGAGGCCAATAAATTTGTCGTTGCAAACGTTCAAGAGTTTTAACAACTCCCAGGTGTGCGGAGGTTGGAGGTACGTGAGCTTGTTTCACTAGGCTTGGAGTTAATGATAGAGGTACCACTAATTTCCAGTTAGACAAATCCGTCTCACTATAACGTGAGCCATAGGAGGGAGTAATTAGCAACTTATCATCTCGGATTAAGAAATTATGAGATTTATCGGACAACTGTTTAACGCGTGTTATTTGAGCCAGATATTCATCATCCAGAAAAGAAGGTGACTTTAAATCAATATGTAAAACGGGTATGTCATTTGAAGGAGTTAAACTAGAAACATCGATAGAGTTACAAGAGCCAGGAGTTATTTGAACATTGGAGTTATTTTCCCCGTCGCTTATTATGAACTCCTCACAAAAGGCACGAGAAAGAGTGTCTGGAACAATGTTAACCGAACCCTTGCGGTATCCGATCTCAAAATTAAAGGGTTGTAATTTCAAACTCCATCTTGCCAGCCGGCCCGAGAGGTCTTTCTGTGACATTAACCAGCGCAGACTGGCATGATCCGTATAGATTGTAAATTTATACCCTTCGATGTACGGTCGGAACTTTTGTACACTTAAAACTGCGGCATAACACTCGAGCTCGGTTACAGAGTAATTCCGCTGGGCATGGTTTAGTTTGTGGGAGATATATTCAAGAGGATGTTCCTCACCTTCAGAATCTAATTGAAATAATACACTGCCGACACCAACGGCACTGGCATCACACTGAATATAAAAAGGCCGGGTGTAATCTGGATTAGCCAAGACAGGAGCAGTAGAGAGTGCTGTTTTTAAGGAAGTGAAAGCCATTTCTGCTTCCATAGACCATTTATGTTTCACTGATTTACTCGTAAGATCTGTAAGGGGGGCCGCCAGAGATGCAAAATTTTTTATAAATCGCCGGTACCATCCACACATTCCCAGAAAGCGTCTGATTTGTTTCGTTGTTTTAGGAGTAGGAAAATTTAAAATCGCTTGACACTTATCTGGATTTGTGCGAAGAACCCCATTTCCCACCACATATCCGAGGTAGTTTACTTCTTTAAGCGCGAATTGACTTTTAGTCACGTTTATGGTTAGTCCCGCTTTGGTTAATAAATTAGAAACTGTCATAAGGAGATCCAAATGTTCTGTTAAATTGGCCGAGGTAATTAACAAATCATCCAAATACACAAACACTCTGTCATGAAGCTGGTAAGGTATTACCCGATGCATGAGACGACATAATGTTTGAGGAGCATTGCACAGGCCGAATGGCATGACCTTGAAATGGTACAAGGGTCGTCCTGGTACTGCGAATGCCGTCTTATCTCTGGACTTAGGATCTAACCCGATTTGCCAAAAGGCGTCTTTGAGATCAATTGTGGAAATAAAATGAGTTTGATCCAAGCGACCCAAAAGTCCATTGATAAGAGGTAAGGGGTATGCGTCTTTGACGGTCACCTTGTTCAACTCTCGGGCATCCAGACATAACCGTGCTTTACCATTTTCTTTTAACACCAGTGTGATGGGAGAACACCAGGAACTCTGACTCTCCTCTATGACATCAAGAGACAACATCCTGTCCAATTCATCATATATGATCTTTTGTCTGATAGGCGATACCGGATAAAATCTTTGCTTAATCGGTTTTGCATCCCCTACGTCAATAGTGTGTGTCAAAAGGTTAGTTTTACCTAGGCCCAAGTTACTACTGGATGGAAATGAGCTAATGATGAAATCAAGTTTTTCTTTATCATTTATCGAAAGTAAGTGAGATTTTGAAGCAATTGAGCCTAAAGACGATAATTTTGGTGTGATACCGAAACAATTCCAAAAGTCAATTCCCAGATATAGAGGCTGTTCTAGAGAAGGCACAATATATAGTAACATACTATGGGACTGTTGGTTAAAATTAACCAAAGCATGGATATAACCAAAGACACGTTGTGAGTGACCACTAGCAGTGTTGATATGGGATGGAAAGTTGTGAAATCTAATTTTGGAATTGGATAAAAAAGTTTCAGATCCCCTTCCGAGAACACTTATACTGGCCCCACTATCAAGAAGACCATTATACGGAATGTTATTTATAGTAACTTTGGCATATAGTCTATTGTCACCTACTTCGGAATTAAAAATTGAGGACACGATGTGTGCTTTGCGAGATTTGCGATGACTGAAATAAAGTTTGGATCTCTCCTTCTGCTTTCTGTGATAAACTCGTTTTGATTTTAAATTACTGGAGTGAAAGTCGGTAATGGAAGGAAAGTTCTCCACAGAATTTGAATTAAATGAAGGAGGAAAAGTTTCTAATTTAAGAGGAATATTACTTTTAGTATTTTTAGCAGGTTTGATTTTGGCGTGATTACTTTTATGAATTTTATCAGATGTGACAGTAGCTGGTGACAATACGGGATCTGACATTATAGAGGGAATTAAAATATGTGAATCTATGGTTTTGATTGATTTGAATGTGTGAGGGTCCTCCCCATCAGTTCTTGATCGGTATTGGTGGCCACGTCCTCTTGAGTACTGCGGGGAAAAGATATTCTTGGGGATCGCTGGTTCCCTGGACTCCATTGACCCCTGGGTGAGTTTCCCAAACATCGAGTGCATCGGGCCGAAATTGTGTCTTTCTGACCACAACGATAACAAAACAAACCAGATTGTTTTGCTGGAGGAGCTGGACAATTATTTGAAATATGTCCTATATCCGAGCAGTTAAAACAGATGGGATAGTAACCACTTCCTGATGGTTTGGTGGGTTTAACTGTAATAGCATTCACCTGCTCGTGAGATGAAGATGCTGTCGAAGTAATGTCCGGAGGTTGATAGACGTCACCTGAGTATGCTGGCCTTACTTCTTCAACCAATGAATCCATCAAATTTCTTTCCCCAGGCCAACGTACTGCTAACTCATTAACGTTACGACGGTGAAATGGAACAAAATCCATCTGCATCTTTTGTCGTTTTAAAGTTTCCTCCCAGGCAGAACAGCTTTTAATCAACGAATTTATAGTGGAAAACTGTCGATCAGTTAAATGAAATTGAAGAACTGGCTTCATATTATTCATCAGAATTTGTATAAGTTCCTCGTCACTGTATGGAGTGCGGGACTGGAGTGTTAAACTCCATACGTGGTGATAAAAATCCAAGAAACTTTCACTTGACTGTTGCTTCCTGTTATCTATCATCCTCCGAATCTCAAAATTACTGCGACGATCCTGAAACCTTTCTATAAAATTTCGCTTAAGTTCTTCCCATGAAGCTCGAGGATTGAGTTTTCTATATGTCCAAAACCATTGCAATGCAACGTCTTTCAAAACTGTGTGCATCTCGGAAATCAACATCTCTGGAGTTAGTTGTAAAGCCGCAGAAACCGTTTCAAGTTGAAAGAAAAACATATCAACATTTATTCCTAAGGGACTGCCACTGTAAGAAATTCCGCTGCGCGAGAGGGACTGTCGTTCCGATCTACCAGATACGATTGAAGGAATTAAATGATTCGCTCCAGGATAATTTACATTGATTTTTTGTTGTTGCCCTTCCCAACCGTTCGAAACCAACGTTGGCACTTGACCCACCGACGTACTAGGGTAAACATTTGAATACTCTTGATTCATATTTGGCAGAGGGTTCTGAAAACTTACTTGAGTTGGAAAAGTAGGGTTTATCAGATTTGCACCTACTGTTGTTAGATTTTGAGGTGGTGCCGAGCCTTTTGGTTCGCTAAGAGGGGTAGGATGTGAATGCAAATAAGCCTGAAACTCATTTTGCCTTTTATCTATTTTCACAAGCTGATCCGACATTTGATTAAGTTGATTCATTATCGAAAATATGAGCCTATTTTGGTCGGGTGTTTGAGAACTGCTGGGAATGCTATGTAGTTTTACTTCTATGTTTTCTGGTACATCTCTGCAGTCAACTTCGGGTACTGCTGATCCGGAAAAACTTTGGGATTTAACGTCCACAGAGACGTCCGTGGAGGCTACCGGAATATTTAAGTGTTCTGAACGCTCAAAAGTTTCTATGTCTACCAATTTTGCGCTATCGATGGATGAGTTAAGTAACTCATTCTGCATTAAATACTTATCTAAACTAAGCAAAAGCTCATTACAAGATTGTAATGTCTTACGAGCGGCTGATTCATAAGTAGTAGAAAGCATGGCTAGTTCCAACCGCCTTTGGACATGCAGAAGGCGAGATTTTATACAAAGCATCTCTTTCTCTAATTCAGCGGGTTGCACTGTTTCGAGATCTACTATTTTGTCTCTTAGTGATTCCAACTTAGCCCGACAACATTGTATTTCAACATCCGGTTTTTTGCTGGCTTTCGATGTCATTTTGGTGGGTTTTCCTTGAGTTCCTTTGGATTCAGCTACCAGAAGTTCTTGCAATTTATCTAAACCCTGGGGATCGTTAAAAGAAATCTTTCGGAGCTCAAATTCGATTTGGATTTCATCTGGTTTAAGTAATTTTGGATCCATAGTTAGATAATTTTCGTTAAAAAGGATAAGATACGATTTTCCTTCAGAATAAGTAAATATATAACAAAATTTTTGATAAATTGGTTATCACAAAAAAAAAATATGCCTACGCGACGACACGTGCTAAAGAAAAAAATTCAAATTATAGTCCATACGAAAATATAATAAGGTACTATTTTAATAATATATAATCTAATATAAGCTTCAAATTGTTTTAAATAAATATATATAATATTTATTTATAATAAGTAATATCAATTTCGAAAATAATGCGTGTGATGATGAGTTGAAGGCATCGTTGAACTAACTAAAAGATGACTCGTTGCATATAAGGAAAAGACTGAGGAACAGAATTAACAGAAATATAAGAGAAGCGAAAAAAAATTTATACTTTAACTCAACAGCAGAATCTACTGGAAATAAATCAAAATTTTGATCACTTACACATGACAACCCAAATATATGATCTATGAGTCAAACCAATCACGTTGGGATTCATTTTTTTTATATTTAAGTTGTCGATTATTTAAAGTACAGTAAGATTTATTGAGGTGGCAATCAGATCGAAATCAACACTAAACGCGGAAACCGTTGGATGTCACAACAACAAACAATAGAGGGGAAAAATTAAATTATGAAATTGTAGAATTGACAACATGTGAACGCATTTTCCAATACCATGATGTGAATTGAAGGACACTCTGTAATCTACACTACTAGCGGAAACAGACGTGATTCAATCAACCGTTAATCAGAAAATACGCTAAATGCTGACAAGAAATTTAAACTGACAATTTAACTCACTAAACAATTTGAATCAAATAACAAAAAAATCTGGAATCATAATTAAAAAAATGAGTCAAATAAAAGTAATTAATAAAAAAAACTATAGGGATTAGGATAGAACGGAAAAGGTAGGATAGCCATGTTATTTGGGCGCCACTGTAACGAAACTTGTATATATGCAAGCACAATTTACAGAATAACCATGCAGAGGCCTTTGCGCGGTGATTTTAGCCGGCTAGAGCTCAGGGATGAGGCGTGGGGTTTGCAAAGGCATGCATGATCTTTAATTTACCGCAAGGGAAAGGAATGCAACTTATCATCTTAAACCAATAAATACTCACCTTCAACTCACCATCATTCACAAACGTAGTTTAACCACTCATTTTATATATATACATCACTATAAGTAGATAAAACAACAAACATACCCAATACAGGAGAACGAGAAAAAAATAAGAAAAAACCCAATAAGTTATAACTATAAATTTTTGCTATTTGAAATTTATTCTAATGATAACTAAAAAAAAAACAAAAAAAAACAATCAAGAGGAACAAAAAAAAAATTTTTGTTTAAACATAAAAATGTTCTTAATTCTAAACTTCCCCACTACCCTAAATTTATATAATTATTTATTTAAGTTCAGAAAAAAAATATAATATAATATAATATAAGATACAAAAATAATCTTAACTGAATTCCATAACATATAGTATGTGCTACCCGGGGTTTCGTTGATCACACTGTATTTACTTATAATATAAATACATTCACTTTTCGTCGTTGTTGTTGTTGGTGACGCTCTCTCGTATTTATTATCTTGTTATGTGTTTGGTATTATGATTATGTGCTTTGCAGGTTTAAATATTCAATGTAAAATATTTTACAGACTGAATTAGAATATGTTGATCATTCATATATTTATTTTTTTTTACATATATTATTATCCGTTATGTATGTAATTGTATATTAGATATTATATAATATTATATTATTATTAAATATTTTTAAAATTTAAGTCTTTAATTTATTTATTTTAATTTAGATCACTTATTTAACTAGTCGTTATGTACGTTTATTATTTAATTAAATATTTTTACTTATTATATAGTTTTAATTATGTTATTTCTAATTCAAGTTTACAGTTTAACAGTTCATTTTTATCACGGTTATTTTTAAATCTCCTAAAAATAATATGTTTCCATCGTCTATAACACAGATTTATTAAATAATGGATTATTTAACTAAAACTTAATGTTAATTTATTATTTAATTATGTTTTTATGTTTTATATGTTTATATTTATTATTTTATTATTTTAATTTATTTAATTTATTCGTCTAGCTATTAGTTAATTTTTACTATCTAAATCGTTAACGCTCATTTTATTATCAAATTCAGTTCTTCGTTTTACACCAAGCAGTTTTATTTTACAGTTCTTAACACAATTAAACATACTGTGAGGAAGACATTTTAAAATGTTTCAATCATTTATAATATTCATACTACAATTTATAACTTAACTAATACAATTATTTTTTTTTTTTTCAAACTATAATAGAACACTCTCCAACATCACTTATAGTAATTTCCATTTTTATTCTTCATATTTTTAATATATTTTTTTTTTTATTTTTTTTTGTTCGTTTAATGTTTTTTGTTCTTTTTTAATTTAAATTACGATAAATTCCAAAACTCGACTGCCCCGTGATTAATTTTCGTTCATTTTATATACAAAAAAAAATATATCAACGGGTTAATACCGCAAGAAATATAATAAGATAATATAATACCGCAAAAAATATATATACCGCCCGTCCGTTTTTTCTTCTTTTTTTTTCCGTTCTCGTTTTCAACAGGCATGTTTGTCATGATAGTGCAACGTGTTTTGTGACGTAAAAAAAAAACGTAAACGCACGTTACAACACTCAAATTAAATATGAACATACGAGTCGAATTGTAGAACGAAAAATCTGGAAAAGTTTTTTCGAAACAATTGCTCGACATTGGTAATGGCAAAATTCCTGTTGACACATGCAAATTTTTGTCACTTTACTTCAAACACCGAACTCATCCAAATGTGTTCCCAAACATGGCTCAAAATTACAAAAATCATGTTTAGTTGAGCGAACGTGTTATATTGGCTGCAAAAAACGTTGATATCAATGAAATGAATTTTCAAATTCAAAATAAGATAACTGGCAAATTGATGACATACAAATCGGTTGATTCCGTTAATAACCAAGATAATGTTGTTAATATCCAACGAAATTTTTAAATTTGCTGGTATTGCCCGGATTACCACCTCATAATCTGCAATTAAAATTCGGATCGGTAATAGTTATATTGCGGAACATAAACCAGCAACGTGTTTGTAATGGAATCCGGCTTGCGGTGAAGAAATTAATGAAGAATGTCATCGAAGCCAAAATTTTGATAGGGAAGTACAAAGGCGACATGCCATTCGACTTTAAACGGTTACAATTTCCAGTGCGGCTTGCATTTGCAATGTCGATAAATAAATCACAAGGGTTGTTAAGTGTTTGTGGCATCAATTTTGGAAATCCATTTTTTTCATATGTCCAATTGTATGTCGTCTGTTCCCGTGTCGGGAAACCATCAACATTTGACGCGCCAGAAAGCAAAACTAATAATGTTGTGTATCAAAAAGCATTACAAAAAGTACGATGCTTTTGAAATAATTTTTTTTTTAATAAAATTTGAATTAAATATTCAAAGCTAAGAAAGGACAACGCCTGTCGGTTGAGCTATCTATATATATATGCATTCCAATAGCTTATTAACAGTAGTGCCAAATCATTTTCCCGTTATAATGCTTACACTCTAACACAATATACTGCGACATCTATTTAAATCGAGAGATAATACAAAGCAAAAAGATTCGCTTAGGACAAGCAAAGCGTACCGGGTTCAGCTAGTTTTACATAAACGCACATATTTGTCAGGTGTTCCCAGGACATGAACATATTGCGAGTCGGCGGCAGACTGAAAAACAGCAAAGCACTATATAGCATAAGGCATCCTGTAATTATTCCTCCGAAATCAAACCTAACAACACTAATATTAGAAGCGCTTCATCAAAAATATAACAATGCTGGGCCCTCGTTGTTACCAGCAATTTATCGATACAACTAATGGACGACCGGTGGATGCAACAATGTCAGAGAAGTCACCTTAAAATGTGTAGTGTGCAGCAAATGCCAAGCGAAACTACGACTTCAAATGATAGAAAATTTACCAGCTTCCCGAGGAGAATTGATTCGCTCATTTTATAAAACAGGCGGCAATTTTGCTGGGCCATTGGCCGTCTATTTAACCAAGGGTCAGGATCTATTCAACTAGAGCTAGTAATGGAGCTAACGAATGAGTTATTCTTAGCAGCTCTAAAGAGGTGTATAGCAAGAAGAAGCGTACCAGCTGAGTTGAATTGCGACATCGACACAAACATTGTTGGAATATCAGAAATCTAAAAGTCGAAAAATTATTTAAAAAATCATCTTATATTTCTCATTTTCTTGCAGGAAACACTATTTCCTGGCGTTTCATACCACTTAATGCACCCCTATTTTAGTGGTATTTAGGAAGCCGCCATAACGACTGCCAAATTCCATTAAAAGAGAGTCATCAAGACCATACTTACCGTATGAAATGAGCACATTACTAACGGATGTCGAAAATGGCTTAAATTCTAAAAAAGCGGCTTAAATTCATAAGGCGGCTCGACGGAGGTCGAAAGCGGCAGTTTAATGCGAGCGTAACGTTCAGCATCTAATAGCTGATAATCAAATCCAATTTAGCCTATTTGTTGATACATCAAGTGTTAATTGATATTATCGTGTGGTTTTCTAGATATACCAATATAAAATGTTAAATTAATTTTCTTGAAATATAGCAGCAAAGCGGTAACATTCATTTTCTTTAAGAAAATTTTTGTTTTGTATACGTATTCCAAATAAGTATCAGACACAGACGTGAATCAAATAAATTTTGAAAATTACTAAGAATTAAAACCGTATTACTCTTGTTACCAATTACTAAGTTGCACGGCATTACATAAATAAGGCGAATCAAACAAGGAAAAATTCTGAAACATCAGTAAAATTGAAAGAAATAAAAATTCAACAGTTTCCTCTTGAGATTTCTGATGTGATTTTATTCTTTATATGTTTATATACACAGTTATTCTAAAATATATATATATATATATATATATATATATATATATATATATATATATATATATATATATATATATATATATATATATATATATATATATATGCACATTTATATTTCTGATGCCCTACATTTATTTACCTAATTTATTTATTTTACGTTCGACTTAAGGGATAACACTTAAACAATCCTTTAAACAATTTTTATTTTCATTCTCTTCTTTAAGATTTTTCAAGAAAATTTGTTTACCTAAATACTTTTACAAAAAACAACAGAAAGATTTTTAAGTGTATGTGTGTGTGTGGGTCTACGAGACTATATAGTTTATCCGGTATCTTTGCCTCCTTTTGATGGGATAAAACATAGAAGTAAAACTACAATGAAGATATGTTAAGTGCTTGTTGGTAAAATCAATAAACGCGATTGTACGTATAAATAGTTTTCTATACTAAAGAAAAACTTAAAAAAAAAAATTCAAATCCCAATAAAAAAAATCGTTTATTTGTTATTTTTTCCATCATTTGATACGTGATTTAACCACTCTTATTTATCCCCTACACGTTTTCTTCTCGCCACTTCCAACGATATTTTCCTCGTCTTATTACATTTTTCTAGTATTTTCGTATACCCATTAGTTATTTTTGACCCTTATGGGATTACAATTTTGTTAACACACTTGTATTATTTATTCTTCTGGTTATCCAATTATTGAGGTTTGAGGGAAATTTGATATTTTCGTTTAAATGAAAACAAAAAATAAAAAAGTGTTTACCAAAACAAAAAAAAGGCATCGAAAATGATTTTTCTTCGATTGTTTTTATTTCAATGAATATAAGAAAAAGTCGAAACGAAATGTATCCAAATCCACTCAAAGTTCCTTTTAAATTTGTATTGATGTAGTAAGTAAAAATTTATATTAATGAGCTTGCAAAAGTTTAGAGCTCATTTCGTTGGAAAAATTGCTGAGTACATATTTACGTATAGAGAAATACGTGATATGTGTACTCTATGTGTATTATACAAGTGTTCATTGATTTGAAACTACATGTATATAAAAATCACATTTGTGTGTCGAATATATTATGAGCCGATATTCTTCAAGTTTTGATAAGGGTTTTTTTTTTGTTGTTCCATTTCAAATATACCACGAACGTTTTCGGTGCCATGAATACCTTATGCAAATTTCACTTAAACCATTTACGATAGTTTTAAATATTCATTCGAATACTTTACTTCAGATTTTTATCCGTTTACCATAATTAATGTGTCAAATTTCTTTTAACAATTTATTAACTGACAATTTTTTTTTTTTACGTTTTGAATTAATCCATCAATCAACCGCTCATTAACGTAAAAAAAAAACAACAAAGCATTTCCATCAATCATCGTTTGTTTTGTCGTCTCTTAAGTCTTAACGTGTATCTATTTAAACTAATTATTGGTTCGTGTTAAAAATTTAAATTGAACTTATCGCTTGATTTAATTTCAAAGTTTTTTTTTCAAATTTCGATGATAATTTATTATATGAAACGGAAAAATAATCAAGGGAAAACAGCGTATCCCTCTTAAGAGAGATGAAAAAAGCTTAATAAATTTTATAATGTATAAAAAATTGATAACACAAAAACAGAAGCCAAATAAAGCAAATAATTTTTTTTTTGTTTTTTTTGGTTGGCTTAGTGATTTTTTTTATTTTGGTATTGTTATAAATCCTTTTATATAATATTGTTTCAAGACCAACGAATTGAATAATATTACGTAAGTATATCTTTGACTTTAAGATATTTATTTCAAAAACCATAAATCCTTTTGTGATTTTAATTATTATTACAAGGAGGAACGAGTTGAAATGCACAAATATATATACATACATTTTTAATCTACTTCATTAGATTTTGCTTTATTACTTGCAAGCAACTAGGCTTGCCACCTTTGGAAAATGTCAGAGGAGGACAGTTAAACTTTTGATGTAAACACTCCAAAACATGTTTGGTAAGTTCAAAACATCCACCAGGTATCCATTTTGGAAAATCTTCACTAATGAAATATCTTGATAAAGCTGGCCAAATAATTATAGTTTTATCTATAGCAGACAATAAAGACAACCTGCGCATCGATATGTGCCGAAGAATTTCTTTAAATTCAATTTCCGAGTAGTTCAAAATTCAATCTACTTTTGTCGACGTTAAAAACGTCGTAGGGGCGTTAAAAACGTTTCATAAAAATAAACTTTCATTAAAAATCTCTTTATAGTTCCTTGGTTTCCAGTGATTACTATCGAACATCTTTTTAACCACAGCTCGATTCATTTTCTTAACAGCTATTTCTTTCAGTTAATTGAATTCAGCAATTAGATTTTTGTCTGTAAAGGCGCGAGTAATAATTAGTTTTTCAATATACTCATCGGGTTTTAGGTCAAAACTAAATATTGTGGCTAATTTCCAATAGTTGAATTTGGTATGTTGTTTAATGGCCATTGCAATTGAATAATTTTGAAATCCCATTTGTTGTCTTCTTCGCATATAGTAGCCCTTAGCATAGATAGTATTGTGCGGTTATATCTCCTTTCAATTGGTCATTCACTCTCGGCGTTATGGTTGCGTTCATCACATGCTTTATTTCGTTGTCTTCGCAAAAGCTTTGGAACAACTTACACGTATAAGCGTATAAGGAAATGGTCCAAGCTAAACAATTTTCTGGAGCATCTTCATTGCCTTCTAAATTCCACACATATCCCATAAAGTCGTGATTTAGTTGAGCGAATCTCCACTTGATCATTCTAATAATGACGCCCTGCGTAAGGCTTACAAGCAAGTTGGCATTTATTCGCTAAATAATCGTGGAGTATCTGTCGTTAAACTGCAATTTGATGTGGTCATTTCAACGTAATAAATATTTCTTTAAGATCGTCGTTAAATAGGTGCATACCATCAAGCTCATGGTGTCACCCATTAGTCATTTTATAAATATCTTAACTGGCCGGTTGCATCAGTTCTTCCGTACCCTTTGTATTCCGACTCAGTACCACCACATGCTTCATATATACTCCTGACCGATATTCCATGAAAAATCGTAATCTGCCAATTTTAGCCATCATAGATTGAAATTTTTGGTATTGATTTTTTTTTTTTGTTATACAACTTTGTAAAACGACAAAGGCTAAGGCTACCAATTCGTATGAATGGTACTTTTCTTCACATTGGGTGGTTTACCGTCTATTTAAATAGGCCACATATCGTCTTTTTATACTGATAGACTTGCAAAATTCCAACTAACCCTTTCGACCAAGCATCGGTAACCACTTCATGTTCTAAATTAGGGTCACATATTGCTAACGTTTTGCGAAACTCACTCATTTAGCATATAAACACGGTACCGCGCTTCCAAAGTTTTGCAACAATATTAAAGTTTTCCATGAAATTTCGAAAGAATCCCGTCAATTTACATCGGCATCTGCTTTTGATCTTCCGGGTCTAACTCGTGATCCTGACACTTCACGTCTTAAAAATTCTACCTTGCGTTTGAAAAAACTGCTATTTTCCAGGTTAAGCAATAGACCATGGCACATTATTACTACTAACAACCGCTCTAATTGTCCCATTCCCTCTACGATCATCTTACTTGGGATTATTATATCATCTAGATATACCACTATTTACTCATTAGTCTCCTCAACTAATCAATTCAACATTTAACTGATAATGTCCATCAGCAGTAACAAAAGCGGTTATGGGTATTGACTCTGGAGTATTCTTGAGTCATCGCTACCTGGTAATAATTTGATAATAAATCTAAAATGGAGAAATAGTTAGCCCCGAATAAACTGTCGTTCTTTTCCTGCCCATCTCTTTGATATTTACATTACAAGGAGAGTCACACGCTACAAAATATGGTATTTATTTTCCTGGTGGAGGACATTTTTGTGTTCGTGGAGGATGGAAAAAATTTCTTACGAAAAGAGGACTGTTCTCCATAAAGAAGGACGGGTGGCAAGCCTACTTGCAACACAACTTATAAATTATATATATGTTTATATATCTACTCACAAGTCATAAATTCTGAAGTCGATTTTTGTTCTTTTTCAGGAGAGCAAAAATAAGACCAAAATTTTCTTTAAAATGTGGTAACGAGTAAACTTTTAAACGAAACGTTAAAATGACCGGTTTTTATTAGCCGGAGTTCAGTATGAATAAAGTTTATCTATCTTCAAAATTTTTGATTAAATCGAACTTTTGTAACTTAAGACGTTATTAAAAAACATAAAATTGTAAAAAATTAATACTTAAGTCACTTAAAATGATTTTACCGCTCTTTTAAAACTGCTTGTTCTTTTATGTCTTCTTTTATAAGCGCTTTACCCATAGGAAAACGGAAACGAAAACAAATTTTTAATTATTCACTAAAAGTACAATATATTTCGTTTGTTATAGCTGAAATCCTATACAACCGGTTTGTAATTACAATACAAAATTTATTTAATTCAAAAAACTAAAAATTTTTGATTTCCCTAAAAATTTATTTTCAATTTTTTCGTAACGAAAAAATGAAATATTTCAATATTTTTTCGTACGAAAAAGTAAACAATAGTATATTGTATAATTAGGAGGAAAAGTACTGCATTCCCGGACGATAGTGGAAATTGGCAACCACCGGAGTCCGGGAATGCACTTTTCCTCCGAATTGTACATACTATTTTTTCTCCGACCGGACTTTAAAACGAATATAAACCCAAAATAATTTGTAGTATTATTCATTAATTTTCATATTAAGAAATCAAAACAAAGTAAAAAATCGAAAATAACATAAAATTATTGCTAAGTTAGCCACGACATCATAAGACATATATACATTTTGTTTTATTTTTTTCAAAGGTTGTCAAGTATATGTGTACCTATTTGATTTATAAAAAACGTGTGAACGAAATTTAAGGGATATGGACATAGAAAGCGAATTATCCTTATCTTGTACCCCGCCGGATATAGTGGAAGCAGCTAATTCAGCTACATGTGATTTACTTCCGCAAAAATCGAAGGAAAAATGCTTATAAACGCTTTGTGGATTATCGTCTATCTAAACACATCAAATCATTTTCGGAAAACGTCATTCTGGCGTATTTCGCTGATTTATTTACAAAATTCAAATCATCCACATTATGGTCAAACTACTCAATGTTTAGATCGATGCTAGTGGTTAAAAATAATGTGGATATTGCAAAATACCAAAAATTAAGAGTCTTCTTGAAATGCAAATCAGACGGATATAAAGCGAAGAAATCTAAAATATTATCTATGGAATATGTTCAACAATTCATTTTGGAAGCTTCAGATGATTCGTTCCTAGTTACTAAAGTAAGCATGTAGGCATTTAAAATGATTATTATTTGTATTTAAACATTAAATTCAAATATGTTTTCGGATAAAATTCAATTCACACTGCAATATTTTTTTGTATATAATATCATGATTGTTTTTTGTAGGTTGCGTTAATTTTTGGAATCGCTGGTGCTTGTCGACGGGATGAACTAGCCCCCATGAAAATTACTGACATTAGTGATTTGGGATCTAAACTTTTAGTTGAAATCTCGAATAACAAGACAAATAAACCACGACCATTTATCGTAAACGAAACTTATTTAGAATATTACAGAAAATATACAGCTTCGCGTCCAAAAGATTTGAATTCTTTGCAAAACCAATTCTTTGCCCGACGCAAAACAATACCCAGGGCACTGTTTCCGCCGTTCATCTGCGACAATTTTAGTTGATAATTTCAGTTGATTTAACATGCATAAAAAGATTTGGAGGATGGAAGTCATCGACTGATCGACTGTTGCTGAAGGGTACATCGATGAATCCATTATCAATAAAATTGAAGTTGCTTAAAGGATTTTCGATACAACGGATAATGAAACAGCCGATGCAAATAATGTTAATGATTTTAATAGCAATATATCAACAACAATGCTGGGATGCGATACTACTAATCCACCAATGTTCAATAACTGTACTAATTGTACGATAACCGTTAATATTACAAATAAGTAAAATTAAACTCCTGTACCTAACACATAATTACAGGGTGGCTGAGACCAAGTGTTACCAAATGAAAACGCTGTAATTTTTTTAATTTTGATTATTTTTAATTGAAATTTCGTGGAATATGTTGAAAACATATTACATTTTATGAAAAACATGTTACTGCTCGATATGACCTCCTTTGGCTCTGATTATTTGCTTCAGTCTTCCATAGAAAGCATTGCATGCTGACCGAACATGGGCGTGCGAAATTTTATTCCATTCTCGAACAAGAGCTGACTTCAATGCATCAACACTTTCGTATTTTTTAGTGGACACCTTTCTCTCCAAAATGGACCATATGGAGAAATCCATGGGATTCAAGTCTGGTGAATATGGTGGCCATTCTTTCGACGACATCAGCCGCGGAACGCAATTTTGTAAAAATTGCTGTGTCGCTCGAGCTTTGTGTGACAGTGCCGAATCCTGTTGGAATGTCCAACGGTTCGTACCAAAGTGTTTACATGCCCAAGGTAGCAAAGCATCGTTCAGGATCTTTTGGCGGTACACCTCTTGGTTTACCTTGACTCCATGTTCGATGAAAACCAGAGGAGTGCGTCCATCTGCAGTAACTGCAGCCCAAACCATAACATAAGCTGGTGATTGCTTGCGCATAGCAACTATTGTGTCCAAATTATCGTTGGATTTGTGCTCTAACCAAACAATTTCAGTTTGTTTATTCACAAACTGTTGAATTGTGAAAATTTTCTCATCAGAAAAGACAATTTTTGGAATCTCATCACGTTCGGCCAAGGCCTTCAATGCTCGTGTTCTTTCAAGCCTAACTTTTTTTTGTGCCTCCGTAAGATCTTGAACTTTTTTTATATTGTAGGGCTTCAAGTGTAGTTTATTTTTCAATATGGTTTGAATGCTGTATCGTGAAACATGTAGACGTGCGGCTAATTGATTTGCACTTTCACGAGGATTTCGTTGGATTCGTTTCTTCACCTTTCGTGTCATTTCTTTTGATGTTGCTGTCTTTTTAGGACCGCCTCTGTTGCGTTTAGCGATGCTACCAGTTTCGTTGTATCGAGTTATGGTTCAAATGCTGGAGCTGACGAACTATTGCTGTTTGTGAATTTCCATCCAAATACAGTGCAATTACACTATTACGTTTGAATTCCATTACGATTTTTTTATTAAGATATTAATTTAGAACAATTATTTGTTGACCACATGTAAACAACTAACCAAACTTCAATCTGTCAAAAAATTGTTGCGCGAAAATGACAACTACAGAAATGACAGCAGAGTGAAGTCAGTATCATTTGGGCTCAGCCACACTGTAGTTTGGCATAGATTTATCAAATAAAAATTGATTATTATGTAAACTGTTAAATTAAAATAAATAAATGCGTTTGACCTTATAAGTGTTTCTTCTAAACAATTAAAAATCCATACGGGAATATATTCCCGGCCTAGACCAGAAAAAATATTATCGTACTATTATTACTTGTTGCTTAGCAAAAATACAACATACTGGAATCATGAGCTTTTCGTTTCGAAAAAACAACGGAGAGATATATTTTTTCCTACGATCGGTGAAAAAAATTTTTTTGTTCTGTTTTTCTGTATAGTGGTTCCAAACCGGTTTCATAGGATTTCAACTATACCATACGAAATATATTGTAGTTTTAGTTAATAATTAAAAATTAGTTTTCGTTTTCCTTGGGGGTAAATCGCTATTCTTTAGATGTTTAAAGAAAGTATTTCAGTAAATAATCAAACTTAATATTAAATTAAGATAATATGTAATTTTATACAGGGAGTAACTAATCCCACTTAGGGAGTAAGTGATCAACCTTTGAAAAAATAAAATTAATGTAAAGTGCAGTGTAAACAAAAAAATTTTTCAATATTAACATATATTTCAAAACAATTGAACTAAAAAGTGTAAAAGTGCAGTGTTAACAAAACTTGTGAACATTATAAAATGCTAATGACATTAAAATGTCTGAGTCTGCTAAAAATTCAAAAACTCAACGAACTCCGCCAGGTTTAATGCGACACAATTTGATTGTGATTTAAAATCAATAGAAATGTCGTCTTAAATGTCAAAAAATAATTCCACTAACATCGCAACTCCTGTCAAAATCAGAACCATCTAACGATTCTAGTATTCCAAATGTCCTGCCATCTTCCTTATCTATTCTTGGATATGAAGAAGGATGGACAGCAGTTAGCAAAAGGAGTAGAGGCACGAATCTTCTATCACCTATCAATAGACGCAAGCAAATGAAAGTCAACGACTATTGGTTAGCTCAACACACCACCACCAAAAATAATATTAGCGCCTCCAATATTTGTGTCTGGCGTAGAAGAAATCGATCCTTTGACTGTCTTTTTAAAGGAATATACAAAAGACAAATTTGACCTAAAAATAATTGGAACTAGCCAGGTTAAAATTCTGGTAAAAGATGCTGAGGCATACCCAGCCGTCATTAAAGCCCTAGCGGAACGAAACACCGAATTTCATTCGTTCCAACAAAGGGGGAACAAAACCTACCAGGTGGTCATACGAAACTTACATCCGTCTATTAACACTGACGAATTAAAAAGTGAGTTAATTGGCTTGGGCCACGATGTTGTTAATATCTGCAACATGAGGCAAAGTGGTACGAAAAGAGCACTCCCACTCTTTAAAGTCAAGCTACGAATGAATGAAACTAATAAAGATGTACATTCGATCAGTAGATTGATGCACTCAGTTGTACAGATCGAAAAACCGCAGGTGAAGCGGGAAGTGGTGCAATGCACTACTAAAACGTACTGTAATCATCGTTTAAAATGTACAAAGGAACATCTCACAAATGATTGTGACAAGAAAAAGTGGGGTACAGAGGTCAATTGCGTACTCTGTAATGGTAGTCATCCAGCCAACTATAGAGGATGCAGCGTTTCCCAAGAGGTACAAAAACGCAGATTTCCCCCCTAAATCCAAATCCATCTTATCAGCTTGTTAGTAGAACAACATATACGCCGAAACTCAAAGATTCAATTAAAAATCAAACTTCAGATGGAAATCATACCAAAGAAAATCAGCCAACGGAAAATTCAAAAACTAATAACCAACAGCCTGAGCACGGTTGCAAAATATGATGATAGATACTATCCTGAACCTTTTAACGACCATTGTCTCCAAATAATTCAATGTCCAGAATCCTCAAATTAGCAATCTGGAATGCCAATGGCTTGTCATAACATGGACAAGAAGTAAAATGTTTTTTAATAGATAAAGAAATTGATGTTATGCTAATATCCGAAACGCATAACACCAGCAGAAGTTGTCTCAAAATACCAAGATACACCATTTATGACACAAACCATCCTGATGGAATAGCACATGGTGGCACTGCAGTTATAATCAAAAACATAATTAAACACCATGAAATAAAAAAGTATAAGGAGCATCTACAAGCAACTACTGTGGTAATAGAAGATTGGCTAGGCCCTATAATAATTTCGGTCATCTATTGCAAATAATTATTGAAAATTAAGACAGCAATGGCAACGATATAGACCAACAGAAGATAAAAGCAAACAGTTAAAAAAACTGCTGCTCAATGAAAAAAATCAGTCAACTCAAGAATATTTGTCGCGACTCTCACTAACAGAAAACACGGATTATTCACTGTGGAAAGCGACTAAGAAGCTGAAACAACCACAACATTATATTTCGCCAATACGTAAAAGTAACGGTTAGTGCAAGAATGGAGAAAAGGCTGATGTATTTGCAGACCATTTCGAAAGAGTATTTCAACGATACTCATCAGAAACTACGGACGAAGAGAACAACAACATTCAAATGCATTTAGAATTGCCATTGCAAATTAATCATATAACCTCGAAGTTCTCTATCTTTAAAGTAAAAACTGTAATATAGAGAAATCCTAAGAAGGCACCAGGATATGATCTTATCACAGGAAAGGTTTTGCAAGAGCTACCAGATAAGGATATTCGATTTCTTACCTACTTATTCAACGCAGTAATTAGAACTGGATACTTCTGAATACAATGGAAGGTTTCACAAATAATACTGATACCAAAGCCAGGCAAGCCTCTAGAAGAAGTAACGTCGTACAGACCTATAAGCTTGCTACCAATAATATCTAAGCTATTTGAAAAAGTAATACTTAAGCGCCTAGTCTATATTGCTGGAAAACAAGCTGATTCCGGACCATCAGTTTGGATTTAGGCCAGAGCACTCAACAATAGAACAAGTACATAGAATAGTTCAAGTAATTCAAGAAGCTCTGGAAGAAAAAAGATATTGTTCTTCTGTATTCATGGATATAGCGCAAGCTTTTGATAAGTTGTGACATGTGGAATTTCAAAACAAACTAAAGCAATGCTTACCTCATGACTTCTATAGAATATTAACATCGTAGTTGAAAGACAAATATTTTTTTATAAAACATCAGGATGTTTATACAAATGTCCGTCCAATTAAATCTGGTATACCACGGGGTGTCGTGCTTCGCCCGATATTATATCTGCTATATACTGCAGATTTACTTACAAATAACTGTCGCAACATTTGCAGATGACACAGCAGTGCTCTCATCACACGAAGACCCCATCAAAGCGACATAAGTTTTGCAGGAGAATATTAACAGTATTCAAGTATGGATGAAAAAATGGCGAATTAAAGTTAATGAAGCTTAGTCTAAACATGTTACTTGCACGATGCGAAGAGGAACCTGTCCACCAATACAAATGAATAACCAGAATATACCTCAAACTGATAAAGTAAAATATTTAGGTATTCACCTCAACAAACATATAACATGGCGTAAACATATATGGACAAAAAAAAAGTAGTTGGAATAAAACTATCAAAAATGTATTGTCTCGTTTGCAGAAAATCATAGGTTTAACGATTGAAAGTAAACTACTGCTTTATAAAATGATAATAAAACCTGTCTGGACGTATGGTCCAGACAGGTTTTATTAACTATGGGGAACGGTCAGCAACTCTGGACATTCTTCACCGGTTCCAATCTAAGCTTCTAAGAATCATAGTAGATGCACCATTGTTCGTGTCAAACGATATAATTTACAGAGACCTCCAGGTCCCAACAATACGGGAAGAAATTAGGAATTCCAGGTATCACTCAAGATTGACAATTCATCCAAACGAACTAGTGAACAAACTTCTCACTACCACAACGAGGGATAGATTGAAACGCCACAACATTTTGATTTGCCATTAGGTCTTAGATACACTTAACTATAAACTCTAATTTTTAAAACCATTACTGTATCGAATACTAATTATGTGTTAGTGAGATTTTATCAATGGATAAAAATACTCTAATCATGACAATGTAAAAAGTCAAAAAAATTACGAATGTCTGTTAAGCAGATAGATTGTAAAATAACGGAAAACAAAAAAAAATGTGTTTTTATGTATGTATATGTATTTTGAGTCAAATACAAAATAATTAAACAACATTATAAAATATTACAAGATATGGTTCATATTCTTAAAATAAATTTTCAGTCTTAGATTTTTCAGTCAAGCCTGTAATGAAATGTGAATTTAGATATCTGACTCTTTTTCTGTCACAGCTGACTGTGACGTTCAATCCAGCTAAGGTTAATTTCCAACGATTTACATATGCTACTAATTTTCGTCACAGCTTGGTCACACATACATAAATAAAAGATATTTTGACAAATCATTTTTTTTCTCGTGGATTAATTGTGACGATTAGTTGTGAATTTGTCATATCCATTTTGAGTGCTATTTAATTTAGAAGCCATTAAAGATTTATTAACCATTTTTAAAGTAAATTTAAGAATATGGTAAAGTTAACGAGCCGAGCTAATTGTGAAAGAATAAAAAAAAAAAATTATTGCTTGTATAGACGCATTTCAATAGTTTAAAAAATGAACACCCAGATGTTGGATAAATAATTTATTAAAATTGAGAGAACAACAAGGCCTTTATGATAATTTGGTGCAAGAGATGCGACTCAATGAAAACTAAATTTTTTTAATTACCATAGGATGATTGTTGCTCTTTTCGATCAACTGCTAGACAAAGTTGGTCCTGCTATCGAACAATTCAAACTAGCGAGGAAACCCTTATCATTCAATTATAGAATATCACCAAGTTCCACAAGTTTAATAATTTCTGAAACATGTCAAGCAATTTGGGAATCATTATTTACATCCGCGTTCGAGACATTAACTGAGCAAAAACGAAAGAGAATGGCGAAAGATTTCTACGAAAAATGAAACTTTCCCAATTGTTTTGGAGTGCTTGATGGGAAGCATTGTGTTGTACAGGTACAAATTGTACTTTAATTCTCTGTTGCTTGACAATTTAAACATTTTTTAGGCTTTCTGGAATAGTGGGTCTGTTTGTCTTAACTATAAAGGATCGCACTGTATCATCCTAATAGCGGTTTGTGATGCAAATTAAATCTTTTTGCTTCTTGACATTGGAGCTTCTGGATGGTTTAGCGATAGCGGTGTATTTAAAAATACTGCTTTTGGAAGAGCGCTATGTGGTAACAGCACAACCCTAATATTCCAAACGAATCTTTTTACCGGGTTCTACAATCAAGGCACCATACGTAATTGTTGGGGATGGGGCTTTGTAAAAAATTTGATGCGGCCTTTTCCTCGCAGGAGTCGATCCGAAGGCTTAACTATGGACCAGTCCACCTACAATTACCGCTTGTGACGTGTCAGACGAGTGATTGAGAATACTTTTGGGGTATTGTCCGCTAAATGGCGGATTTATCGAAGGCTAATTTTAGCGAAAAGAGATACTGTACCTCGTATTGTTAAATCCACAATTTGGTTGCACAACTGGATAAAGAAGAAAAATTCATTATACTGCTAACGGATAAATAACGACTGGAAGGTGGAGACAAAAAATTTCATCAGAAGATAGTGGAATAATGGCTATAGGGCGGTCGGGAGCAAATAATTCTTCAGAAAATGCCCTTTAAATAAGAAATGATTTTAAAAAATATTCGTTGAAGTGGATTTTGTTCAAATATGGGAGTGAAATAAAATGCAAAATATTTTGGAATTAATTTTTGTTTACTTAAATATTAAAGAAAATAAAAATCACATTCCAATTCATTTCGTTTAGGAAGAACGAAAAAAAATTTTTAAATTTAAAAAACATAAGTTACAAAATTATAAAGGATATGATGCGCTAACTAATAATTTAGAAAATTCGAATTTTTCACGCCTCGGCTCGCTTTACAACTTTTTTTTTATTTGTTTTGCCGCGGCGAGACAAAAATGATCAATCTCATCGTACTCGGTGACGGGAGTCTGCAGCGCGGAAATAGTTTTATCGATGTCACTACTTTCACCTAAAAATAAAAACTAATAAGTATAAAACTATGGATTATCTGATTGAAATTAGGCTTTCTGAGGTACGTGCTCTTTTAGTTTATCTCGAAAGAACCGTGTTAGGTCATTTGTTTCTGGTGTAATTAGACGTCTCGTTGCAAATTGGCTCGTCTGAGTAGCTCGCATCAGAAAGCGACACTCGCTTGGTAGGTGTCGACAAACTTCCAGTACCAGACGACGCATGTGATAATGATGAAAATGCCGTTGCCGAAAATTGTTCTGTTGGATTGTTATTGACAAAATAAATGGCGCACAAAAATAATTGATTCGTCTAAGGAAAACACAAAGGAAAAACAAAAAATGATGTAAAAAAATTATTTATGCGTATGTATGATGTTCGTGACGGAAAACAAAGTCAGATGTCTAAATTAAGCTTGATAATCCGGTTGATCTTCAGGATTCAAATTTTTTTTAAATTTATGGTAAAAAGATTTTTTTTTAGCGCTACTAATATTTACTGAGCGAGTGTAACATAGCTTTAAAATGTTTAAATTTAATGAGGCAATGCCACGATTTTTTATGTTGATACCATTTGAAAGGCTCCAACGGACCAAGAGTATGTTTGTACTCATTGAGTCCAAATTTGTTAGTGTATCGAAGCCATTTCACTTTGTTCTACACAAACTTATTTCCACGTTCATCTGTTATCATCCAAACAAATTTTTCTTAATACATTTATTCTTAATTGAAAAAAGATGAGAAACCATGAAACATATTGTTGCATTTCTTCAACTTTAAAAATGCGCTTAGAGCCAACGGAGCGCTCTATTGAAGAGAGCCAACGGAGCGCTCTATTAAAGAGTAGAACACGTCGCACTCCATGTGAGTGTGATCAGGAAACAAAAATTTAGGTCAATTACGCATGTGCTTCTTGCATGAACAAAATGAACATAACTGCAATTCATTTTGTTTAAATAATCACATGGTTTCACGTAATAAACTTACGAAAATAAAAATATCAATCATTAAAATTCAATTGTTTACTTCTAAATATTAAAGAAATTTGTTTCACTTTTTTTTTCATATAAAACACAATTTTTTTTTCAAACAATTTGTAACATTCACTCGTCCGTGAATGTTATCAATTATCACGATACTACTGTATCAAGATAATACATTAATTCTAATTCTCTAAACTAGTTTTTTAATGATATCATGTTTTTTTTGGCGGGAATTATTGGGTGCTTGACTAACCAGTATGATTTGTTTTTTTAATACGGTATTTTTTTTTTGATTGCGGATTTTAAGTCGACACAACGAAAAAAAAAAAAGATGATAGGGGAGTCAGTCGTGGTGGATGGTAGCATACGGATGGTACTAAATTGAGTTATTTTTTCTAAATAAAAAAAATAAAATAAAAAGTTATAATTATTTTTCTAAAAGTAAAAGTTGTGATATTGGTTATGATTGAACTAAGTGTACAGACTATATATATATATATATATATAGTATATATAAATCTTTAAATATAATTCTAAAGAAAATGTTTGACTAAAACTAACTGTGCTTAAATAAATAAATTAACAGTATATATATTAATACAACATTGAATTAATTAGTTAGAATAATTAAGTCTAGCTAAAAATAAGCTAAAAGTTTAAATTAAAATAGACGCTGCTCCAAATTACAAAATATGAAGAATTAGTTAACGGTTATTTAAAAAAAATAATAATTGCTACGGTTAATTTGGGAAGCATCATTTAACCGAATTTGTCATACTGCAACGTCATGACAATCACGTGATTCCGGCCACCACAAGCAACGATCGAGAGGGAATTTTCCATTGTGGAGTTGTTTTTTTTTTATTATTATTATTATTTTATTAGTTATATCTACATAATTTTTTTTCTTTGATTTTTTTCTTGTATAAAGATTAACTAAATTTTCTTATTTTATCTTATTAAGCTAAAGTTAATTAGTTTCCTTTTGTTTGGGTTCGGTTTTTTTTTTTTTCTTCTTTTCTCTTTCGTTTAAATATTTTAGCAGGATCGTTGCCTTTGGAAGCGCTTTCAACGAATGCGATTATGCCAGGTATGTGCGTTTTTATTTTTTTTTTGATTTATTGTTACTTATACATTTTTTTTTTATTATAATTAACTTTAGTATTAGATAATGAATTTTAGTTTTATTGTTATCAAATTAAATTTATAAATGTTGAGTAGATTATATTTTTTTATTTCTCTAATTGAATTAAATTTGTTTTAAAAAGTTATACTTAAATTTTCCTGGGTGTTTATTGTGATTTATAACTGAGAGGGCAATGAGCGGCTAGGTAAACGAAATAAACACGGAGAGGTGAGTTGAGCATGAGTTGATGTCGATGATGTAATAATACATGTCATGGTATAGCTGTGTTGAATTGATGAACCACGACCAAAATATACCCCTAAAGACTGAGCTAAGTGGCACTATGGCATGTATCTTCCCTTTTATTATTTATTTAAAGTGCAACACAGCAACATTTTTTTTTGTATACAGACGGTCATTATTTTTTTTATGATTATTCGATTTTTTTCTCACGGCCGAATGTTACAAATGGCGCCCAAACGTTTTGGCACGGCTCTAACGAGCACATGGATTTATTTTATTTGGCAACATGAAAAGTGAAGTTTTGAATGTTGCGCTACCGTTGTAGATTTAGTACCGATTGATGATTCGTACTTCTCCAAACCTGGATTGATTTTACGGTTTCGATCTTTTGTTGATTACTTTATTCATACAGCAAGCAAACATTTTCATTTCTCTCTTTTTTTTTTTTTTTTTTTTTTTTTTTTTTTTTTTTTTTTTTTTTTTTTTTTTTTTTGTTTTGTTGATAATTTCCAAAATATAACAGAATTTATCTAAGTACTGTAATCCATGCCTATGAATAATTTTTTTTTCTTTCTCAATTTTTTTTCTCTGATTGTGAGCATTCGATAAATTTTAGAATTATTGTATTTGATTTTGAATGTCCAATTCATGTTGTCCCTCTTTTCCACAAATTTGTTGATATGAGGTTTTTATAACATGAATGTTGATCATCCACTATTCAATCAATAACATTATGGACCCGAGTGTGAATCTCTCAATGTGTTATTTTCCTTCTTTATCAGTATTCGCCAAGATTACGTTTTGGTGATCGACTACCTGTTATAAAAAGGAAATTTCTCATTTTCTCATACCCTATACATTGTAGAACTTTAATTTTTTTTGTGTACTGTATAACAACATTGCGTTCCAACTGAGTTATTACCCGTCAGGTAGATTAGTTATTTTAGGTGAAACGCAATTCGTAATGATTTTGTTTTTTTTCCATTTTTTTTTTTTTATATTTTTGCAGAATTACTCATTATCGGCTCGCTCAACTCATTTACTCCGTGGTACTTTCATATTATACATAGATAACATATAAACTGTTGCAGTATCATAAACAATTTAATTTGTTTTCCTATTATATTTTTTTTTATTAATTACCTACATAGCATTTGTATTATATATACATACATATATTTGTTATTGTTTTTTTTATATATATATATATATTTTTTTGATACACTTTTATTGAAGTTAGTTACAAATTGATATTTAGAATTGAATTATCTTTTACGCGGATTTTTTTTTTGAAGTTTATTGACGGAAGTTTTGGTAACTAACTACACAATATACGAAATCTATTTAAATAGGCCAGCGGTGATTTATTTGCTGGCAACATGGATTTAAACAATCTACATCCCGATGAGTTCGAGGTTGAATGTTTGGCTCGAAATATTAAAGGTACTCCTGTGAATAAGTTGGCAAATCTTAAGGCATCAATAACCAATGAAGAGGGAAACCCTGTACTAAAGCCTTATAAAGCACATGCAGCGGCGCGATCGGCCCCACAACGAGAATTACAGCGCTGTGCAATTAAGCTTAAGGAACATCGCGATTGGATTACTAGTGTTGTACCCGATAAAAAACCCGACTCAAAGGCAATGCAAATTGTGGAGACAAGATTATTGCATGTACACGGAAGATTAACCCGACTTCTTTTCAGTACAAAAACGTACAAGCAACAATGCCGGGACCAGTTAAAAATGATAGATTTGGTTTTGACTGCGGTACAAGCATTGATCCAAGGAGGCGATAATCTAAATGACACACTTGAAAGAATTAAATCAACTCAACAAGATGAGCCAGATGACTTGTCGACGTCTGAAGATGAGGAGCACATTGAAAAACAAACCACTAAAATCACTTCAGATTCTAGTACTAGGGCAGATAGAGAGGAATCGGAACTTACTAATTTATTATCAAGTACAGTCCTCACCCCTACACAGCAGTCTTCCCATTCTTTACGCAGTATTGACAAGTGGAAAATATTTTTCGACGGTGACTCGCGGGAATTAGCAGTTGAGAGGTTTCTGTTTCGAGTAGAACACCAAGCCGCTACTTATGGTATTTCTAACTCGGACCTAGTACATCAGCTAGGCACTTTATTGAAGGGAGCCGCCTTAAATTGGTACTGGTGTCATATCGAGCGCAATCCGACTGTAACATGGAAAGAGTTGAAGGTTGAGATAATTGAACGATTTCAGGACCGACGCACAGACCACGATATAAGAAGAAATCTCGAATCAAGGAAGCAGAAGTCTAATGAAAGCTTCCGTACATTTTATAATGATGTTATCGCGCTCTCTTTACAGTTTCGAGACCCTCTTCCAGACTCGGAACTTTTACATATTGTTCGACGTAATATGCGTTCAGGATTCCAAAATACACTCGCAGATCAAGAGATTCCGTCAATTGGAGTTTTAGTAAGACGATGTCTAGCATTAGAAGATACGTGGAAACGCACGGGATATGAACCGGAAAAACTGTGTGCACGCAGACACATCGAGGAAGTTGATCTGCCTCAAAACGAAAATTTGTGGGAAGGCGTTGAATTCCAACCAGAAAAACCACGTGCAATCAGACATATCGAAAAAGTCGAGGTTACGCAAAAAGAAGAACCGGTGATGCAGGTGCATGAACTTAGCTCTCGGCAAGGTAGGGATTATTCATCAGCTCATACAAGAGATGCTACTAGTCAGGCAAACCGTGAGTCTAATGCAATTTGTTGGAATTGTCAAGACATAGGTCATATATTCATCGACTGTCCAAGCCCTGCTAAGATATTTTGTTTCGGCTGCGGTCGCTCGGGAATAGTAAAACCAAATTGTTTTCGATGTTCGGGAAACTTAGCTCCGAGGGCTCGAATGACGGCAAATTCGACACCCTCATCTCTTCCCAGAGTCAATACGATGCCAACCAGCATTCCAGGTTTGGTTCCGTTGCCTCAGCGGAAGTAAATCTCTATAAACCTATTCACTCAATTAAAAATAACATCTCTTCCATATCTACAGTCACACATTCCGCCGTATTGAAATCAGATAGGGTACGTAATTATTGGCGCAATAAACGCATTCTCCGGGCAATTGTTTCTGAGACGCGCTTTGATAGTGGTGTTGACAACCGACCATATGCCAAAGTAGATCTAGATGGACACAAGTATAAGGGCTTGCTTGATAGTGGAGCTACCATCACCGCTTTAGGAGCAGGTAGTGGAAGTTATCTCAATAATCCACAATACAAGATTATTAATCTTCCTACAAAAGTAAAGGTGGCGTCAGGTCATAGCGAAAGAGTGTTTGGATATTTGTACGCTAATATTACATATAATGGAGTACAGAAGGTGTTAAAAGTTTTTATTATTCCGAGTCTGAAGCAACCTTTGTATCTGGGCATTGATTTCTGGAAGGCTTTCAATATACAAATTTTCACTCCTTCCATCTCTGAGATTGAGAATCCGGTGGTGGAACCCGAGGGAGATGAATGCTTGCGCCATGAATTAAACCCCGCTCAGATTGAACATTTGGATGCAGTTGTAGCGAAATTTCCTTCGTTTGAGCAATTCGGTTTGGGGCGTACAAATCTTGTTATCCATGATATAAATGTGAGTGATGCAAAGCCCATAAAACAACGTCATTACGCAGTTTCTCCTGTGATTCAAAAATCTCTTTATCAGGAGTTGGATCGAATGATATCCCTCGGTGTGATAGAGGAGTCTCATAGCTCCTGGAGTTCCCCGGTGACATTGGTTCGAAAATCAACCGGCAAGGTCCGAATGTGCCTAGATGCTCGTAGGCTGAACGAGGTGACGGTCAGGGACGCATATCCATTGCCAATTATCGACGGACTTTTGAGCCGACTGGATCAGACCAGATACATTTCAAGCATCGATTTGAAGGATGCGTTTTGGCAGATTCCGTTGGCTCCTGAGTCCCGCGATAAAACTGCATTCACTGTACCTGGTCGTCCCTTGTATCAGTTTACGGTCATGCCGTTCGGGCTTTGTAACGCCCCACAAACGATGTGTAGGTTGATGCACCGGGTGATACCACATCAGTTACACGAGCAAGTCTTTGTCTATCTAGATGATCTCCTCATCACATCGGGGAATTTCGACGATCATATTCAACTTTTATCCTTGGTGGCGACGTTGTTGAAGAATGCCGGTTTAACGGTGAATCTAGCGAAAAGCAAGTTTTTGTTGAGAGAGATTAAATATTTGGGCTATGTTGTCGGAGATGGATGTTTGCGGGTGGACCAAGATAAAGTGAGTGCTATATTATCCTTTCCTGTCCCGAACTCGGTAAAGAAGGTTCGTCGATTTCTGGGTATGTCAGGGTGGTATCGTAGATTCATATCCTCTTACGCCACCTTAGCAGCTCCACTATCGGATCTCTTAAAGAAAGAACAGAAGTTTAACTGGAACAATAAATGTCAGAGTGCATTTGACGATTTGAAACATGCCCTATCAACAGCACCAGTGTTGGTACATCCTAATTTTTTACGAAAATTTTATGTACAATGTGACGCTAGCTCTACTGGTGTAGGCAGTGTGCTATTTCAGATCGGTGATGATGGTGGCGAGCATCCCATCGCTTATATGTCTCAGAAGCTTAACGCCGCACAGCGCAATTATTCTATCACGGAATTGGAGTGTTTTGCAGCAGTGTTGAGCGTGAAGAAGTTTAGAGCATATATCGAGGGGTGTCCGTTTACCATCATTACTGATCATGCAAGCTTGAAATGGCTCATGAGTCAAAATGACTTGTCTGGTCGATTGGCAAGGTGGTCGCTTAAATTGCAAGGGTTTAAATTCGATATAGAGCATCGAAAAGGAAGTCTTAATGTAGTGCCTGATGCCTTATCACGTGCATTTATAGAATCTGTTACACTAGGAAACGAAGAGGAGGTGCTTAATGTGGATTTGGATTCCAATGGGTTTGTTGAAAATGAATATTTGCAACTCCTTAAGAAAGTCAGAGAAACTGGGTCCGAATATTCAAATATTCGTATTGTTAATGAGAGATTGTACATTAATCCTTCCTGCAATTACAATGAGAGTTTTACAGATATTCCTCGATGGAAGCTTTATGTTCCACAGACGTTAACGGGGCAACTAGTCGCCCAAGCCCACAACCCACCTTCGTCTTCACATTTTGGTGTGTCAAAAACTTTGAATCGCCTGCAGCGGAATTACTTTTGGCCTCGAATGTCGAGAGATGTGAAAGAGTATGTTGCAAGATGTCATACATGTAAACAGATAAAGAGTCCAAGTGTAGTCACCCAACCAATGATGGGTAAGCAAATCATTGCTGTGAGGCCAATGCAGCGATTGTTTATAGATTTTTTGGGTCCCTACCCTAGGTCAAAATCTGGAAACTCATATTTGTTGGTAGTATTGGACTTGTATTCTAAATATATATTTTTTAAACCTCTAAAACAAGCATTAGCAACTGCAGTATGTACCTTCTTAGAAAAAGACATCTTTTCAGTGTTTTCGGTACCGGAAACATTGACCTCAGATAATGCAACACAGTTTAATTCTCTTTGCCTTCGAACACTTTTAACAAAATATGGGGTTAAACATATTTTCACGCCAAAATATTCACCGCAGTGTAACGCATCAGAGCGCGTTAATCGTTCAATTTTGGCCGCTATCCGTGCTTATATCAAGGAGGACCATCGAACATGGGATCAACATTTGCACTCGATTTCTTCAGCACTACGTAATGTGATCCACGATGCAACCAAATTTTCACCGCATTTTCTTATGTTCGGTCAACATTTTATAGGACATGGGAATGATTACAGATTATTGCGTGAGTTGAATCTAATCGATAATGGAGATATCGTATTGCAAAATAAGGCTAATCGTTTGAGTTTATGTCAACAGACTGTTTTATCTCATCTTTTGGAAGCTTACAAAAGAAACGCGCACAGTTACAATTTAAGAAGTCGTCAGCGAGAATTGCAACTGGGGCAAACAGTGTATGTACGCAATTTCACATTGAGCGATGCTATCAAGAACTATTCTGCTAAGTTGGGTCCAAAATTTGTTGCAACTAATGTGATACGGAAAATAGGAGATGTAGCTTACGAACTGGCCCGCAGAGATGGGAAATCTCTTGGCATATATCACCTGAAGGATATTCGGACATAGCTATGCATATTATGTATTATGCTTCTTCTTATGAAATCTGTTATACTAGGTGATTGTCTTGTGCCCGGCTGGATGAGACACTCAGTGGTCGATGGGTACGTCCCCACGTTTGTAACATTCACTCGTCCGTGAATGTTATCAATTATCACGATACTACTGTATCAAGATAATACATTAATTCTAATTCTCTAAACTAGTTTTTTAATGATATCATGTTTTTTTTGGCGGGAATTATTGGGTGCTTGACTAACCAGTATGATTTGTTTTTTTAATACGGTATTTTTTTTTTGATTGCGGATTTTAAGTCGACACAACGAAAAAAAAAAAAGATGATAGGGGAGTCAGTCGTGGTGGATGGTAGCATACGGATGGTACTAAATTGAGTTATTTTTTCTAAATAAAAAAAATAAAATAAAAAGTTATAATTATTTTTCTAAAAGTAAAAGTTGTGATATTGGTTATGATTGAACTAAGTGTACAGACTATATATATATATATATATATAGTATATATAAATCTTTAAATATAATTCTAAAGAAAATGTTTGACTAAAACTAACTGTGCTTAAATAAATAAATTAACAGTATATATATTAATACAACATTGAATTAATTAGTTAGAATAATTAAGTCTAGCTAAAAATAAGCTAAAAGTTTAAATTAAAATAGACGCTGCTCCAAATTACAAAATATGAAGATTTAGTTAACGGTTATTTAAAAAAAATAATAATTGCTACGGTTAATTTGGGAAGCATCATTTAACCGAATTTGTCATACTGCAACGTCATGACAATCACGTGATTCCGGCCACCACAAGCAACGATCGAGAGGGAATTTTCCATTGTGGAGTTGTTTTTTTTTTATTATTATTATTATTTTATTAGTTATATCTACATAATTTTTTTTCTTTGATTTTTTTCTTGTATAAAGATTAACTAAATTTTCTTATTTTATCTTATTAAGCTAAAGTTAATTAGTTTCCTTTTGTTTGGGTTCGGTTTTTTTTTTTTCTTCTTTTCTCTTTCGTTTAAATATTTTAGCAGGATCGTTGCCTTTGGAAGCGCTTTCAACGAATGCGATTATGCCAGGTATGTGCGTTTTTATTTTTTTTTTGATTTATTGTTACTTATACATTTTTTTTTTATTATAATTAACTTTAGTATTAGATAATGAATTTTAGTTTTATTGTTATCAAATTAAATTTATAAATGTTGAGTAGATTATATTTTTTTATTTCTCTAATTGAATTAAATTTGTTTTAAAAAGTTATACTTAAATTTTCCTGGGTGTTTATTGTGATTTATAACTGAGAGGGCAATGAGCGGCTAGGTAAACGAAATAAACACGGAGAGGTGAGTTGAGCATGAGTTGATGTCGATGATGTAATAATACATGTCATGGTATAGCTGTGTTGAATTGATGAACCACGACCAAAATATACCCCTAAAGACTGAGCTAAGTGGCACTATGGCATGTATCTTCCCTTTTATTATTTATTTAAAGTGCAACACAGCAACATTTTTTTTTGTATACAGACGGTCATTATTTTTTTTATGATTATTCGATTTTTTTCTCACGGCCGAATGTTACAAATTTTTCAACAATTTTTGCTGTCAGAAAGTATGCCATTCCATAATTTTTATTCACCATCTTAGTTTTCGTAATGGTTTCTAGAATATCAATTAATGATTTCTCCATTACGATTACGAAAACAGTTTTACGATAATTTTAGATACTGAAAATGTTCGCCATAGTTCAAGAAAAGCACCCCTGATCTATAATTTAAAAGCGTTTATTGGTAAATTTCAGTCTCATCAAGACCTTTGTTTAAGTTTATTTTATCGATAGACCTATTTATTAATTTTAATATGTATCAGTGCTTTCTCTGTCAATTTTACGAAACATCGATTGATAGATTCATAATTCATTAAAAATTTTACCATACATGTAAAAGTAATGGTTTGGTTAAATGTTTGCAAAATGATTGTTTCTAAAATTGCCGTAATATAAATTGATCAAAAGACACATTTTACATAAACATAAAATAGTGTGGATGTAATTAGTAGTTCCATGCCAATTGACACGAACTCTACACAAGATAATGTTCAAAATCAGCAGACATTACTTTCTCAATTTTCAAAGGCACCACTATGTTTTATACTTTCATTGCATAATAAAAATAATTTAACAAGAAAAGATGTTATGGACATTTAGGCCCGATTCTATGAACAACGATAAATAAAAAAATCCGAGAGTAACGATTAATCGCCGATCGAGGATTTTTTTTTTTCTATGAACGACGATTGATTTTTATTTACGCTCGGTTTTATTGCAGTTTGCTACAGTTTTTTGTACGAGTAGTAACACTTTTTTTATATGTTGACATTTGTTTTGTATTGTTTATGTCCCAAACTTATAATTGTTGTGTGCGCTTCAAAATTTTTGACAAAATTAATTTTAAAATATAAAAAAGTGGATTTGAATATAAAAAAGTGGATTTAAAATATAGAGAGAATTATATATAATTAAATATCGAAAGTTAAAATATTATTATAACAATCTAAAAGAGATTAAAATGTTAAATATTATAAAAGTTCTACTGTGTGGTTATAAAACATATTTTGGTTTATTTTAAGATTAAAGTACACATCATCTTCGTCAGATTCCTATATTGAGATGGAAGTTAGAGATATCGCTTTGTTATTTGGTATTCGCCGGCCCAAGATTTACAAGAATAATGGAAATCCTTTACAATTTTATTCGGATTATGAGTTCCGTGCGAGATACAGGTTTAGTAAGTCTACTATATTTATATTGTCGACTTATTCAAACCTGATTTGTGCCATACAGATATGCGTGGTCTTTCTCTTTGCGTTGAGGATCAGTTGTTAATAACTTTTCGTTACGCTACAAATAGTTTTCAAAATGTAGTTGGCGATTTGGCCGGTGTTGGAACATCTAATTGTTGTTCCGTAAAAAAAAGAAAATCAAAAGAAAATGCCATCAATAGGTGAACAGCAAACCACAGTACACAAGTTCTTTCAAATGAACGGAATTTCAAGAGTTTTGGGGTTGATTGACGGGACATATATTCTCGTAGTATCACCCGGAGGAACCAGTGCGGAACTTTTTCGAAACCAAAAGGGCTGGTTTTCCATAAACTGCCAGGTGGTGTGTGACGCAGAATTTAAAATTATAGACTTGACTGTAAGGTATTTATATAAATATTAGGAATTAATTGAAATTACAATATTCATTTTTATTTTATAGATGGCATGGTCTCCAAAGCAAAAATTTGTTACCGAAATCCCCATTTTCTAATTTTATTTTCAAAAGTGAAAAATTAAAAACAGTTTGGTAATGTGCTGACCCATGCCATCTATAAAATAAAAATAAATTTCTATTAAAATAAATATGAATATTTATTAGCGGCTATGCTAATAAAATCTACCTTTTGTTTAATTGTTTAATATCAAACAAAAATGCACAAGAAATTTGGCGGAAAGATGCATTGGAATATGGAAACGGCGCTTTCCATACGTAGCAACAAAAAGTAGGCTTCATATAAACAACACATTAAAAATGATTGTAACTGCGGCCGTGCTACACAATATTGCAATGACCAAAAATGAGCCGTCACCTTCTGACTCGGAAATAGAAGTCTCCAATATTTATATCGAGCAGATGTCCACGATTCGCAACGCTAGAGAAAGTTTTCCGGACTATACAGTTCATGCATCCGAGGAATCAATATTCCTTAAAGGACAAACCGAAACCTCATCAAAAGAATACAGTGGATTATTTTCAGCTATTTTACGTTTGTATGGGCCACCACCTGTTTTAAACCTTTCTGCGTTTTCTTCAGCTACCGTTTTTCATAGGTCACCTAATTTATTTTTGAAAACATTCCTTAACTATGCTTCAGTTTTTTTCAAAGAATTTAAAGAGTTGTATTGTTCTGTTATAGTTTTCCAAGCCTTATTTTTTTTATTATTTAAATCGGGGTCTGTTTTTTTTTTAAATTACCACACTTTTATGCATTTCTACAATATCAAATAAACTTTGATGTTCAATGGACGACATTTTTCTTTTTTTTTTCACACATGTATATTAAAAAAAAAATAAAAATTTAAACGTCAAAAATATAAAAACGTCATCATTATTTTTTTACTCTCTGTTTCATACACCAAAAATAGCAGTTAAAACGGAGAGTAAGAAATAAATCGCCCGATTAAACGTCAGATTTATCGTCGTTCATAGAATTGGGCCTTAGACACATATTGATAGTTCAGCCGTTAAAACTTCACTAAAATAATATTTTTTCGAATTATGTAAGAAATCTAGCTGTCTCTCACTTTTATTTAGATACCTTTAAACCGATATTCAATATATATCATGATTTCGAAAAAATTCAGTTTTAAAAGAAAATGACCTTTTTCTAAATGTTAACAATTCTCTTTAGACGATCGAATTAGTGACGTTTTTAAAAGGGTAGTCCAATTTTAATAGAAACAAGCTATAAAGATATTATTTTTTCTCTAACATTTTATTTAGAAATTGTTTTTGAATCAGAGGGTACTTTTGACTTTGCTGTTAAAAATAGAAATAAATTAGAAAACAGTAACACTTGTTTTTCGTTCATAAAAGATGGAATAAAATTTTAATTCCTTTTTTACTTTATGTGTACGATTTTCAAATAAATAATCCACTTGTAGGTCATGCTGGATTTCATGCAATTACAGAGATTTATTTTAGCTTTCCAATACTAATATACTAATCTACTTCAAAATTGAAGACATTTACGTCGCTGGTTTAATAAGGTCTCGATTTGTTATAGAATTTGGATATGATATTTGAATATTAACGCTTTTAGAAGAAATTCGATATTTGGAGATTGAAGGAGAAAACGTAGGAGAAAAATCTTATCATGGTAAATCTTATCAGGCTTAGTATTAGGTAGTTTATAGCTATTATTGCCGCCTATCATTATTAAACTATTATTATCAATTCTGTAAAGCTAATAAAATATGTGCATCAACTCAAAGAGAGCAAAATTTAGAAATAGTTCGTACCATAGAAAATTATAATCAAGACGTTGTTAACAATAATTTTAAAAAGACTGGAATAACCAAAGAATCAGTTTTAAATAAAATTCCTTCGTTTCATGTTGTGTACAATTTTTCTGCTGATCTAATGCGTGACAATTTATATCATGACAGGTATATGTTATTATGATTTATTTTTTATATTAAACAAAAAAAAAATTTCTAAAAAAAAATTTAAATTTGGAATTGCTTAATAAGTTAAAATCCACATTTCCATATGGGTTCAATGAAATGACAAACATTTCTAAGAACATAAAAGAAAACCAAATAACAAATTTAAGTTTACAGCTAAAGAAATATGGAATTTCTAACAATTTTTGGCCTTTGGTAATTGGAGATCTTATTCCACAAGATGACGAAGTCTGGTTATTTTTCTGTGAGTAAGTGGAACTTGTTGAAATTTTACTTTCAACGAAATATTTTTTGCTTAATGTCCTAACACAAAAGATAAAAAAACATAATGAAAAATATGAAGACTATTTGGTGATACCCTCGAACCAAAACATCATTTTTGAATCCATTAACCAAGCCTGATTAAACAATCTTAAAAATATTTATTCCTTTCGAATAAATATTTTACTTCTTGCTCCACATTGTAAAATAATTCGACTTGATGAACTTAACTTAACCCAAAATCCTTTAAATAACATCAGTCGCTATGACTTTATTATTTCTATTTTATACAACTGTTATATATAAGGGTGTATTTGGTTAATTCCAACGGTTAATTCGAACAAATTCGAGCGTTTGTTTTATTATAATTTTATTTGAAGTAATTTTGGTGATATTATTTTAAGTGCATATAAATAGGCTTTTCATACGTGTATTTTATATTTTTGTATTTTATGTTTTTTTATTTTTTATTATTGGTTATTGTACTCCTATATTATTATAGTACTGTACTAAAATCAATACTTCAAATTCTAATGTTTTAGCAACAATGGGATGATTTAAATAATTTGTAAATTGTAGAAAACTACTGCTATTTGTATTTCTTCTTATTTTTGTATTTCTTATTTAAGTCAACTCAAATGGCCAAATTTGATCGTTTATTACAAGAAAATTAGACAGGTACCAATAGCATTGAAATTAGGTGAACAATTTTGCCCTCCAATATCCAATAAATCTGTTCCTTATGCGGATATAGAAGGAAACTTAATAAACACTAAAGACGACCTAGTTGACAAACCTTTGCTTCGTAATAAATTAGAAAATATTGTAACAAATTTCAAGAAATGTTATTGACTGTGTCTATACAAGGTAAGCTTAATCTTATGGTCTTGGCAGAATGATAGTACGCGTATGGTTTTAAATTGTTAACCATCCTCAAATATCTCGACGGATTCAAATAATTTTAATTATAATTTTAATTAAATTTTCATTTAATATGATTGTTATTTAATTATAGATTAGATTTTAATTCACTAATAGTTTATATTCAACACTCGAATAATTTCTAATGACAATTTTTATTAATTATTCAAAATATTTGTTATTCCCGAAAAAATGATTTTTACGAAACTATTATACATTTTAACGTTAGTAATATTTTATCGTCACAAAATATTACCTATAAACTATAATACTGAAAAGTAGTTTTAGAATTGTGTTAAAAAATTTAGAATTTTTATAATATAAAATATAATTAAGAGATGGGTACAATCGCCACAAAGGTAAGATCTTTGCAAGTGTGGATAAGGTAATGAGATGTCATCACAGTATGGTAGCTAAACTTTATGGTCTTCCTAAGATACATAAAGTAAATAAAAGTAAAAAATACACTAGATGTAGGGTCCCTTTTCACTAACCCCCATTAAATGGCAGAACAAAGGCAAATACCTTGGTTGTACTTTGAATTCCCTTCTGACATTCTAACTCCATATAAATTCTAAAGTTTGCATAGCTAACAAAGCCTTTTTTCATTCGCAATCAAAACTTAACCAAACTAACAAATTATTACTTTACAAAGTAGCCGTTAGACCTAAACTACACATTCAGTTCCCAATTTGACAACCCTTTAGTATCCTCACTAGGCAATATGCAAGCATCTGTCATTCCGAATCAAGCACAAATCGATTCGGAAATGTAAGAATAGATTTAATTGTCAAAATAATTTAAAAAACAAAAACAATAAAGTAATTAAATTATTTTTTAATTTAAAGCATATTTATTAAGATGCCATTTAAATAATATTAAAATTCGTAATGTAAATTGATTGATTGATTTTGAATGTACGGCCAAGCATTAAACAGGATATTACGAAAAGTGCCGGTTCCACCTTACACCCGTTTTTACATATACTTGAAAGGATAAGGCAGGATACTAGTTAAATTATTGAGATTGACCCGGTTACAGACACCTTGGCGGCCAATAGTTAGTATCTTTTTTGTGTGGTAGTGAAAGGAAAGGTATGTTAGTAATGATAGAATTGGTCCAGTTTCCCGGTAGCCAATATTCAAACTACTGTTAGCGTGAAACAATCACAATTTTGTTAAACTGCTGTGCATTCTGTCATCTCTTATCAGCAGCTCTAGTGTAGCCATTCATCTGTAATCTGCAATGGTTCCCTGAAAACAAATCTATTAATGAACTATTTACCCTAGGTTGCATAAATTAAATTAATTTTCATCTGAAATTATAAATTCTTAATATTATAATATCATTATACAATAATATAATTTCTGCAAGCCATAGACTGTAATAAATTGGATTAGTTTCATCTGAAAATTACAAATTAATTCATCCTATCGTTAAATACAAATTTATGAATATAGAAATATCAGATTTGACACAAAACTTTAAAATGAATTTAAATAAGATTTTTAAAAAATTAATTAAACATTACAAATTAATTGAATTAATCGTTCTATGACAAACACGTCATTTAATCGCCAAAAATCCAATTTATATACACTTTATTTGACACTAAACTTTAAAATTAACACAAATTAGACCTTAAAAAGATTTATCAAACATCACAAAAAAACTAAATCAATCGTTTCATGACAAACACGTCATACCATTAAAATTTGACATTGAAAGTGTAGTTAAGTATTGCCATATTATAAAAAATAGCTATAAGTCATTTAAAGTAAGTTTATACAACTATGTAAAGTTTAATACTAGCTTAAGAATCATTATTTAAATATATATTAGCGTATAAGATATATTAGCGTTTAAGCGTAAATAAAGACATTTTTCAAACAAAAACAAAGTAAAACATAATGCTAATTTTACAAATAATATTTATATAAATTAACTAAAAAATAGTTAATTGTACTAAATTGCTTTGTTAATTTTAGTAAAAATATATATGCTTTTTTTACTCTGCGCTTTTTATTTCTACTTTCAAATTAGTTTAGTTTACTAACTACTAGTGTTAATTTTATCAATTATAAATAATTTAATTTTTCTTTGCTGCTTGTTAATTTCACATTGCAAAAATTCTTATATTAACAAAATACTTAGGAAGCTAAGTTCTTACTATATTTTTTGTTACTATATTTTAGCTAGCTTTTTAATGCCTTTTTTTCATTATGTGCATAAATTAATTAAAACCTTAATTTTCGACGGGCAATTCCGCATCCTTAAGGTATTTAATTTGTAGATCAAACTTTATGATTAAATCTTGTAAACATATTATTATAATTATTATATTAATTTATAATTTTCATGCGGAAACTAATTCAAATTAATACAGCTAATTTATTAGATTTTGAAGAAATCATTCCCTAAAAAACAATCTTTTTCAGAGAAACATTGCAGATATAGATGTATGGTTTTGGACTGGAGCTGCTGATAAGAGATTGTAGAATACAGAGCAGTTCAATATAAATGTGACTGCCTTCTGCTAATAATAGAATGTATACAGTGGGGATGAATGACTTCGAACGATTTTATTTAAGTCTACTCTTTGCATGTGAGAGGAGCAAAATCTTTTGAATGTCTACTTTAGATGCTGTGCTTTATAGTACATTTTAAGAGGATTGCAGAACAAGAAAATTTACTTGCTGATGATACTGAGTGGGATAATGCCTTCAAAGAAGTTGCAGATTTGCAGTCGCCAAAAGAAATCAGACTTACCTTTGCTCTTTTTTGCGCATATGGAAATCTAAGATAAATTTCGACTCTTTGGAATAAACACAAATCAGCTATGACTGAAAATGTCTAACATCATAGGCAAAATGATTCTGGAAACCGAGTATTGGTTGACATTGAAAGTATTGTTCGACCAAACACTGTAGACTGAAAGCCATTCTTAATTGATGGACCAGGAGAAAGTGGGAAAACGTTTTTATACGGTATCGCACTTGAGACGGTATCGCACTTGAGAATATGGTAATCCTTTTTGGAGTATGTACATGCTTAAAGCTAAAAGTTGGAGTAATAGTAATATTGCTTAAAAATATTTGTAGAAACAAAGCTTTGTGCAATTGAAAACGACTCAATATAACTCAAATGAAAGTAAATTTTACATTGCTCAAATCTTGACAGGAAGATCTAAAAGAGAGAAAACTGCAATTCTAAGAATTGAATTAGCTCCTTTTGGCACCAACTTTTCATATACATTACGAAGGCGACTAGGACTTTTTCGCCTTTCCGTGTGTATTTATCATATAAATACCAAAATTATTTATCAAACATTTAAATGCGGAGTACAACTCTACAGCAGTGCAGTCCAATCCAACGGGTAATCAATTTAGTAATTTGATTTGTATTTGTATAATTTAAAGGGACTAATAAATCTAACTAACATACACAATGGTTCCCATTAGCTCTTCCCTAGCTTATCTATTTTTGATTACTCCAACACATTCTCTACGTCCTAGCTTAGCTTCTTTAATAATTTTGGAATCCGGGGCAATTTCTTTTAAGTAACGGTAGCAAATGGATCAACGGCTTGAACCACCACATTTGGTTTTCCAAAATACAGTAATGAATTCTGTTCGATAATGGTATAATGCGTTGATGGATAATGAGGATTGGTAATATTTTGCTACTTAAATCTTATAAACCCTTGATTGGCAGCGATTTGTCTTGGTACCGACGAATTACTAATACTATTCCTAAAATGATTTTGTCATTAATAATTCATCGGGTATACAATATTCATTCAATGTTACGTAAATGGATAATGTACCTTTTTAATTTATTAATAAATTAAATATGCTGTGGGTAGTTTTAGAGCTAATTAATTGCATCTTACTAGAATTGTATCGAGCTTATGGTATATAAGACATATATTTGTCAATATTATTCAAAACAAAATATCCTCTTGGGTTCGAAATAAACCCGAGTAAAGTTGAATAGGAAGTAAAAAAAAGGTACATACATCACATACTCGTAAACAGTATATTACCCGTGTTAACATCTCAATTTTTTAGTAAATTGATAATACAATAGAAAAACAAATTTAAAATTGAAACCATTACATAAAAATTTGCAACTTTGGATCAAATGCTATAAAGTAAATGATTGCTCAAAAAGTTATGCTTTTATTTCAAAGATGGAGTCTAGTTTCTAGTAAAATAATCCTTCACAAATATCGATTCGTAATCAATCACATCAGCCATTGTTGCTACATTGAATTTTTTTTTGAAATTTGCAGTGAAACGAACGAAAAATGTAAACATCGAAATCGAGAGGACACTAATTGAATGTTACGTGTGTCACAAAGGTGATTAAATTATAATGCGAAAAAATTTAATACCATCACATTTAATAACATTATAACGTGTTAGAATCGTATAACTTTATGGTTTGTTATGAAATGTTCTTACCTTTTTTAACTATTCGAAATTATTTACACGGTTTTTTATTCATAAATTTTATGATTACAACCACAAAATAAAATTGATCGTAAATTTTCTTTAGATTCACAAAAAAATGTGTTCGCTTTTGTTGTTAGTTTTTTGGTATAACAAATTTAATAGAATTTTGATTATGCCATGTCATAAAAATTGCATGTTGTTCAAACGTTCAAACGCCTTGTGATTGACAATATTATTACCAATTTTTGTGTTTGAAAATCTAAAAAAAAAAGTAATGCTTCAATTATTATTAAACGAATCATTAAATTAAAGGTTGGCGGATTATCAGAAAACCGATTTTAAAATTTTACTTATGTAAGTCAATTTAATTTATTTAAATTTATTCTTTGCAAATATTTTGTTATAAGCGTTTTATGCGAATCCATCAATATGATTGACAAAAACAAAATGGTTTCCTGTTATAAACGAATTATCGTATTTTTTACAAAATTGTCATAACCAAAGGGTTAACCCTTATATTATTTATTTATCGTACCGAGTTGAGTATAGATTGATATTCTGGAGAATTACCAATCCCAAAAATTAATTTTCCCAGAATTTTCATGTTACTTCCTTTTGACTCGTACCTATTTTACGATATGTTTTCCATCGAAATAATTTTTTTTCACTTTGCATACTGTCATCATATAATTTTATAAAACGACAAAACATAAATATGCAAATTCAGGACATTTTTAAAAATTATAGAAAGTTTTTTAAAGCACTAAAGTTTTTGTAATGTTTTCATATTTGTACTTTTTTATTTTTTGCATATCCCGAAAGTTAAGCAAAAAATGAATAAATAAAGATTTTTATGTAACCATATATGCATGTGTGCGGATACTATTCAGCACGTTATTATTATATAACACAAATGTAGTGAAACTAGGTCAAGAATGAAAAAAAAAATTACAACAAAAATTGAAATTCTCCATAATAAATGGGTACGGATATTTGCTATGGTGAATATTTTAATATACAGCAGCACATTATTGTGAAAATTATTCATATCAGTGGATTTTAAAATAAAATTAGAAAAACATGCTGCAAAGATGCATACATAATATGTAAATTTAGTTTTATACAAAAAATCATAATACAATTTGGTTTTTACAGGCTAGTTTTGAGAAACTATCGTCGTTGAAAGTTTACCTCTATGTCTACCAAAAAGAGGCTATTTACATCATTTGTTAAAAAACAAGATCTGTGGTATCTATAACTTCACAACTCTTTTACCTGTATATGGTCTTCACTATTAAAATCCATTGCATTGTGGTCAATAAAAGCAATAAAATATTTTTTGTTCAAAGAGAGCCAAGAATCGGGTAAAATTGTACAAATAGATTCTATATGGGTTAATTTTCATTTGTTTTCAAACAATTGTGAAATAGCTATAGGTCTATTTCATTAAATATATGTAGAAGTAAATTAAATAGATATCTTATTTGGTCTAATCCAGCTTTGTCTTGACAGCCATAATTAATTAGATCATTATTTGATTTAACAGTGTAAATTTGTAAATTATTACTGCAATTAAATGTCCTAAACTACCATAATTAGTCGTTGTAATGGAAATGTCAAAATATATGTAGATCTTAACTAGATACAAAAAGAACTTTTATTTCAATTTAATTTGAATGTTTAACTCGAGTCGGCCATGTATTAGCAAAATTAATTATGAACCAAATTAATAAAAAACAATTTTCCGATGAGGAAATATTCACGCTCATCGATATTTGGAATGTGGAAAGAATAACAATGTTCGGTACCGAATTAGAGTCAAATTATTACAAAAATCATAAAATGGTATTCTTGCAACCGGATTACGAAAATTTTCGTAATGGTATTTTGCTTCCTTATTTCATTTTCGTAATGAAATTGTAATGAAATTACATTGGTGAATTTTAATAATTATTTGGTTTCTTAATTAATTAAATTTTAAGAACATAATTATTCGAAATGCATCCTATTATGTTATCTATTTAGTTCGTCAATCGTCCATGTAGAAAATATCGCGACACAAAAATGTAAATAAAAATTGTTTTGTTTTTAAAATTGTAAAATCTGAGGTGGCCATTCCGAACGTACACAGTCTCAAACGAACACAGTCTAGTTCACAGTAATACTGGGGAAGGTCTTTATTGGAATTATCTACAATTATAATTTTTTAAATATCCACAAGCCTTCTGTAATAGATCATTTTGTTTTGTATTGGTCATAATTCGTCGTTTCTTTGATAGCGGTGGTGGTGATATTAAACTTGACCGTGATGTTAACGGATGTTAACAATGCATCTCGTGAATATAGATTTTTATTACTAACCACCTTGATCGTTTCTTGAATTTTCGAATTAAATGGCTTCTCATATTTATCCAGAAACTGGAGAGAATAAAACACCCACGAACTAGGTTTATAGATCCCATCTGCGCCTTTTCCCGATCTCTGGGAATCCAATATTTTCTTCAATTCTTTTCGATAATTAGATCGAAGAGTATTTATTTTACGCCTAACATCTGTTTTATTAGCACCACAATTTGTGCTACACACATGTCTTTCAACATTTTCTCAAGCGTATTTACAGTTTCCAATATAGCATCTTAATGCTATATGAAAGTGCGATAATAGTTTATTTTTTTAATTATTCGATCCCATTTTTTAGTTGTCAAACTCACGATAATTTTTTTTAAATTATGATCATATTATATTTTGTTAAATGCAAATGTCAAATTAAATTGTTACTTCGTTTTGTATGCTATGATATTAATAAAGGGCACATACACGTGTTTCACTTTTTCAAATGTGCATGTATATTTTATTTATTTTTTGTTTTCTTTTTGCGTTGTTAAGGCGCGTTCACACTGAGCGAACGAAAACCGAATTTCAAGCACCGAACGCAAATTCGCTTAATGTTTACTGTGACGTAACCGCGAACTGAATGTTCGATTCGAATTCGCTTTCGTTCGCTCCAAGAGCGGAACATCAAAGGAAATTGATGTGTGATACGGCCAATTCACTTTTCGTTCGTTTGATGTGTACTACACTTCAAATTGTCAATGAACGAACAACAACCATACGCTGTTTAGTGTTGATTCGCAGTTAATTTGCTGTTGATAGAGGGCGCCTTTAACTATGTCAGGACAGAGGCAGTTCAGGAAGGACTGTCTTTCTTAGATGTGGACTACACCTTAAGGAGGTTGATAAATCAGGTGCTAGAATGAAGGATTGTTAACGCGGAGATAGGGGAATCCACCAATAGAAAGTAGTTAGAGGAACTCCGCAACTGCGCTCTTAATCATTACAAAGTGGGCTAGCAAATGTGGGCTGGGTATAAATCCATCCAAAACAGAGCTTGTACCATTCACCAAGGAATATAAAATTCCGGTAGTCGCCCATCCTACCTTAAAAGGCACGGCACTGGCCTTTACTGATAAGGCAAGATACCTGGGCATAATTTTGGACAGTAGGCTAAATTGGAAGCCCAATATTTTAGAGAGAGTAAAGATATCTACCATGGCTCTGTATTCATGTAGGAACGCCGTCGGTAGAGATGAGGTTTAAAACCAGAGCTGGAAAACTGGCTCTTTACCGCTGTAGTCAGACCGATTCTAATGTATGGGGTAAGTATGTGGTGGCCAGCACTAGACAAGTAAACTTATAAAAATATGATAGAGAAGGTACAAATAACGGCCTGCTTGCTTATAAGCGGGGCACTGAGGTCAACCCCTTCACGTGCTCTGGAGGCTATCCTTCTGCCTGCCGACATCTTTGGTAAGCAGAGAGCGCAACTACGACTCTCTGTCGTGTTTGAGTGGAAATGTCTACAGACGGGCCACTTGACGATTGGCAGATCGCATAAGGAGGGCTTGGCGAATAGTGACTACACAGTACCGATTGTATGGTTTGAAAAAGTCTTCCGGACCCTTATCCGCTCAAGGGAATCTTGGTGGAACAGGTCAAAAGCAGAAACTGAAAGTATAGAATTCTACACTGACGGTTCCAAACTAGACGGCAAAGTTGGAGCTGGAGTCTATTGTGACAAATTAAATGTGAATATATCCGTTCGTTTTCCTGATCACTGCAGTGTGTACCAGGCAGAGGTGGTAGCGATTGAGGAAGCGCTGACTTGGTTGATGCATAATGTCATATCCACAAGGGATATCACAATATATGTGGACAGACAGGCGGCAATCAAGTCGCTGGAATCAGTTTCTCTAACGTCCGTGGTGGCATTGAAATGCCGCTCATCTCTTAACGAGATGAGTGAGCATCGCAATATCCAGATAGTCTGGGTCCCCGGTCACTCAGACGTTCTGGAGAACTGCAGGGCTGACGAACTAGCAAGAAAAAGTACAACTCTCCAATTGAAACCGGAAAGGATAAATCTGGGGAGGCCTATAGCAGCGCTTTTTATGGCGCTTAAAAAGGAGGTGATAGTGTGTCCGAAACTGGACTTGAAACGCTCCAAAACACTACTATCCCTACGTAGACCTGACTTAAGTATAGTCGTGGGGGTGATCACAGGAAACTGCCTCATTGGGGAGCATGCGAGGAGGCTTCTGTTAATGTCAAATGACTTCTGTAGAAGCTGTATGGATGAGGACGAGGCTGTGAGCCACTTCCTCTGCTTATGTCCGGCGCTAGCTTACAAGTGGTACAAACATAAGGGCGAGTATTATTTCGGCGGCCTTATAGATCTCGAGAACTGCAATGTGCGAGATATCTTACGCTACATAAGTAGCTCTGAATGGTTCCAATGAAGGTGAAAGGGGAGTAGGATATTTTGGTATCACAATACCAAACACCGGTCTAAGTGTGCATTAGCAGCCTCTCTAACCTAACCTATTTGTATAATTTTATTTGAATTAATAAATTAAAAAAAAACAATTTTATTTTAATTTTGCTTTATTAACTAACACATTATAGCATAGCCCGTTATTGGACAATGGTTTATGGTGAAATGCTCTTTGAGGTTTTAACAAAATCAAAGATTCACAAAGAAGACTAGTTTTAATTTTTTTACCGTATTCTTAGTAGTAGATTTTGTGGCACCTAGATGACTTGTGATTGATGATTTTACTGATTTTAGACCCAGTGTTACCTAAAATGTTTTGCCAAATTTTCTCTTATTACGGAATCTTTAATGTCAAAAATAACATTACGTTATATAACAAGACACTTGACGAAACATTGAGTCACTTAATGTTTCAATTACGGTAATTTTTCGCATGATTCGTCAACTTTCCCTAACTCTATTTGGGATAGAATCATCTAACCAGTTTAAATTTAGTACAATTAAGAAAACAGTTTTACAGTTAATCTTATTGCAATTAAAAAACATGCAAAGAAGAAATGGAAAATTGCAAATTAAATTTTCAAATTACCCAATTTCCTTTTATGTAACTAATGTTCATTTTCCGGTAAATTAATTATGATAATTATTTTGGTTCTATAATACGATTAGTTAAGTGTTTTGTCGAAACCTGTATTTTTATTTTTATTTAACTCAGAAAAAAAAATTAAAATCTTCGGATAAAAAATGAAGGATTAAAGTGGTTCTAATAGTTACAGTTTTTCATTTTTATCTTATTGAATCATAAATTTAGAGTACTTATCTAGATGGTAGAACGATATTCTACTTATTAAATATTTATAAATTTAAAAACATGATTACTGTTTTGTACAGCTTGGTACTAGTTTATTATAAAATATTTACTCTTACGTTCGATATTTATTACTCTGGCTATTATAGAATTATTGCAAACCCCGAAATATATATTTTTAATTTTTTTAAGAGGATTTTTCATATAACAATTTATTGTACAATTTATTGGTTTCCTAGTAAGGGCACCCGTTCTTTGACATTCATCCATAAAAATTATAAAGTAAAAATAATCGACCGATCAAAATGTATTCCAAAGCGTCCATGCTATGCACGTCCATGCTGTTTCTTGAATTGTTTAAATGTTCATACTCAATCGAATCAAATATATAATACATTGAATAAAAAATTTGAATTTAATCATCGAACACCCGTAACGAGAAACCTTTTTAGCAATGTACTTGATGTTGTGTTATGAATTGGTTTGTGGTTAACGCACGAATAAATTGAATTTTTGATATTTTTAAAATATGTATGCAAATTAATTTTACTGTAGGGAATAAAAACTATTTTAGTTTGAAATATCGATTACGGTTTTAAATGCATATGCTACCAGTATCAATATATAAATTATGTAATATAATAGGATATACTTAAAGCCGCACACCCAAGGCAATAAAGATCGCCAACAGTATTTATAGTTCACTTGACATCATCGAGTTATATGTGACTGTTCGAACAAATGTTTCGATTTTACGTATCAGTAAAAATAATCCTTAACATATTTTAAACCAAACGGTCGAAAACGACCAAACGTACTATTAACCCAAACAGTCGAAAACGACCATGTACACGAATACAGACAAAACTGCTTTAGTATGGTTCGTATATAAAGTAAAAAACATTTCGTTGAAATAACTACTGTTTCTTCAGTCTGTGTTGGAATTTCGAACGATAAAGTATGGTGTAATATTTTTGTAAGAAATGGATGATTCTAATTACTGGTAAGTTTTTTAACTGTACAATAAAAATAAACAAAACAGAATTAAATTAGATTTATAATAGTTAAAAGTAAAATAATACGAAAAATAAAATTAAAAATGATTAGAAATACTGATGTTCTGTTGAATCAAAACTACGTTGGTCGTTGTCGACCGTTTGGGATATACAATATATATTTATTTTATTTTTAAAGGAAAAAACCTTTGAGACTGGCTCAAATTTTAAAAGAAATGGAACGTGATGATGATGTAGAAACACCAGATACAATATTTATACTTCCGCCAGATGATCAAGTAATTACAGACTCTGGAGATGAAGAAGAAGTACTTTTAGATAATTTACCATCCAAGCAACTAAATATGGAAGCAGAATGTTCTTCTAAAAATAAGGAGGATGATAATTCAGAAACTGAGACTAGTAATGAAAATGATGCCAATGCCACCAATGTGCAATCCAAACAAGCAAACAAGCGGTAAAAAACTCTCTATTGGAAAAAAGGAGACATTGCAGAATTGGAAATTGACGAGAATAATTGAAGAGATAGCCAAATATTCATCTTTGTATGCAGCGCAAAAAAACATTAATTTGAATGTGGATGCTTCGGAAATTTATGCGTTTAAGCCGGCGTAGAATGTTCTGGGAAAATCGAAATGATTCCAATACGTTTTGGCTATAAGGCGTGGTCACTGGCAACCAAATTAGGTTACTGTATTCAATTCGATTTGTATCAAGGAAAACAACTAGATCAGAATCCAGATGGGGCAAAAGTATTTGGATTAGGAGAAACTGTAATATTGAAGTTTGTCGATTTCGTCGCAAAATCGTTGCCAGATCTGCGTTTTTCCTACTATTTTGATAATTTTTTTACGAGTACTAGACTTTTAGATATACTTACCGAAAAAGGAACCGGAACTGTTCGTGAAAATCGAACTGATAAGTGCCCCATAGAATCATCTAAAGAAATGAAACGAAAAGAAAGAGGGGCTATCGATTCTTGAGCCATTGAAAAAATGGCTAAGATATTCTGTAAGAGCAAAAAAAAAGGATAGAAATTCCACAACCTCATTGTGCTAATATGTACAACAAGTACATGGGAGGGGTCGATCAAATGGACAACCTGATTTCGAGATACCCAATTTCTTTCAGGAGTAAAAAATGGTACATACCACTTATTTTTTGGATAATAGACGTCAGTTTAAATAATGCTTGGCTACTCAGCAGACAATACGGCTCAAAACTAGATAAACTAGAATTCGTTAGACAAGTCGCTTTTGATTTGTGTATTAAATATGAAAAACAAAGGCAAAAATCTGGTCCTTATAGAGCCGGAAGAATAAGTGAAATTCAAAAATCTGTAGGGCAGCACTTAGTTATAACTGATCAAATACGGAGGGCTTGTGCTTTATGCAACAATAGAACAGTAACCATGTGCGGTAGTTGCAATGTTCCTTTGTATAATAACTGTTTTCTAGATTTCCACAAGTGAGGCTACGACATATTTGTACGACATGTTCCTATTTTGAAGAATATTTTAAATATTAAAGTTGATTTTTGTTATTTTTTAGCTTTAATGAAATGAATGTGATAGTTTTTGTTATAATTTTTTGAAATAAACCAAAGTAAAAATTTGTATTATCCCAAACGGTCGTTTTCGATCATGGCCGTATTTCCAGAAAAAGGATTGGTTTCAGACAATTTTTTCCTTTCCCAACCTTCTAAAGTCCAATAAAGTCATATAACAATGCATCATTACAATCACGAAAAAAAAGTTCTGGGAACACGAAGTATCTAAAGAAACTTAAGTTTCGGGATGAAATAGGTTAATGTTGATTCATCCACGGTCTAGTGGATACTTCAGCAAGCTTTTTCAAGACTAAAAACTTTGGTTAGTGGAAGCCATTGAGTCGGTAATTTTAAAACAAATTTAAATGAGCACTGTAAAAAGTTATACCAATTGTTCTCAATTGTTGTTTTAAAAACTATTAAACAGGTTTTATATTCATTCACCTTAAGGCCAATCAAAATGATACAGTTTGCAAATTTATATACGGACTACAAACTGTAACTACATTTTTTTTAATTTATTTATTGTTGTATCAGCAAACAATTTAAAATGATAAATCAAACCGTTATGATAATCAATCGTTCACCACGTGACCAGTGTTACCATTGGTAAAAAAAAGTGTGATTGTTGAAAAATGATATTTTCAACCGATTCAACAAATTAGGTAAGTTAATATTAATTGTTAAGTTTCTTTAAAAATATTTCTAATAAAATTGTCACTTTCGTGTTTATTTTAGAAACCCAGGACCATCGAGCTCTGCGGTTATGTCACTCGAACTCAACCTTAATACAAACAAACGTCTAATGTTGACTACACTAAAACATCTGATTCGGAAACATCAGATCAGTTCACTTCAGTTAAAGAAATAAATTTAAAAAAGTGTTTTTGGAAAAACAAATTTTACCCATGTGAACCATGAATCCACGAAGCGTTTTACAAAATTTGTATAAGACCAATGGTAAATAATCTAACGCATAATAAAAAAGACACGATAATTGCTCGAAGCATACTGAAAAGATGAAAACAGCTAATGATTTGCAAATTATATAAATTATGTAATCTACTGTTTAAAATATAATTTGCCGTTTCGAATAATGGGTTCCTTACCTAAATTAGTTTTAAACGTTTCATCAAATTCAATACCGGCTCAGAAACGGTCACATCAATGCTACCGAATATCTAAATATCATAATTAGTCCATTTGCCGCCAACAAGCTCAGTGATATTTTACGACAACTGTTCTTTTCCATTGTAATCGACGCGTCATAAGCAATTAGTCATTAGCAATTAGAAATAAGCTTCAAATAAGCGATTAGTTCTGACCATACGCCTTAAATAGCGAGACGAATGGTAAAGTAGGAGATGAATTTTTGGAATGGTACAGCTTGCAATGTCGACAGCATCTGAAATCTTTGAAAGTATAAAGAAGCACTTTCGAAAATGTAACATTAACTAACCTCCAAAATATAATTAGGGTAGCCTAATAAATAATGTATCGGTAATGACTGGAACCACTGGAGGAGTAAAAGCTCTTTTAAGAGGTGAACCGTGAAATTTTTATCCTCGGTTGTACATGTCTCTGGCTTTATGTATCAACAACAAATTTCAAGAAGGTTTCAATTTTAAACATCAAAAAATATTAAGGATGTGAAAAACACGTTGGCTATCACTAGAATCAGTTATTTCTAGAAATATACACCAATGGCAAGCGTTGAAGCACTACTTCATCCTTTATTGCTCCGAGATAAAAGATGTTAGCGACACCTTAGCTGTCCAACTTATTGTAAAAAGCTAAAAAAATTACACTTATCTGGTAATGATAAGGTATTAGTTACTTTTCTAAAAAGCATCGCACCAATTCTTTTTCCGCCGTGATGAATCTGAACTAAATAATTAGATCTATTCATAAAGCAAGTATGGATTTATTGCAATATTTCATATTGAAATTTTATAAAATGTATATTTTTAGTATGTATTTGAATTAAAAATGTTTATAATGTGCATATTTTTTTAATTATTTAAAAATAACGAGAACCCATTTTTAAGAGGTAACAAAATCTTGAGATCTCCAACAATTAGAAAAGCTAATTCAATAGGAGGTATTAGAAATAATAATCCATATCCATCAAGAAAAGATAGTAAAGATAAAACAACCTTAAGCATAGAGAGGAAAACAGAAATCTCTATGCAAATCTAACGACTCTAGAAGAAATGGTGTCAAAGGTGAATAACAAAGTTAACTTATTAAGGAAAGAAAATAAAGGTCTAAAACGCATTATTCAAGCGGGAAGACATCGCCAGAATATATTGGACAAGCAGCACCCAACACTATTAAAGATAAAACTCAGCAGAAAGAAAACCAAAAGCAACCAGAAAATATTGAGCAAGTAACCCGGACATCTATATCTATATAACCAAGAGAGAATAATTCAGCCACGACCTATTAATAAAGTTGGTATCAAAGGCTAAGCTATTATCAATGCCTTGATGAAAACTGTCACGATTAAAGACTACATGCTAGTAGCATTAAACAACTATGTCTGGAAGGTAAATGTACCAGACCCAGAAACATATCGTACACATTAAGATACGTTGCAAAGCAGTGGAAGGTAGTAGCATAAGTAATCATGATTTTAAAGCCAAACAAAAACCGCACCGATAAAACGTCATTTAGACCAATATCTCTACTTTCTTCTATCGAAGACATTTGAAAAATTACTTCTGAAGAGACTAAAGGATAATGATTTTATACCTACCTGCTTACCAGTTTGGATTCAGAGTAAAACATTCGACCCTAGAGCAAGTTCACAGAATCACAGATATTAAAGAACGTACTCTAGAAACGAAAAATATATGTGCAAATCTCTTCTTGGATGTAGTGTAAGCATTTGAACGTGTTTGGCACAAAAGATTAGAGTTCAAGTTACATCGAGATCTTCCCAAACAGTATTATGAAATTCTAAAATCCTCCACAACCGACCGTCATTTCCGTGTAAAATATGAAGATGAATACTCGGATCTAAAGAAAATTTCAGCAGGAGTGCCGAAAGGAAGCACCTCCTGTACACACGAGATATACCACTAATGAAAAAAATAACCATAGCTACAATTTGTTGATGACACAGCAATTTTGGCGGTTGGTAGCAATGTAACAAGCTTACTTACTGTATTAATCGATGTTTGTAATGTTTCAGAAAAATTACAAACATCGATTAATACAGTAAGTGACTGGATGAAGAATCGGAGAATTAAGCTCAAACAAAACAAAATCGGAACATGTGAAGTTAACTAATAAAACAAACTATGTCAGTATACCAATCGTAATCAACTCTAAGCAAGTCCCTTATGCAAATTCAGCAAAATATCTTGGAATGAGGCTAGATGCCAAACTTAAATGGAAAGAACATGTCAAAAAGAAAAAGAACGAATTAAACATCAAATACAGGAAAATGTATTGGCTCATAGGTAGAGACTGAGCTTTCTATACATAATAAATTTCTCCTATATCGGCAAGCTCTGAAACCTGTGTGGACTTACGGAATACAGCTTTGGGGCTGTACTAAGAAAAAATACGTTAAAATAATTCAGACGTTCCAAAATAAAGTACTTCGGTATATCATAAATGCCCCGTGGTCCATTCGAAATGAAGACCTGCACCGCGACTTAAAGATGGAAGACACCAATGAAGTAATTGCAGTTTATGCTGCCAAACATGATTCACACCTTCAACAACATGAGAATATCGAAATACGTCGTATTCTGGACTGTCCGATAACAAAACGATGCTTACAAAGAACCAAACGAATGGATCTAGTGATTACAAACTAAAATAATAATTACTATATTATAACAAATATTTATTTAAATAAATAATTATATTTATCTTTGGGACTAGCCCATCTTGGGCTTTATCCCAACAAATTTGAATTAATTAAGATAGAAAAATTGCTAGATGACTTATATAATAAGTCAGTTGTAATAATAATAAATAAAAATATAATAACATTATTTACAATAAAAAAAACGATTTTTACTTTATCTAAACTCTCTTTTGTTTAAAGAAAAGTTCTCTATTTCCGCTTTCAGTTATTAAGAGCACCCTAAACGAAGGAGTTAGGAGGGAGAACAGCGCCAAATTGATCCAACTGGAAATACCGAACACTAATTGTTTATTGTTTTCTTTCGTTTTTAGTCTCTCATTTTGATTTTAAAACTAAAATGTTATATTAAATATAGTAATATATTAATATGTTACAATATAAATACTTCAAATAATGTTTTCTATTTAATTTTAATGTGTTAGAAAGTAATAAATATTTAAAAAATGTGCCAAATAAATTACTCCTGTGCATCCACAATCAATTGTTATGCGGGAAGGTTCAAAAGTAGAAAAATAATAATCAACGCACCTGGAATCTGTGACATAAACTGATATTCGGATGGCTGACCGATTAGCAGTACATGATACATTGTGAGTGTTGCCAGCTTTTTTAAATAGGTTCTGCGATTACAAAAAATACGATTTGCGGATATTTTATCAGCAGCTCTATATGTGTGCAATATTACGTAAATCGAATAAAAACGAAACTGCTTGTGATACATTCCTTTATAAGATCTTTAGAATATTGAATGATTGGACTTAATCTTCGATACAACAAAACGTTGAAAAGTAATATAAAATTTAAGAACGGAAATAAATTTTGTTTTTAAACTCGCTACAGAAATCGGTTTATCATCTGAACCCAGTTTGGGGCGTAAAGGCTTATGTGATGGATATAAAGTAAACGCAGTGTATACAAATTAAACTTTTGTATAAAAATGTATTAACAATCTACTAATAGGACACCTAGCGACGCTAAAAATAAAACTCAGTTTTAAATTCACAAATCAAAGTAAATATAGGGATGAATTGATGAATACACGCAAAACGTTGGATTTAAATTCTGTAATACAATTTTCAAATAAACTCGTTTATCAGGCTTAATATGATAAAAAAAAGCTTTTATTGCAAAACGAAGATAAATCAATTATAAAGTTTACCACAAACCTATATTATTGCACTTAGCTCAAGTAAACTATCGATTTTACGAAATTGAATAAAATTTGTAGTCAGATACAATAATCGGTTTATAATCCCACCATTCAGTCGAAAATATCATTATTGTCGATAATAAAACATGTAAACTGCACTTATCGTTACCCAACCGTTTTTTGTTCATATCCAATTAATTTTAGTTGAACATGAACCATGTACAAAAAAAACTATAAATAAAAAATATCGACGTTTAACAAACGAGTAAGCTCTTCAAAAAAAAAATCGAAAAATAAACTCAAATACGAGATACAAAAAAAAATATCTTCCGATTCCGGCTTCAGTGAATTCAATCCTTAGAATTGTGATAATCATGAAATTTATTTATTTAAACTAATAATAGTAATTGGTCTTATTTTGTCGGTACATACTCGTAGTCTGTTTGTTACAAAATTGAAATGTTCTCTTTGCCCGTCTAAAGCATTTCGATAACATAAATAATACATTAAAAAATAAAATTCCAATCTACATTTTGTTGGCAGAACATTTTGTTTTTTTTTTGTACATTTTCTCCAAATTATCGATTTAAAGTTGTTCTTCGCGTTTGTAAAATAATTCTTTTGATTTTAGATAAAAGTTTCTATCATACAATGAGATTCGTGTTTGTTTTTTGTTATCATTTTTTTTTCATATTTCCTACTCGTTCATAATATCGAACCAACAAAAACATCACAAAAAAAAAACTAGTTTCAGATAACGCATGAGCAGATTTTATTATTATTATTGTACGATGGCCTTAGTGAAAATAAAATAAAAAGCTTTTAAACTTTTAAAGCTTCGAGAGATAAATTTTTTAAGTCCTAAAGGATAAATAAAACAAATATGTAGATATTCCATAGTTTTGTTATGAAGTGAAATAATTCGTAATAAATGCACAGTTAAATATTTTAGTTTCGTTGAATAAATTATTTACGAAAATGACTGTTTGGTAAAAGTGTCTTAAAATGTTTGCACATCAGACTAAATAAAAAGAAGCCGCCAAGTAACGGAATAAAATGAAAATTAATTATTTGACTTAGATTTTAATTGAATTTAATTTGTATTCTTTTCTTTTTCAGGTAAAGTGTTAAATTTTTGTACAAACACATTTAGTAATTAAGTTAAGATTAATTTTTGATTCCTTTTCTTTCCAAATTAAGTTTTTGTTCCTTCGTTTCTATGTAGTCGAGTGTTTAGATAAATTTATATAGTATTAATTTAAGCAAATTTACGGCATGCCGCAAATGAAAACCTGTTCAATAAACACTTTAAAACCGTGCTTTATTTACAAGAACCATCGCTAAACAAATTTATAGTTCGAATGGCATCCAAAGACTGTACGAACTTATGAATGATCGTTATTCGCAGGTAATTTTGTTTCGACCAGTTGTGCTGCACAATTCATCTGAGTTTTTCGAATGCGTACCTAAACTTACTAAATGTTGGTTGTTACTTAGAATACTACCATTTAATTTATCATAAAGGTCTATTAAAAGTACATACACAAATTTTTATCAAAGGAATGAAAAGTAGTGTAGAATAGTGGAGCACATACCAAATCTTTTTTTTCGCACTCCTAGTGGACTTTAAATTTCAGTCCAGAATGTAAAATGGTTAATTACCCATACCAAAAATACAAGTGTCAGTAAAAATACTACCTAGTGCTGTGTCAGAAAATATTGCTAATTTTGCTTCATCTAAAACTGAATTGATCCTAGATTAGAAGCAAAAAATTAAAATCATCGAATGTAACAGCTAAAAACAGGAAAACTGATGCCGGGACAAACCGTGTTGAACAAATACAAGACCATTTTATTGAACGAGAATTAACCAATTAAAGTACCTAAAGAAATACAAAAAATTTCGGCCCGATTTTGTTAGTTTTTTCATTCATTTTAACGCAAGAGAATTGACAATTTCTTATACGTATGCAGTATATAATACACACGTTTATTGTGTCAGTTTAATTCTCATGTAAATTACGCCTAAATGTTTATTCAATAAAGTGTAAATGTCGAAACGGTTAAAATCGGTTATCGTATGAGTATTATTTTCCCAATCTTTCGATGTGACGATAAACGGCTTAAACATACAAAATCAAATGTCGTTTTATATTTTCGTTGAATGAAAAATATGATAGACAGAACTATATTAGTTTGATCGAAAATCGGGCAGAGAATAAAATTTATTTTTTTAAAATGGTAAGTGTTCACAAAATTAAGTGATTTTAAGTTTTAATATAAATAATTAAATAGTAAATGAAACTATGTACATATTTAATTTTTAATTTAGTCACGTTCACGGATGTATGTACAACAAGAACAAATATTTTTGGATTTCGTTCAAATCAATTTTAACATTTTATTTTGAGTCGGCACATTAGAGGGTAATAGAAAATGGGCAAACTTTTGGCAATCTATAACTAATTAATTGAATATAGTGGGACCACGCAACAAGGACCAGGGGAAAAGGATAAATATTTAATTAATACGTTTGTTGTGTTTTATTTATGTAGATTATTTATTTTAGACTTGAAAAAGGCAGTAAAAAATGGCGATATTCCAGACAATCGGGAATTGGATGAGAACAAAGAAAGAATTGTAGAGATGTGCGACCTAAATGCCCTTGTTGATCATGAATCCAAATTTGAATTTGGAGGCTCCATTGCGTAAAGCATCATTAATCGTATCATTTTATCTGCTTTATTAAATTATGTTTGTATATTTTTAAATTTCTGAACTACCTCAACCGCTGATAAACATTTCAATTCCACTAACCCCGCCAACACAGGCAACAACGACAAATTTAGTTCTATACCGTCGGAAGTATTTCTTTAGTTCAAATTCAACAGATACCCCAGCCAACACTACAGTCATCTCGGCTAGAAGTACCGCAATCACCACCTCCTAGAACAATAACATTTAGCTCAGCCAGATCACGACGCCAGCGTGCTCGTATTTCGGAAATACTGCCACGTGGTGATCAGCGAGTCCGCAATGACCCGAGAAGCGTATGTAAATGTAACGTACTAGCGTTTTTAATTAAAAAGTTCTATTTGTCACTCAACAGGAGAGCGTTTCTACTGCATCCGTAATACGATCTATACAATTACAGGAGCAAACATTGCGCCTGCTTGAAGAAATTAGGTCGCAGGGCAGTTAAGAACTTTCAGTTTTAAGATTTTTTATATATTAGAATAAAAAAAATTTCATAATATAATTTGTTATTCCTGATTAAAATTAGATAAAAATTCTCGAAATCAGAATCATCTCGCACCTCGGAAACATTTCATCTTTAATTATATCATCATCCACCGGATAATTGTTGTCTATTAAAAAATTGTGCAATGTAATAGATGATTGAATTATTTGGACTGCTTTCTGATGCCCATAATGTACAGCACCCGATGATACACATCTGAATCTGGATTTTAGTACTCCAAAACATCTTTCTATGCCACTCCGAATAAGGAAATTATAATAAATTATGGTAGGCAATAAGAATTTAGATTAGAAAACGTGCACGAAGTGTTTAATAATGTAGTTTAGAAATGTCACCATTCACCATTTGTGTATTTAAAACCACAACTAAAACTTTAGATGCGCAGGAATTTTTCTTAAATGATTTATCGAAAAAAAATAACAAAAAAATGAAAACAACATGCACAAATACAGTGCTCATGTACAATACCACAAACACCAATATTAATACATTCCGGTTCAACAATTCGTACGCATGAGAATTACGAAAAAACAAACAAAATCAGGGTAGTTATAGAAAAATGAGTGTATTTTTTTTACAACATAAAATATAGTATGTAGAATATCGCATTTTAAGTTTTTTCATATGAACTCCTCTTCTACTTTAAATACTCTGGTATTTACTCCTTTCTAAATTTTTGAAACCACAGCCTTGATTATAATACCGGGATACCGGTATTAAAATCGCTTTTCAAAGAAATTAGTAAAATTACATTTTTTATGTAATATTAATTATATTATTGTAAATTTATTTCCTTTTTGCCATACAAATAGAAATAATTCATTAAACAAATTAACAAAGCCTGAGGAACTTTAAAATCACAATTCAGAAATCTCAATTAAATTCATTATAATTATATCAATAAAATTTGTTAGCCTATTGGTAGAATTCTTATTTCTATTGCCATTAAAGTACCATCTTAAAAACCAAAGAGCATCCAGTGTTTTGTCGTCTATTCTCCAACGCAACTTATTTAAAATTACACCGGCAGCAGAAAAAGCCCTTTCGGATTCAACGCTGGTTGGGCGAACTGTTAACAAAAGATCATAACCGGTTTGAGATATTTTCCCCGCACACCTTCATCCTCAAATAGGCTGGTTTCTTTTTTTAAATACCTAATTATATCACCTCCGCGTGGTCATTGAATCCTACTACATAGTTAATTTCGAAATATGATTATGAAGATAAGTGGATTAGCCTCTACAGTCGCTCGATTTAAGTGTTCCCAACTGCTTTTTATAGAGTTATCTTAAAAGTAAGATTTGTGCATATAAACCAGATAATTTTGAACCACTTTAAAGGAGTCTTAGATAAAGAGGGAAATGTGTTAAAAAGTGACATTTGGCAGACATTGTTTTTCATACATAATTGTATAGGAAAAAAGAGCTGTTAACTTTTCGTGTGGGCATCCTGTTTAAAAGATACAAAATAGGATATACTGTTTACTGTTACTGTTTTAGAATATTTGATGAAATATTATTTTCGGCTGAAAGTACCGATGATTCAGATAATGATCCGGATATTATGCTGCTCCATTATTCTTCAGATGGAGAAACACCAACTAAAGTTGTTTTATCTGGTGATTCTGTTGAAACTGATAACAATAAATTTTTGCCCGCCGATATTTTATTACTCAAGTGAGCCAATGTTGGCGTAAGCACATTTAAAACACATTTAAAGGTGCGCAAAACCTTATTTTATATACTAGTGACGTGAAACAAAACCGAACATATTAAAATTTTTCCCCTAATTGAATTGTTTACTGCCAAGCTTCTATTTAGTGAGAATACTCCTCAAGCCGAGACTAAACAATTAAAAAAATGCCTGTAAAATGTAATATTCCAAAATATTTAACCTTTAATTCAATTTGTCGTTTTTTGATACAAAATCAATGTGATCAAAGTGTTGGTCACAGCTTTACAACAGATGAACCAACGAACTAAACTTAAGCTTATCTTAGTCACAAACACATGTTGGAGCTTACTAAGGCAGTGCGAGATTAGAGATAGAGCTAATAAAGAAAAATTTACAGCGGTGGTATGCTACGATATGTAAAATGATTTGCGCTGTCTCATGCGCCTCTCTCAAAATTCTTTCACAGAAGAAAATTTCCAGTATGCAACTTAACTGGGTAAAAACGGTGACCTATTGTGCTATATGGAATGAAACATTTAGTGGAAGGACCGGCAATAACGCTCTAGAAAATGTTGTTTTTAACAACCTAAAACTAAAGAAAATTATTTTGTGGGATCATTCATTCATGTGTACCGCAAAATCGCAATAGAGTAACAACGATCTCTATTCTCAAATTTGCTGCGGAATTAGGATATTTAAAGTTAAACACTATGGGGTATGCTTAAGTGCATTTAAAAATTATTCAATTAAAAAGTAGTATGTTACAAACACCATCACATACCGTCAATTAGGTAATTTGTTTGATATTTGTGATAGTACCGCGTGGGCTATTGTAAATCGAATGTTATCATGGATGGTCTCTATCGCAGATCGATTTATTAAATGGTCTAGGTCTCTCGGAAGAGTACAACAAATTACTTCTAGATTCGAAAAAATTAAAAGGAACGTTAGGGTTCTTTGTGCTATTGAAGGAACACATATTAAAATTAAAGCGCCAAAAGAAAAAATCCACTTGTACTCTAACAAAAAGAAATATTGCAGCATTCTAATGCAAGGAGTGGTGGATGATGAAAAAAGATTTTTTGACATACATTGAAGCGAGCCCGGATCATACCATGACAGTCGAGTTTTACGTCTTTCTCTTTTATTTAGGAAAGCTTCTAAGGAGTATAACACGTATTTCCCTAATAATACGTTCTTACTTGGAGATTCTGCGTATGGCCCAAAACGTTGGTTGGTACGGCCATTCAAAGATAAGGCAATTTAACGGCGCAACAACATAAATTTAATTATCTCCGTTCAGCTACACGAATGGTAGTAGAAAATTCGTTTAGTCTGTTAATGATGCGCTTTCTACGTATTTGTCATTTCACAGAACATTCCAATATCCCTACTGTTATAAATATAACAACCGCTTGCTGTGTTCTTCATAACATGTGTATAGACGAGCATGATGATTGTAATTTCGACGAAGACCAAAACGATGATAGCGACAGCGTAGTGACACAAAGTCCAAATTTAGATGTTAAAAATATGTATTTGCAAGATAACCGAGCCAATGTTGTAGGAGGTCTTTTAAGCAAAAGACTGTTAAATTAAAATTGTGTGTAAATAAATAAATAAAACAAAAATAATAAATTATAAAATATAATGTATGGTTGATTCAGACTTCATTATTAAATTTAAAATATTTAATTTCTTAAAACTATTATTAAACCTAAATAAATTCATACAACTCAACTTTAAAACAACCGATTTTTTTGTTTTTTTTTGATAAGATTTCCATCAATTGGTTATGCCATTCCCACTTTTCTGTGTGCATTTTTTCTCTACTTGTGTCTCTTTCTACAGCCCTTATATTTTTATTTTCTTTTGATTTGAATATGCTTTTATTGAAATCAATTTTTTTCTCTAACAACCTTTCTTTTTCTGATAATTTACTTTTTTTCCTGGAGTTACTAAATTTGTAGGTATTTCTGTTTCGGTACCACGCCCATTTGTTTCGTCAACTCCTGACATCGATACTTTAATCAATGACTCAAATAGATCTGGTGTAATTTGAGGTTATTGACGCCAAATTCCTACAGAACGCGTTAAATATTCCCCATTCTCAGGTACGGCATTGTCAAAACCATAAATTTCATTCAATAACGCCATATTGGACGGAGCAGCTCTGGTACGGTTAATGCTATCAATTACCGTTTCATAAGCGCTATTCAGAGTTTTTATTTTGTTTTTAATTTCGTCAACCGGAAATGGAATTTCCTATATTTCAAAGAAAATAACTAGGTGAATTAAAATACAATTGTTTACTACTAAAAACTGAAACTAAGCAAACTAGTTTAAAGTGATAAGAAGATGGAATTTCGTTGCAGTTTTGTTGACAGCTTAGTTGTAATTTGTGTAGATCAGCTGTTGTGTTTATTTAAACTGGTGTGATTGCGATAAAACGGTGGATTCGATCGAATTCAATTGTTTAATTATTTTAATTAAATTCGATTTGTAGCATTTTTGGGCAGTGCAACAAGTAAATTAGGAAAATGTAGATTGCAAACATTTTTCTAATCTATATACAAATAAATAAAATATATTAAATAGATAGAATATTTCTAAATTAACTAATTACTCTAAATTTATTAGTTTTTAAGTATTTGTAATTCTTAGGATCTTTTAGTTTTGTAGGAGTGTAGAGTGGTTTTGTCTGTGCGTAATATTTGGGTGGTCTCTTTTAGGGTTTAAATTAAAATTTATATGTTGATAGATCAATTTTATTTAATAAAATGAAATTATATAAATTATATCTGTACCAGAATGGCTCTTAAGATTTTGTGTTAAACCCAAAAGAATATCCGTATGCTCAAATACGTGACGTTGTTGAAAGCTATCATCCCGAAGATGATGGATGCCGGCTTCTCTTACAAATTACATGTTTTAACGAAGATCTTAAGGGCCGTAAAATAATAAGTGACGAATCAAGTATCGCTGCTGCATTTAATTTGCGTACAAATGCCGATGTTATTTAATTAATTTCGATATCTTTATATTTTATATTCTGTATATTCTTACATTTCAGATTTGAATTTTGGTGTTTATAATGTTATATTATTATATGTTATATTATTTCATATCTTTGTACTGTTATATTATGATTTATATTACCACTATAGTACGGTACTAAATTAACACCTAATTTTTAGCAAAAACGCAACGGAACGAATTTCAAGGGAAACTAATCCAATTTACAGCATATGGATTGCAAATTATAATTTTATAATTAATTAAATTATAATTTCAGATTGAAATTAATTCTATTTCTTACAGCCTACGGCTAAGAGCAATTAGTTCATTAATAGATTTTGTTTTCAGGAAACCTCTGCAGATGAATGGTGGCACGATGGAGTTGCTGATAAGAGATGGCAGAATGCAGAGCAGTACAACAAAAATGTGATTGTCTTACACTAACAGTAGTTTGAATATTGGATACCGGGAAATCGGACCAATTAAGTCATAACTAACATACTTTTCCTTTCCCTAACCCACAAAAATTTACTAACTATTGGCCGTCAAGGTGTCTGTAACCAGGTCGATCTTAATAATTTAACTAGTATCCTTCCATATCCTTCCAAGTATATGTATAAACGGGTGTACTGTGGGCCCGGCGCTTTCCGGGATATCCTGCCTCTAAATAATATATCCTTCCTCTAAATAATACTCACTATGGTTTTCTTATAATATTTTTTATCTTTTTTGCGTTGCTTGACATTATAATTAATTTAAATATTAACAAAAAATAATATATTGGTAAAAATTTTAAATTTTTGATGATTATCAAAAGAAACTATTTGACAAATCAAATGTAAAAATACACAACGTACCAACCTTTAAAAATAATATCCAATTCCAAAAAAAAAAAACCTATTTTATTTGAATTCCAAAACCAATTCCAATCCCAAAATAAAATAAAATGCGACTAATTTATAATTTTGAAATGTAATTAACTTTATTCTATTTTCTAATTAGGCAAAAGTTAAAGGCTCAAACAGAATGTATCTGTTTCGTTCGTTTAATCGGAACTGTCAAATCGTATGAAAAACGATATGTTGAACATAATGAACGGAAGGGGAAAAACAGAGCGGACACTACACATTAATTTAAATTTTTACGAAAAACATAACCTCAATTTATGTTGTTTGACAGAAAACCAAAATTTGTTTTTATCATAAAAAGTGCGCAAATCAAATTGAATACAATTTATATAATTATTAAAAATTAATTTTAATTAAATAAATAAAACTAATTAATATAATATTATGTGAAATATTTCTTTTTTGACAAACAGAGCAGACACAGTGTTTTGCAAAACGGATGGCACGGAACGGATACATTTTGTTTGAGCCTTAAGACCTGGTTAATCGTTCGAATGAGTCAACTACCAACATAACTAACACAAATAGTTATTTTTTGAAATTATTTTCCATACAATCCTGTAAGTGAAAAGTGAAAGTTTTTTCATTGGGGATGCTCTGTGAGTTCGCCAAAAAATTATTCAAATCGTTGTGTAAGTCCATATTATAATATTTTTATTATTTTATCAAATCACAATATTTGAAATTTTTAGGGCCAGAAAAAATGACTAATAATTTTATAAATGCCAGAATAAATAATGACAGACTATTTACCAATGGTAAGTTTTACAGCCATAAAGATTCATGGGAGATACATGCTTTAAAAGTTTTTTTTTATTTTAAATAAATTGAGTTTATTTATTTTATTTTATTACAATAAAATAGTATAGTATCCTGCTGGACTAATGAGAAATTTGTTTCTGACTTAATTTACTAAGATAATTATATCTATAACTCCACTCATTGGCGTTTCACAGTTTCTGGTAAGTTGTTGGTTATACCACATCGTTATTGTGGATTTAAATCAGCAAGCCGCTGTTTGCATTAACAATTAAACCAGTTCAAAGGGTCTGATTCTTTTCAGTCTGTGTATAATATTGGTGTTGGTTAACAACAGTCTTTCTTTTTATTTCCTTGCATTTTTTTAATTTCAATTGAACCGGGGTCCACCTTAAGGTCTATATGTAGATCACTATTTCTCACGTACCATGGTGCATCGACGATGTTCCTTAGTATCCTGTTCTGAAACCTTTGAATGATATTGACGTCGCTGTACAATCCCAAAGTTCAATACCATAGTTCATATTGGTTTCAGTATTTGCTTATAAAGCAGCTTATTGTATGATGATAGAGAAGAGTGTCTACCTATCAGCCAATGCATTTTTCTATATATTAGTTTTAGTTCTTCGTGTTGCTTTTTGACGTGGACCTTTCATCTAAGTTTAGCATACAGCTTACAACTTAGCTGTGTTCGCATATGGTATTATTTCTCGATTTATTGAAACAGGTTTATGTTCAACTCGTTTGTTAATAAAATTTATGTGAACTGATTTAGTTTCATTTAGCTTAATTCGCCATTTTTTAGTCCATTTATATACTTCGAAGATAGCTGATTGCAATTTTTATGTTGATTCTTCTTTGTTTTTTTTTTTTAACAGCTAGGATCGCAGTGTCACCAGCAAAAGTTCCCACTGTGTTGTTTTTTTAATTCAAGTAGATCATAAGTGTATCTTAATTATAAAATCGGTCCTAATACACTACCCTGTGGTACACCTTCTTTTATTTCTTTCAATTCAGAATAAGTTTCATCCAATTTAATTCTAAAGAATCTATCTTTCAAGTATGATTCTAGTATTTTAGTGAATTGCATTGGTAAGAGGTTTCTTAACTTATGATTAAGTCTTCATGCCAAACCTTGTCAAAAGCTTGCGCCACGTCTAAAAATATCGTAGAGCAGACATTTTTCTCTTCAAGTGCTTTCTCAATTACATTGATTACTCTGTGTACTTGTTGTATTGTTGAGTGTTGACGACGAAACCGGAACTAATGATTTTCGATTAAGTTATTCCTTTTGGTTATCGGATTCAACCTGTTAATCAGTAGTTTCTCGAAGAGTTTAGACATAACTGGCAACAACGAAATTGGTCTATAAGATGAAGTTTCGTATGGTGGTTTTCCAAGTTTTGATATCATTATTTCTTCTGCAATTTTCCAAAAACGGCACAAATTTGGTTCTAAATGCTGCATTGATAAGATAAGTAAGCTTAACTAGAGCCTTCCTTGGTAGTTCTTTTAAAATTTCTGTAGTAATAAATTCATAACCAGGAGCTTTTTTCGAATTCATATTGTATTTTATCTCATGCATGGCTTATTTTGGTGAAGTCAATAGAATTTTTTCACTTTTTTTCAGATTCCACCGTTATTATTTGATCATCATGTGGTTGGAATATTTTTTCAAGGTGCTCCGCAAAACATTGAACTTTTTCTTCGTTATTTCGAGCCCATTGCCCCCGTCTATTCTTATTGAAGGGTTCAGCATTGTTGGTCTTTTAATGTTTTTGGTTGCTTTCCAAAGTGAATAATCATTCCTGCTATCTTTAGTTAGTTATTTTAGACAGTTACTGATTGACTCATCTTTTACTTTTTGGATTTCGCTCCTTAACTGTTGAGTTAAATTGTTTAACTTAATTTTATATTGAGGAGCTCTTGTTTGCTGCCATACTCGCTCTTCTTTTTTCTGCCAATAGTTCTCTAATTTCTTTAGGGTAGTTGTTTCCTTTTATTTTATATTTAATTGTTGGGGTACTTTCGCAGGCTGATTGTAGTATATCATTCACAAATTTATGAACTTCGTTTTCTATTTGATCCTCGCTTTTTAATGGAACCTTTAGGTTAATTTTTTTTAAGGAGTGCCTTAAGTATTCCCAAGAAGTGTGTTTATTATTAGGCTTGGATTTCTTTCTTTTTGAATAATTGTTTCGCTTAATGTTAAAAATATAAGAGAATGGTTCGAGTTTAGGTCTCGACTTTCGTCTACTTGTATATAGTTCATTGATATATTTTTGATTATAAAAAAATCAATTAAGTCTGGTATTTTGTTTTGATCTGTAAGCCAGTAGGTTGGTTTTCCAGTTGACAAGGTTTCATTAGCGCATTTTATGACAGCTTTAAGCAGTTCTTTACCTTTAGTCATTGTTAGCCTAGAACCCCAATGGACATTTTTTGCATTAAAATCTCCTCCAATGATGTATCTTTTTCCCAGTTTACTGAAGAATTCGAGATAATCTTTTTCTTTTAGCGCGTGTTTCGGATGGCAGTAAACACTAACAACACTAACATAATTATTTTTCGTTTTGACGTTTACAGCAGTTGATTGTATTTCAACTGTTTCATATTTCAGCTCTTCGTAATGGTGGATATTATTTCTAATTATCTATCTACCTCTTTTAGCAGTGTTTACTAGGTGATTGGTTTTATATACTTGATAATTTTTAAATTTAATATTTGATTGCCTAGTAATGTGAGTTTCCGTGATAAAACATATGCCGATATTTTCTGTTTCCAAGACCACCTGCAATTCTTGTTGATATTGCATTAGTCCATTGGCATTCCAGCATATAATTCTAAGATCATTGGCCATTTTTCTGTTTAGGGATAGCTCCCTTAGCTCTATACTCAAGTGTGTGTAATCGCTCATCAAACATTAAGTTTACTTAATATCAATTTCAGAGTTTCATTAATATCCTCACTTTGGGTAGTTTTGAATGGTTGGTTTTCTACTTAAATTTGAATTTTTTTCATTCATTCTTTTAAACATGATGCTTTGAAATTCAATAGCAACACTGCATCCTCTATAGTTAGCGAGATGATTTTCTCCACAGTGAACGCATTTGGCTGGCCCATTTTTAGGTAGTGAGCAATCTCTTGTATGAAGTTTTCTGATACATTTGACACATCATACTTTAAATATAAACTAATTTTAAATATTATAATGTTATTATATTTGCGTTGAATGATGTCAAAAAATTACCAGTTATTTGCCATCTTGCAAAGACATTCAGTGCCCGAACCCGTAGGTTATTGAATTATTTTCTAAATAAATTTAAATTATATTTAAAGTTAAATAAAGTTTAAAGTATTTTAATTGTGTTGCTTTGTATTGATTCATTATGTTTGACCATCGATTAATATTACGGTAGAACTATGAAAATAATTTAAGTTTGGTCGATTAAAAATTAATTTGAACGCGCTTTTAGTTAATAATTAAAAGACTAATTTGAAATTTATGTTTCTGTTTGTGATAAATAGCGTTATTTTTTATTTAGAATTAATGAATTTAATTTATTTTCTGGTTTATATTTTAAAAAAGGAGATACACCATTTTTCTTTTTAAGCGTACACAGATTTACTCAGTTTTATCTTAATAATAGCGATTCTCGGGAAAATTACTTTACAGTGACGGTATGTTAATTACTAAAAAAAAATAAATACTTTTTTTTTAATAAAAAAGACTAATTTGAAGCTGGACAATTTTCCGTACAGAAACGATGAAAAAGGTTGTGTCACGCTAAAATTATACAAATGGAATTAGAAGAATATGCTAGATTTTGGGCATGTTTGCCGTATTTAGCCGTATCGACACACAAGCAACAAATATTTAGACTCGTTTATACATACTTTTAAAAACATGCGATGTGAGTGCTCTCCAACCACAGAGGCCAAAAACACATTAGTTCTATAAAATAAAAATATTTAAACTGAATTCTAACCGGATATATTATGAACGTAGATATCACGAGACATAAATGATTTAAAGCATGCATGTAGTATATATTATATATTACCACCCACAGCACATATAGATGGTATTTTCCACTCAATTTACAAAATTGTCAAGTGATTTTATTCTACCAGTTATGTTCGTTTTATGTTTCGTATAAATATAAATTTTTATGTGATTTTATGTTTCCGACCTTTACATTTTGAGATGAGAATTGTTCATTTTTTGATTGGTTTTTAACTTGAAATATGTATTTTATGATAAGCAAATATTTTATATTTATGTCACATATCAGCAAACATATAAATCGCACTCGAAATGAAGATCTTCATAATTTAACATTTCTATGGTAGCGGAATTTCTTTAAATATTATTGATCTGCTGTAAGTCTGCAAAATTCAGTCAAATTTTGTCTGAATTCAATAATATATGTAACGGTTGCAAATCAAGATAATAATTTTAATCCAAATATTATAAACGTTTAAATGTGTAACTGTAATCAGAAAGATTTCAGATGGTAACAGTACTTAACTCCTATATAACATATGGGCTTAGTTTCTACATTAAATTGAGTTAAGTGTTTATGCATGAACCAAAATGTACATAAACAACAAATGCAATAATTGTTAGGTGAATTCCGAGTGCAAATACACCATAGTGAATTTGACCTAACTCAAAATGGTTTGATTATTGCAAAATGGTTTGGGTTAGACAAAAAATAAATATTGGATTCTAAACGTATATAAAGTTCGAGATCTGAATATTCTAAAATCGATGGCTTTACATTTTTAATAATCCAGTTTGATTACCTCAGTAAATGATTCCTAGGGTCTTTTCCAAACAGTAACTTATTTGATTGGCCCGATTTATTCAAATAAGTCTGCTGGCGAGGAGTCTTATTTTATAACAGTTTTTCCACAAAATAAAGTATATATTATGAATCATGTAAACTTTCTGTTGTCATATAAACATTCTGTCACTATTAACACAAATTGTTTTTATTAACAAATCTTTGTCGCCTTTTATCAATTTTAGGTATTTATATAACTGTACAATAATTTCAAATTGTTTTATTTGGTATTTTTAATAAAAAATTTCAACCAATTTTTTATTTTCTATAGTATCTGCCAAAATGAGTCAGAAAAAACAATTGGAATGGCATGGCCAACTTATTTAAGATGGCGTCAAATAAGTCAATAAGTTTCAAATAAGCCGATGGTTGGAAAATAACCTTATACAAATCTATAATATATATACAAGCTGCTGAACGAGTTTACCGTTATATTAACAAAGAACACATAGAAAAACAAAAAATTCAGAAATACATTTTACGTGTATCATAAGTTTATAACGTATTTTATTTATATGAAGTATGTATGTTTACATTTATATACTTATATGTATAAGTATATACAATTCGGATAGACCATTGATATGCATCACAACAGCGATCATGCTGCTGATATACGAAATAAAATTACGACCCTCCAATATGTATATAAATACATAAAATTATAGTATGTCGATCTGTCTTGAATCTGCTTCATTATGGAGGCAAACTATTTCAATAATTTTTAGTAAGTGCCTACTCTCGGGCAAGAGTTGAGGCTCAAAACAATTCCGGAAATAATAACTCAAGTAAGGTTAAACATTAAGAAATATCGCAATATCTAAATAGTCGCTATAAGCCCATAAAAATCAGCTGCAAATCAACAATAATTGCCCTGTTTTAGAATTATACTGATATCAGTTCACCTAAAAGATGTACAGTTAGTTTATTTTCAAGAAAACAATAAAAAAAAATTTGATGGTATTTTTTGAACTTAATCTCATAGATACCTTTGATTATCAATTTTTTTAGCGACATTCCGAATCATTATGTATTGAAGAACTCGAAATGGGAAAAGTGATTTATAAACTCTCATTTTGGACGAAAAACTTTTGGCAGAATAATAGCAGTGTCACCTAGAGTTTTAAAGCGTTAAATCTTCAACTAACATTTCTCTGTTAAAGGTACAGGATCTACGTCGTTTGAAGCTCCAATAATCTTTAATATTAATGATACTAGTGAGTGAGAGAACTATTTAACTGAAAGTCGCAAGCATATTATGTCACCTAAATATTTGAGATCCTTTTTTGTGACTAACCTGACCCACTGTAATCCTGATTCGTTAAACCCTTTTTAATGAATTTAAATGTAATATGTACAGCGCTTCGTAGTAGTATACTAGACTTAAAAATTCAATGTGAAAAAGTAGGTTATGATTTTTTTTTCAGTAGTGGCAAATGCAAGTATATTTCCCAGTTGAATAACTAAATTGTTTAAACTTTTTATGATTTTGCTACGCAAAACGAACCTACAGCGTACGTCTACGATCAGGCTACCGTGTAAGGTAGGATATCAAAATAAACTACGAAGGAGCTGGGAGTGCAATGAGCCCCAGAACGATTCCATAAAAATAAATAATGAAAGTGTACAATTGAACAGATGCCCCTAGTAATATATTTCGATAATAATAAAATGCGATCCCGAGCTTGATCTTTGTATGGTTATAGCCAACCAGAAAAAGTGACGTCTTCCTTTACCCAGAGGAGCCCACTTTGCTAACAGCGACCTCTATGGCTAGCAAAAGGCGGCTCTTTTCTTAAAGACAACTCCACCACTTTAGCTGGCCGACATTTCTAAGGTATTAGCAGTATATATAGGGGATACCAACCCTGAATACCAACTTACCAGCGGCAAGATCATTTCCAACACAATTATTATGACTTATAAGTGTCAAAGGTATCGGAGATTAAAGTAGCCACCACTACTAATATCATTTAATCAATCTTGGTATCTAAATAATGTGATAAAATATTTCGTTTTCGACCCATTGATTTTGAAACCAACGAAACCTGAGCACATCAACGCCTTTTTAGTCAGCAAATATCAATAAATTTATTCTGGGAGATATTCCATCACCAAATTAAATTGACCATGCTTTAGACAAAATTAAGAGTTTCAGAAAATTAAAACGATACATTAAAGACATCCTGAAATGAATAAAATGATATATTCTTGATTATACGAGTATATGGCTCTAAAACCTTTTAAATCAAAAATTCTTTTGAATGTACAAAACTAGGAGTAATGAAAGGAAAAAAAATAAAAGCGTCACCCAAACTTTTATCTTTTTGTAAAATATTATTAAATGCCGTCTTGGAAAATCTCATAGAAATGATTCAACCATTTTACCAATTTTACAAATGAAAAAAAATCAATGAAAGTGAGAAAATGGTATATGATCGAATGATAAGAAAACCAAATTCGATAACATTTTCGATGTGTTTCCTCCTCGTTTCATTCCCCCATGTGGTTGGTTGTACGTTCATATAGCGAACAATAGATGAAAAGTAATAACATTTATCTATGTACAAAATGTGAATGACTTTGATTTCTCAGAAGTTTAAATGATTTAAATTAAATTTAAGATATATGAATGTAGAATATTGACATTCAAACAGGTTTTTTATTTTGGAAAATTGAATGTACGAAGTAAAAATACTGAAAAATTGATTGGCGTATAAAATTGATTTTCTTTATAACCCATGGTGACTTTAAAATTTATTTTTTAGACTATTTTCTATAACCGAGACGTTCTAGAAAATATGATTACGACTATACAACTAATAGTAAGTATTATGCAGACATGTTGGTAGTAGCTTTAATAAAAAACTCCCAACTTGTTAAGCGTTGCCAGCAGGATCCGGGAAGCATTATTTAACTTTGGTTGCTACTCTACTCTAGCCAACCTACTGTGGAATTGAAAATGACTAGACACATAGATGTTTTTAGAAAGTTTCTCATAATATAATAATCTTCGGCGGCATAACCAATCGTTCGCTATCATAAGGTAATTTTCGTAATTACAAAGTTGCAGAATCTCTATCAATGTGACTCAAAAAATAATAATTTATTTTTCTGTCAAAATTAATTCAGTATTATGTAACTCATTGCAAATAATAGTTTAAAAAGAATTAATTGGTTTTTCTACAGGCCATTTCCATTTTTGAAAATCAATGTTGAATATTATCAAAGCAGTGCTTAGCCTATATTTACCACTTACATAGTCTAACTCATAAATTTTGCCGTGCTTGTATCGTGACACTTTGAAGCTTGTATCGTGACATTTGTTTGATATCTCTTATCAGATTTGAACATAATCGGCATTGGCTCAGCCTAGGCTTCCAAAAAGAAAACGATTTCTTTAAACAATTATGAAAAATTAAAATGAGAAAACTAAATAAATTAAAAAAGTCCTTTTTAACGACTGTGAAGTTTTCCACAAAATTCCACAAATTCAAAAATATATACGTGTACAAGATTTGTGGAAAAAACAAAAATTGTCTATGTATAGGTAAATTAGTGGGCAAAAGCAATTTAAGTTTACATGGTACATAAATACCTACAAATTATAATACTAACGAGTATTTTTTACATATTTATGTTATAATATTTTAAACAAATAAGTAAAATTGAAATATAATGTTAAAAAAAGATAGGCTTAAATTAAATTAAAATAATCTTTCTCAAAAACATATCATACACCGCTTTAAATAGAAACTTTCTCTACGAAATAAAATTAGCTCGATTCCACTGTATCAAAGATTGGCCAACTTACAGAGGTTTCTCAAGTAAGTGGCATACATGGATAGTTAGATGATGAATTATTCTACAAAATAAAAGTAGTCCAATCTTCATACGATGGGGTTAACCCTTTTGTGGATAACTTGGTAACTTATAATTCATCAACAAAAATTTAAATAATTTATGCGTTCAAATAAATTACCAATACACATACAGTTTTTGTTATTTGTGGAAAACTTCACAGCCGTCCTTTTTACCATAAGGCCGATCTCAAACAATTTGTTTAAAAAACGAACGTCTCGAAAATTCCCTAAAACATATTTTTATACTGATCCTTTTGAATTCAAGATTGCCCAGAAAATTTCATCTCAGCGCGCAACATTTATATATAGTTAAGTCTTAGTTAGCCCTAAATTGTTTGATATTTGATCGTATTTGTTTACGTGATTTACTTACAAACTTGGCGCAAAACTTCTGCGAAAAACAAAAATGTTGATTTTCCTATTCGTAGAGCATTATGATTTTGTGAAAATATGACATACCAAAAATTACCAGTTACATCCAAAACAAATGTGATGTGAATAATTTCACCAAACTCCCGTGTCGTACCTGCAATGAAAAAAAAAATATTTAGAACAATTTAAAAAGTACAAATGGTACATAATAAATGTAATTTTGGAATTTAATTGTCCGACTTTAATCGGACCATAAACGCATTCGTAGATTTCGACATCACTCGACGCTTATAATACCATCTTCGACGCTTGTAATACCTATTTTGAACTCTATCTGTACGCTCAATTAGTACTTGTTTTTCGGTGGTTCTAGTTACAAATTCCGTCATCAATCGTTGGGCTCTTGTTTAAGACTTTTCTTTATAAGCTTTTTGGTTGCTACCTATTTAAGTGTTTTGCCGCGCTTTCAATGTGAAATGTAATCATGCGTGCGAAAATTATTGTCCAATTGACTAGCTAAGTGAAGCCCTTCTTTAATTTGATCTGCGATTATGGGGCAACCTCTTTGTCATTTTCCAAATTTTCGTTAACATAAGATACCTCAAGGGCAATATTAATAATATTACTCTCGCAAAGAACTTTTTCCACTAGTAATTCTTTGATATCTGCTGACGACAAATCGTCGAATCAATCTCTGTCTACCTATTGAGCGAAGGATAAGAAGTTAAAGTTCTTCACCGTATTAGATAGGAACTAGTTTGTTGTACGTAGCACATTCCGACCAAATGGATTTCCAAGGTGCGTTCAACGTCGATGGTTTTAGCACGAACAAAGCTAGTCCAACCCTTATGCTTATCAATTTTACCACATACTAGGAGAAAAAAACTTTGTTGGCTTCAACAAATAATGAAAATACTACCCCAGGTGGTATACTGGAAACAGTTAAACCACTCTTTTCTATTGACCAGGTCAGCTTTATTGATTCTGGGGGGATTCTCATATTACGTCAACAAACATTTCATAGAAGTGGCCTAACACCTCGGTAATTAGTAAGGTATATGCAATTCAGTTACAAATCACCATCATGCGAAACATTGCCTGAAAAGTCGACATTCACTGTAAATAATGATACTGCAAAAGCTCGATCAAATGGAAAAACCCATAGCAAAACTAAATAATGAAGTTGCCGAATTAAAAAGAGAGAATCATTCATTGAAGAACGACAAAATCAATGATGAAGCAGAGACCACGATATTAAATAAAAATCCTTCCCAACCGCTCAGCATGGAAGAACAATTCTGTACTGATGAAAGTGAACTAGAACGAAAAACAAATTGGATTCTCGAAAAAAGAAAACAAAAAATCAAGAAAAGACACTACAGCAACCAAAAGGAAAGCTGAATCATCACCTGAAGTAATCAAATAGCTCCAAACGTGCTAGCTAAAGGGATGAAGGTACTTCCTGGAAAATCTGGAAAATCAACACGACAAAGCTTTAAGATTATAAAGCTCTCGCTACTAAACACCGATGGGTTGGAATGGTATACGTATGATGACAAAAATGATCGCCCAATCAAAGTAATGACAAAAGGTATCCACCAATCTTGTTCCAAAGAAGACATTATGGAAGAACTAACAATTAATAGCTGATTTACATTCAACGAATTTTGAAGTAGAAATTGATCTTGAAATTAGTTTTGTAAAATTGAAATATAAACAAAAATTGCAATAACATTTGGTTTTGATTTGTGTGGGTGACCAAAACAATGTATATTAAACTAATTTTATACATGTATTGTAATATTTTTTGCTACAACGAGATGAAACTTTTCACCCTGTAAAAATCAAATTCATCTTTTTATAATAGTTTTGTAGGCGGCTCGGGTTTGCTCTTTTTATTTTAACAAGAAGAAATTTTTTCTCGGTTTGGCTTGCAAAATTTTTCAATCTAGTGTTTTGTTTTTTTTTTCAAGATGACAAAATTCATTGAATGTAAATCGGCTATTAAGGTTTTAAAATTAAAGACAGTCAATATCATAAAAAAAGAGAAAAAGCAAAACAATGACGGACACACTGAAATTATCAGATCTTTTTCTGTTTGCATTACATGCTTCAAGAGCTCTCGTTTTTCTTTGTTGTGTACTTATCAGAGTTCGTCGGTATTGACTATTTATTTGGCTAATTCATATGGTAGTAGCACTATGTAAGGCCTCCTTGATGACCAACATTTAAAAAAAAAAAAAAACAAAAAAAAATTACTTCTCCGCACTACCCTACTGTAACCAATTAGATGTACATGATGAAAATTTAATTACTCTAAAGAACAAACATTAGTGCTAAAATTAGTAACCCCCTTCCTCTTGTAGGTGGGGCACGGGGTAACTTTGAAATTAAAATAAGAACCCCAATTTTTTATTGCAGATTCAGTTTCAACGGCTAAAAGTACATAGGATTTCTTTGAAACACTTTTTCAATTCATGATAGATGGCGCTGTAATAGACGATATTGTCACGGTACCACCTAGTGTGCGATAGCATAAGTGTAAATATATGAAGATTTCTCTAGGCTTAACCCTAGAGACATCTATTAGATATCGATAGTACTGGTAGTATTAAAAATTGAGCAAATTAAATGTAGTAGTGACATCTCGATAGAAGTAGAAAGTTCGAGATATTTTAATTTGTGTATATAAGCGAATCGATGTTGTATGCGAAAAATAGTTGTACTTGAACTACGAAAGCGATAACAAGCGGTTAAAATAAAAAGTGATAGAAAGTGATAGTAAGTGATAGTAAGTGATTTTTAATTGTTAAATAAAGTGAACAGTGATTTTTGTGAAATAAAGAATTGTTAAAGGAACTAAGTTGTGAATAATTGTGTTTTATTGAGGCAATTATTGTCTGTGAAAGTGAACAGTGTCTAAAGTGGAACTTGTGTAGTTTTTGTGAAATTTGTTAGTGAACAGTGTTATTCGGGTAGTTATTCACAATCCAGAGATACGAACCTTAAGTGACAAGGCAAGAACGTAGCAATATTAATCTTTTATATATTTCTCCTACTGACAACATATGCATACGATTCTGCAATATGTTAGGTGCTTGATTAATGTGAGTTCCCTTGCCTCTCACGTACCATGGTCCCCTTGCCTCATCATCTTTTAATTAAGTTAAGTCCTAAAAATGATAGCCTTCGACTTCAACGCACGTATTAATCCGCATTTGAAATGAGTGTACACAACTGAGAAGCGTGTCTGCTGGAATTTTGGCACAAGCATTTCTTATTCATTCAATCTTATTCTCACGCGTCGTTGGTATTTGTTAAAAAATTTTGTCTTTGAGATAGACACACAAAAAGAAATTTGGCGAAGTAAGATCTGGTAAGTGAATTTACCGAACCAGCTCACCGATCCAACGGAAGAGCCCATTGACATTACGATCAAGTACTTCACGTGCTTCCGACGAATAGAGTGCTGGACAACCATCATGTTGAAACCACATGTTTTGTCGCAATTCTAAGCTCAAGTCTTCAAATAATGTTGGCAGTTTATTTTCCAAAATGTCTCGATACATTTGTGGCCAGTGTGGATTTTCAACACTCCAGAAATGCATGTTGTGTCGATTAACCGTTCCACGGTTTGTAAAAGATGACTCATCGGAGATCAATAAGTAGTGAAAAAAATTGGGAAATTGCTGTATTTGTTCATGTGCCCACTGACAAAAAGTTACCCGATTGTGGAAATCAATGCAATGAAGATCTTGGTGTAAAGACACATGATGATACTTATGTCGGTTTAAAATTTTCCAAACACTGGTATGGGATAATCCGGATTCGCTAGTTATTTCCCGTGTACTTATATGAGAATTCTAAGCTACTGCAGCCAATACAGCAGTTTCATTATTTTCCTCAGTGACTGTTGCTCGGCGAGTCTTTTTCTTCGGTCGAACACTATCATCAGAAGTGAATTGTTTGATAGTTCGGTAAAATGAAGCAAGTGACCGAATCCTATCTGGAAAACGCGAAGCGTAATGATTGACGGCATTATCAATTCTACGGCCAGCTTCTCCATAAACCAGGGCCATTTCAATTTTTGCTTGTACAATTAAATACTCCATTTTGTATTGTGATAGCCTAAAGCAAACTGGTTTTTTGTTTTTGAAATAATCTTCGAACTGAATTGATATTTTTAAAACAAAATACAATCATTTATTTCAAAGCAAATTTAGTCGCATGTTCCTGGGTTCCGATAATAGTAGTTTCTTGACAAGTCATTTTTAAGTATTGAAAAATTTAGAAAATACAATTTGTTTAAGATTAATTTCAAGTATTTACATTGAAAATATGTTAATTTTTATGTAAACGTATTGCAGAATCGTATGCATATGTTCTCAGTAGGAGAAATCGAAAAAAATGTTTCAATGAAAGCCTACGTACTTTTAGCCGTAGAATCCGAATCTACAATTAAAAATATGGGTTCCTATTTTAATTTCAAAGTTACCCCTTGCCCCACCTACAAGAAGAGGAACAGAGTTACTAATTTTGGCACTAATGTATGTCCCCTTCGGAATAATTAAATTTTGATCATGTACATCTTTTTTTTAGAGTGCTTATTTTCCGAGATATTTGAAAGTTTCAGCTTAAAAAAACACCTGAACATTAATTTGAAAAAAAAATAAATAAATTATTACGAAAGAAGAAACAAATAGTATTTAAATTATTTAATAATATGCGCGAATCAGCCAGCCTTCATTGCTTATGGTATCTGTCCAAAATAATTAAAAAAAAAACAAAATAATATTTACATGTGTACAGTATCCCTTTGGGTTAATATAAGATTCGTTAATATAACATGAATATGTTATAATCTCTTTCAACCCTCCCCCGTTGGGATTCGAACCCGGTACCTTCCGACCCAAACACCACAGCTTTAACCACTGCGCCAATTACTCGGTTTATCGTAACATTTTAAATTATATTTTTATTTAAAGTGTTATATATACATAAAGGCCAGTCAATTGGCCTGATTTTATTTCAAACAAAATTGTATATTAGTATGATGGGACAACTACAACCCATCGATTCCTCTTAAAATATCGAAATTTCTATTTTTTAAGAACTGCAATCAGACAAGTTAAACAAGTTTTTCCGATTTATGTCACTTTGTAGAAGGTCAACCAAAGGTCAACCGAACGTTCGCTAGTTTATTAAAATATCCGTAACCAGTGCAAGTAGTAATTACATTTTTGTGTTTGACTTTTGGCCGGTGACTTCAAACCGAATAAGATATATTTATTCTAAATCGTAAAAAATTAACGTGTCCAGTAATAAATCTCATTATCTCAATTTCATTAAGTTGGAATTTTGTACCGTGTCATAATTTTTTTTTAAAATAAAAACAGTTACAATTACCGTTCATAATTAAATTATTAATTTAATTAACCAATTAAATCAATGTAAATAAATCAATGGTACTTTTCGGATATCCAAAAAAAATTTTTCAGTTTCAGTTAGAAGTGCAATTCCCTGTTATCGTGATAAGACATTTGTTCGAGATTACAGTTTGCGTGAGTTAGTACGCCCAAATTACGTTTGGATGGTCTTCAATAGAATTCCGTCCAACATATCATATCTGAAAACAAAAAATTCAAATAATTTTTTTTTTGCGACAATAAGCTGTTTGGACATAGACTATGATTAATATGTTTGTCAGTGTCACTGTCAGTCATTCAGTGTATATAAGTGTATAAATATATAAGCAGTGTTGTGTTCAATTCGAAACGCAATCAAAAACAAATTTATTTTAAATATTTTATCCTTGTTTTGATTACTTCATTTTAACGCAACGAATCATTTATCATTTCAAAAAATCTTCACACACTCACACAAACGAGAACGACTATTGAATGACAATCAATAAAGTTTTTTTTTTTATTTTACAAAACATAAAATTTGGAAACTGTATATTTTGCTCTTAGATATATATGAGACATATCAATAATAATAAAGTTCGATGAAATTTGTCTTAAAATATGTATTTATGTAGAAGATGAAATCAAACTCATAATCGAAATGTTATATTTCGAACGTATCGGATTAATAAAATAATTTATCATGTTATTGATGGTTGAACATACCGTCCTTCGATGTCGTTTATACAAAAAAGGCTGTGTATTAAAATGACTGTTTCTTAAAACTTTTAAGATAAAAGCAAACTACAGTGATTCATGAATATATCCCTTCGACCAAGGCGGCACAAAAACTTGCTAATATTGCACAGGCTCTCCTGTAAAGTCTTATTAAAATGATATTTAAAATTAGTTTTGGCAACAATAGCCCTACATAATTTTACTTAACTAAATAACAGTGCCTGCAAATTTCTTGTATCGGAATTATAAAGAACATGTGGTACATTGTGGCAATTGGCACAGAAAAATTGCTTTCAGTTTAAATGACAAGTTAAATCATTATTACTTCCAGTGTTAGATTTGTTTTTGTAATATAACAGAAATCTTTAATATATAGATATTATGCAGAATTGAATCAGAAAATTCTTCAAAGCACACTTCATATCTACTATAGAATACTATAAATATGAAACATGTTGTTTGGGCAGATGGACACCAAATACAAAAGAAACAAAAAATTTGAAAACAAAAATATTATTACGTCAAAAAAATTGTCGATGTCCTATTTTCCAATAAATACTTTAAAAACGTATATGAATTATTTATATTTTGGACTGTATAAAATAATAAATTTATTAAACATCAAAAAAGTGAGTCCATTTTATTATATCTATATATTAATGCGTGCCGAATCTTAGTTTCAGTAATTTCATTATATGTTTTTTACATTCAGATATTCGCATTTACTTCCATTGTGCCTCGACAAAAAAACATTGAAGGAGTGAGAGACAAAGAAGAAGGAATATATATCTGCGTGAAAGTTAAACTGATAATAGACCAAATGCAATATTAAATAGTGTAAATATTATACAAAATGATGGAGTTATTTTGAGGGATACATTTAAATGCGCACTGAATGTTATTCAAAGAAATTTTAATTCTTTTGATTGTGGATTAATTCATTTAAAATGCAGGTTTTGCAATGCAAAACATTTCGAACTTGGAGTGACTTTAGGTGAAAGGAGTGCATTCACTTTATTTAGTCATAAAGGTAAAGCAATATTACCGGCCTTAAGTCAAAATATTTACTTTAAATCATTGTATGGTGGGCTTACTTCAAATGAACCTTCAATAAAAAGACAGTCAATAAATTATTTTGAAAACATTCGTAAATACAATCATTTGCTATGGTTAGCTCAGAAGCTTAAATTTTGGATACAATTACGCGTGGAGCATATCATTGAAAAATAAATGATGTTTTTTATCAATAAAAATAAAACTAAAAATACAATTTTAAAAAAACTTCAAACGGTTGTCATGAATTAATTCAAGTATTTTATTTTATTAATCAAATTATTATTTTTTAATTTTTTACTTCAATTCTATTCACATAATTTATAATTGAATTTTTGTTTATAAATATATCAAAATCAGAGCTGAGTCAGAGCTAATCTCAGTTGATTCAGATTTTTTTAAATTTTTATGGGTAGTCCACCCTGTAATTAGTTGTCGAATTTATTTTTTATTGTGACAATGTTTTGCTATCGAGTAACTCTTATTTAATTCTTTCACATTTTATACATGTTTATACATAACTATACCATACGAAATATATGGAAGTTTTAGTTAATAATTAAAAATTAGTTTCCGTTTCCTTGTGGTTACTCTGTATGTCGTGAGAGTGCGCATGTGGCAATACCTTAAAGCGCTTAACTTGTAAATAGTTCTAATAATGAATATTACATTTATTTTTTAGACAGAAAAAAATTACTACGTCCAAGCAGTTCGAGTTACATACTTGAAAGAACACCGGGAAATGGTTACAGGTAATTGTAATACCTCGACCACGAGAGTTTCCTTGCAAGAAGGATGGCACAATTTAACACTGGTTTTATATGGTAGGGGACCTCCAGTTCACGATGAAGATGGCTGGAGAACGTTTAGTACTATATTTGTTTTATTAAATTTAAACAAGCTGTCTTTATTTCTATACCCTATCATGGGTATGGGCTGATTTAAAAACAAAATAAGAAAAAACTTAGGAAAGCTCACCTCGACATTAATAGAACTTAAGGAGGGTCTAGGTCCGCGTTTTTGACGTATTTTGAGGAGCGTGTGGTGCTTCTCTCAGGAATAGAGAAACCAGCGGTGGGGAATGAGGGAGTTGATTAGGGGCGTCCAGTAGAGGTGAAACTGGGTGAGGAGCAGTGGGCAGGAATTAATGCGACGACTGAAATACCAAAAGCAGTAAATCGCAGGTCGAACTCAAAGACGACGAGTTACTATGACCTAGAAGCTGTTGGACGAAATGAAAGTGGAAAGCAAACTGCAACAAGAATTATAGAAAAAAATATTGGCCTCTATGAAAGAAGACAATGATATAAATAAGAGACGCCTTGAAATAGAGGAACAATTGATTATTATATGTGATACTGAAATATATATAAAACTGGATTATTTTTAAATTAAAATTGTTTATTTATTAAATTCGAATTTCAGATGTATATAAAAAAAATTATGCTAAAGATATCAGAGCTTATTTAAAACAATTTAAAATGCCAACACGAATACTTCTAGCTGTCTCATGTTGGTTTACGTGTTCGTATTCAAACTCCTCTTCGTAAACCGTATCTTAATTGCCTCTAACCAATGGTGATTCTACCATTTGTAGCTTGTTGTGAAGACAAATATTATATAAGGCGGTACAGACATTCACAATTTTAATCTCCTTTCAAGGATCTTACCGCAGCATTCGCTCGACTACAAAACACCGAAAGGTATTTTTGAGAAAATCAATGCACTTTTTAACTTAATTTCTGAATTTCGCGTGCAAATTATTATAAACTGTTTGTCGTTCTTTTGTATTGTGATACGGTATCATCAAATAGGGTTGTAAGGGGTACTTTGAATCCCCAAGCAAGGAAGTATTTCGTTCGCCATTGACATAGTTATTTTGCAGTTAAATCTGTATCTTGTGACATCTCCCATATGGCAGCATCATGGGTTGATCCCGGAAATGTGGCACAAATTGACAATATTAATAAATCATAGTTGCAAATCTGAAAAGATATGAAACAATTTACAACCGTAAAATTCTACTATGAATATATATATATATATATATATATATATATATATATATATATATATATATATATATATATATATATATATATATATATATATATATATATATAAATATATATATATATATATATATATATATATATATATATTTATATATATATATATATATATATATATATATATATATATATATATATATATATATATATATTTATATATATATATATATATATATATATATATATATATATATGTGTATATATACATATATATATATATATATATATATATATATATATATATATATATATATATATATATATATATATATATATATATATATATATATATATATATATATATATATATATATATATATATATATATATGTATATATATATATATATATATATATATATATATATATATATATATATATATATATATATACAGGGTGGCTGAGACCAAGTGTTACCAAATGAAAACGCTGTAATTTTTTTAATTTTGATTATTTTTTATTGAAATTTCGTGGAATATGTTGAAAACATATTACATTTTATGAAAAACATGTTACTGCTCGATATGACCTCCTTTGGCTCTGATTATTTGATTCAGTCTTCCATAGAAAGCATTGCATGCTGACCGAACGTGGGCTTGCGGAATTTTATTCCATTCTTGAACAAGAGCTGACTTCAATGCATCAACACTTTCGTATTTTTTAGAGGACACCTTACTCTTCAAAATGGACCATATAGAGAAATCCATGTGATTCAAGTCTGGTGAATATGATGGCCATTTTTTCGACGAAATCAGCCGCGGAACGCAATTTTGTAAAAATTGCTGTGTCGCTCGAGCTTTGTATGACGATGCCGAGTCCTGTTGGAATGTCCAACGGTTCATACCAAAGTGTTAACATGCCCAAGGTAGCAAAGCATCGTTTAGGATCTTTTGGCGGTACACCTCTTGGTTTACCTTGACTCCATGTTCGATGAAAACCAAAGGAGTGCGTCCATCTGCAGTAACTGCAGCCCAAACCATAACATAAGCTGGTGATTGCTTGCGCATGGCAACTCTTGTGTCCAAATTATCGTTCGACTTGTGCTCTAACCAAACACGATCATTTTGTTTATTCACAAACTGTTGAATGGTGAAAATTTTCTCATCAGAAAAGACAATTTTTGGAATCTCATCATGTTCGGTCAAGGCCTTCAATGCTCGTGTTCTTTCAAGCCTAACTTTTTTTTGTGCCACCGTAAGATCTTCAACTTTTTGTATCTTGTAGGGCTTCAGTGTAGTTCATTTTTCAATATGATTTGAATGCTGTATCGTGAAACATGTAGACGTGCGGCTAATTGATTGGCACTTTTACGAGGATTTCGTTGGATTCGTTTCTTCACCTTTCGTATCATTTCTTTTGATGTTACTGTCTTTTTAGGACCGCCTATGTTGCGTTTAGCGATTCTACCAGTTTCGTTGTATCGAGTTATGGTTCGATACACAAACATTTTATTCACATTCAAATGCTGGAGCTGACGAACTATTGCTGTTTGTGAATTTCCACCCAAATACAGTGCAATTACACTATTACGTTTGAATTCCATTACGATTTTTTTATTAAGCTATTAATTTAGAACAATTATTTGTTGACCACATGTAAACAACTAACCAAACTTCAATCTGTCAAAAAATTGACGCACGAAAATGACTACTACACAAATGACAGCAGAGTGAAGTCAGTAACATTTGGTCTCAGCCACCCTGTATATATATATATATATATATATATATATATATATATATATATATATATATATATATATATATATATTGTATATATATATATATATATATATATCTATATATATATATATATATATATATATATATATATATATATATATATATATATATATATATAAATATAATATATATATATATATATATATATATATATATATATATATATATATATATATATATATATATATATATAATTTATATATATATATATATATATACATATAATTTATATATATATATATATATATATATATATATATATCAATTTGTGTTATTAAATATCTAAAGATATCTTTAGAAACCCGAAAAGATTCTAAAAATTTAAAATAAATAAAAAGTTTTTTAAGCAAAGTTTTCAAGCAAATGTTTTCAACCGAAACATTGTACCGATCTCGGTCTTAATTGTTATATTGACGCTCAATATAACAATTAAGATAATTATAGATATTATGTTCATGTGCCTCATCACGTACCGCACTATTCAAAATTAATACAACTTCAAAATTGTTCATACTTTAATATTATAGTTAAAGTCACTTTAATTAAAAAAAAAATTCACTTATAACTTATGCTGTTTTTTGACATTTATAAATAAAAAATAATATCTATCAATTCATCTTAAAAAAAGGATTGCCTCATGGAAATATTGCTTAGCTGTCGAAAATGTTACAACATACCAAATATCACTTTTGTCGAAAGAATGTCACTTTCGATAAATAGTGATGTTACAACATCCCACCCCAGATTATGAATAATTTAAGCAAATTTGACCATGTTTTGTAATTTAATTCAATTTGTAACATAATGTAGAAAACGGAATAAAACTTCAATGGACATATACATAAACATAAAATCTTAAAATTCATTTAATTAACGCGTTTAAATATCGATTTTATTCCTATTGTTTCTATGATGAAGAGTCGCAATCTGACTTCTATGTTGAATCTAATTCCTAGAACTACAGGAAGTCAAATTTTCAATGCTGTCGCCGGGAATATTAATATTTAATGATGATGTTGAAGCAACTAGTTGGAAAAAAGATTCTAGCGTTTGTTGCTTAGCCACGTTTCGTTTTTCTCTGTAAAGCTTTTTTTAGCAACCGGTAGTCTCCGTGATGCCTCGAGAAACCTTGGAACTTCGTTTATCTATCAGATCTTTTCCACGAATAAGCTTCATTCTTCTTCAAAATGGGACAGCGCATCAGACAAGTACTTTGTAGTAAGTTGGCAGGCTTTATTTTCGATATTTTTTTCATTCTGATGCTCCTTGACCTCGGATGAACGAGTTTGTTGCAGGTGAATCAAATCTTCATCGACAAGACTACTGCCATGAGTTTCTATTAAATCTAAAACATCAGAGTCTTAGAAATCGTCAAAACCAAGTTGATTACCTTGTAGCGACTATCGCTACACAAACAATTATTCAGATATTTCGTGAACATTCATATAATTCGCTAACGCTACATGTACACTGTCATAAATATATATAGCGCGTAAAATAGCATTAACACATAGCACTCGGTCGCCATGGCCTGATGAGATGACAATTAATTTTTAACAAATTATTACGATTCCTCATCAGATCGAAACTGAGCTTTGCTTTGCACAACATCCAAATTCTGAATAATTAAGATAATGACAATATCTCCTGTCGTTATAATCTGAACTCACAATGTTTTGAAGAACTTCTGGTAAAACTTCAGCAGTTACACCGTCTGCAATAACGTTTTCCAGCCAAATATTTTTCCAAACGTTTTTCATTGTGGTTTGTTTCATTTCAGCCAAAGATTCTCCAATATTTTTTAAAGCATCCTTTATATTGTATGCTTTCCAAAATTGTCTAATAGATCCACAAATATTCGATTTTTACAACACCAGATGAGTTTGTCAAGTTAATGGGATGTCCAGGAGCATTGTCTAGCAATAATAATGCTTTATTACTAAGGTTTTTGCTTTCCATATATGATTTTACTGACGGACAAAAAAACTTTTTAAACCACTCCTCGGATCTGGATGAAGTCATCCACGCTTTTTTATTGGATCTCCACATAACTGACAAGCGGGATTTTTCTGATCCTTTTAGTGCTCTCGGGTTATCAGAGAGATATATTAGAAGAGGTTAATCTTGAAATCCCTAGCAGCATTGCCCTTAAGAAGAAGAGTTAAACGTTCCTTTGATATTTTAAATCCCGATACAAGGTTTTTTTCCCCAGAAATAATAAATGTTCGGCTACGCATTCTTTCCCAGAATAGACTGGTCTCATCTACGTTGAAGATTTACTCTTCACCCTTCATCTTCGCGTTGCAAAGGTTATGACGTTTTTTAAATTTCACAAACCACCCTAAAAAGAGACTTGGTCTTTTCTTGAATCGTCATTGCACACATAGGGATATTATTCTGATTTTTGTCTTCGATCCATAACGCCAAAAGCTTTTCCATTTTTTCCATTATCGTACTTCTGTTGTGTGTTAATTTAGCAACACTTCGTGGGGTTGCTGTTTCTGACTGTGCTTTAATTTTTGATTTATTTTCCCGTATGGTCGCTACTGAAGATGGTGCCAGTTGCAAACTACGTGCAATTTCTGTTAATTTTTCACCTGCTTCAAAACGATGCAATACATTTAACTTTTTTTCTAATGATATTGCTTTCCGACTTTTCTTAATAATGTCTTTTTCAGAAGTTTTCCATTTTCGTAACATTTTTACAACAATTTAGAACCAAATGTTCAAACGTTGTTATTCATATAATGTATTTAATCTTAAAATATTTATTACAAAAATTACTTGTAACGGTACGTTGTAAAAAAATAACGGTACGTTGTGAACGACCGTCGGTTCACGGTACAAAGAAATTTGTAAGAAAACAAAATCATAAAAAATTTGATATGAGACACGACGACTATAGAAATCAAAATTGTTTAACGAAATTTTATATGAAAACTTGATTTTAATACGTCATCTCGTTACTGATTTATACGTCCATTGATCGTTGGGCGGTGCAAACTACTGACTACTGATCGTCGGTAACTACTGACCAACTCGGAAAAATATTTTTTTTTATTTTTTTTTTTCGGGAGTTAACCCGTTAACTGATGGGTATAAAGAGGAAAAATTTTAAGCACGAGGGGAGATTTTGGTTTTTGAACGGCTAGAGAACAGACCGAAGAGAAAAAGAAAAAAATTAGACACGTGCAAACTATCCTTTGGTTTAATAACACATTGACTGCCACGTGACCCATTTAAGGCCCTACACACAATCCAACTTGTCGTTCGACCGCCATATAAAATAATAAATACTATTATATATTAATTTATATGTATGGCGGTCGGGCGACAAGTTGGTTCGTGTGTATAGAGCCTTTTATATAGAAAACACATTTAAGAGATGCATACAAATAACTTATATTACTATAAAGGAAATCGTGAACATTTCCATAGTAAATGCGACGACAGCATTATTTCGTTAAATTTTGATTCGTAGAAATAACCTAGATGGCATAGCAAACGTTTTTAACGAGAACAATAGATAGCGCCTCAAACAATTTTTCTTATTTTTTTTTCACAAAATTTCATAACTGTATAGCATTAGTGGTACTTTTGTTGTTATTTCAAAGCGAAGCGTCTTTGAAGTGAATAATAAAATATTTTTTTGTGAATTATAAGTGTTGTATATGTTAAGTATTTTATAAAAACGTGTTTCATAAATTAGAAAATAACATAAATAAATAACATAAATAACATAAACTATAAGTGTTTGTGTTTTATTAAAATGCCGCAGAGGTGTTTTAATTGTTCAGCGAATTTTGGTTTGCATTCGTAAGTAAATTGATGCTAAATATAGGTAAGATATAATTAATTATTCATCACTTTAGATGCAAAATATCACAATATAAATATGTTGTCTATTTTAATTTTATCAAAACGACAAGATTTAACCTATAACTAAAGTGTTTTTATACCACCAAGCAATTGGACTATTCAAATTAGTAGCTAATTTTAGCTAAATTATACAGATATTTTCGGTTAAAGGTTTACTATTATATTTCTACATTTTATATTGCCTCAAGCGTATACTGAATAAAAGAGCTGATTGTACCATATTCTTAAATCCAAATATGTCTATTTAATTTATAGCGCACCATCATCTGAAGATTACAGGAAAATTGAGATATTATTCCAAATGTCAAAGCTAATGATTTGGATTATCCTTCATTTAAACTTTGTTCCAAACATTTCGAGGAAAATATTTAACCATTGGTAAACATCTTACAAGACATGCGGTACCTTCGAAATTTATTTTGGACAGTGGCATGTGGTAAGTTAGCACCAACATTTCTTTTTAATGTAATTATTGTTTAAGCTTGTAATAATAAAATTGTTATATTGGCATTAGGTATACTATTGAATATGATGAGGATGCGACATTAAATGTTCCTACTGAAATAATGAATTATGAAAAGCCAGAAGGTAAATGCAACAAACTTAGAAAACGAACCACCAAATTACCCTTCAACGTCAATCATTATTACGCCACCGAATTATCCTCCAACGTCAATCAAAAAGTGGAAATATTGTACCAGCGACACCGCAATCATGTGATGCCATTAGTCGTCAGTTCAGATATACTGGAGACATTAATGCACCATTTAGTTACACACCACGTACTTCAAAGCGAGCTACATCTAAATTGAAAGAGGAACTTGGGAAAAATCGAAAATTAAACAAGGCTCTTGTCACAAAATGTAATTGTTATCAAAAAAAGATTCAAGATTTCGAAAATTTAGATAAAGAAGGGATTATTAGTGGAGGATCATGGGGTAAATTAATGATACCATCATTGAATTACTTTCTTCAATTCTTTCTTAAATTTACAAAATTTTTATTTAAAAAAAAAAAAAAAATCTAAACTCCGTCATTCTTACTTTATCTAAGATAAACAAAATGGCAGAACGGACATGCCACTTAAATTTTGTTTCCGACATTATTACAATGACAGCGTAAATCAAAAAGACAATATTTAAAAGTTTAATTCATATGTCTTGACATTTTGGTAAATCATCCTTTCTAATAGAAACCCAAACGACGCTTTTACATTTTATTTTATATAAGTATAGTCTTAACAACCGGTTAAGATAGTTATTGAAAAGAATTAAATTCAGTTGTGCAAGACGAGCTTGAAATTTAATGCGAGGTTGAATTTAATGACCTTGGCGTAGTGAATTCAAAATAATAGAATTTATTTCAATAGATTTGTAAGTTTTAAGACAATATTTTAGTAATTTGATTGTAATTTCAGATTTAAATTATTAAGATTAAAAATTACTGAATTTTCAATTGAATTAAATTTTCATTTGATTTAATTTATTCTATTCTTTGGTTTTCTTTCCTTAATTGTTCATTTTTTCATAATGACAACTAACAAGAAGTGTGTAAAATGTGAGTGCAGTTTGTGGTAATGCGATTCGTTGCAGTGATGCTTAATGCAATAAAATACCACGTTTATTAATGTTCATCGAGGTACATTGTTAACGTAAATTGGTTCTGTGATTATTGCAACCACTGGGAACAGTGCAACAACTGGGGTCGTACTGGCGATGTACTACTTATAGTTGTATCACGTAAGTAGATTTTTGGTCTAGACTGCCTTCAGATTTTCAGTGAATCTAATATAAGTGAATACATCCGAGAAAAATTTTGAGCTGTAGGTACATCAATTTACCCAAAAGGCTAGAAATAATTATGTACAGAAATACACTTCGTTCAAAATTAGAGGTCTGGTTCTGAAAAGATGATGGCTTCAATTGCATGGCAAGCTGAAGTTCTTGTAAAAGAGTTTCAGAAGAAAGCCATTATTCATCTGTTGTAAGGATTTTGCAAGCCCAATCATCAAACTTTAAAGAAGATTTATATTCTTCTTTTTCAACATATAACCCAAAATTGTTTATCAAAATATTAGAAGATTGAGAAAACATATCAATTTACTTGTAGCACACGTTGCTTCACTTGCAGTATTGCCTCAACTATGTAATTTTTGTTATTAATAAGAGATAATACAATCTTTGATATGGCAACAGCCTACTATTTATTATTTTTGACGGTTTTTATTAATAAAATAAATTCATTATAATCAAAGTAGCACGCACAGAATAGACAAAAAAATGGCATAGCTATCTGTTAACTTATGCAATTACAAAATATTTCTGAATTAGTATTGCTTACTGCTTGATACAAAGAGGAATAACTGTGAAGATCAAAGATGGGGAAAGTGTACAAATGAAAAATTAAAGAGTTAATACTTAATGGTGTTCCTTTAAATAAGGACGAAATAAGCAAAGTATTTCGAAATAATTTATGGATTTTAGTGCAATAAGTCAATACAAAATTGAGCAAGACACATCAATTTAAATGTTATCATCGTATTTAACGAATTATGGATGCAATATGTGTAAGTCTAATGGAGAAAATTACAAGGAAAATTTGGAATACGCTAGAGAAAACACTTCAAGAAAAATATTATGCAGAATTTAAAATAAAACTTGAACCATTTCGTGATATTGAGTTTAAACAGGCAAGATCCAAAACGAAACTAACTCCAAAGTGAAACGAACAAACGGGAATTAAGTCTGCTCGTATGCCGACATATTGGAATAAAGATAATTCGGATGGGCTTAAAAAGAAATTCTTCAACGTTGTTACGACAGAATTATTAATAAATAATTGTTTACTATAAATATAATCTGATTTGTTATAAATTAATTTTTTTATCTTTCACACCAATTCATTTATTCTTCACCCAAATACTACTCGTCATCCGCTTAAGAATCGATAATTTTTTTCAATAGTAAGCAGACCACTTGTTATATTACGTATTTACGTCTGATAATATTTGAGAATTGTTCTCATCGTTTTATAATTATTTATTTATGATGGGGTCTCATGGCTTTCGACATGCATTGATCACATATTTTTCACAGTTAACTAAATTAAAACATTCCACCACCATAATTATTCGAATGTAATTTATGAGAAAGATTTCTGGTTAAAATTGTATTCTAAAATTATTGCATCCTCAGCTTATAATTGTTTTAATAAGCTCTTAAAACGGTATATTGCTACAAAAACTTTGAGATGCGTAGTAAAATCTTTATGTTTTATTATTATTATTATTTTTATTTGTACTAATAAACAAAGAAATAATAAAAAATGTAATAAATAAACATCTGAACTCGTTAAGCCACCTTTAACAAGATTTTGCATCTGCTGTTTCCTCATAATTAATGCTCGCAAAATAGAGATTTGAGGCATTAGCGTAATTAATTTTATGAAGTTTTACACTGTTTTATAATTAATCCCTATTTTGTAAAGATCCTTAATTAATTAAAACATTTTTGGATTTTAAGTGTATGTATCATACAAACTGGTTCAACTGTAGAATTTAATATAAAAATCAATACACCGGGGAATATTTTTAAATGGTTTATGTCTAACAAGTGTAGTATTGGTAAAGTAAAAAGCATGAAAGTTGAAAAAATCGCATTATGTTTTTGTAAAATGGATTAACTAAAATCAGTAAACCGCGTGTGAATAAAAGGTTGTAACATTTACATGATACATATATAAACATACTTAGTTTATAACAATACCAATCCGTAAACCACATAATGTTTCTAAACCGTTTTACGTTGATATAATATTACATATGTACACGTATGAGTCGTATACCACATATTGTGATGTTATTTGTTAAATTCATTAATTATTTATACGTTGTGATGTATAATGCTTCGCATGTACTTATAACATTATACACATCATCATTGTTTATACGCCACCAAACCGATAATTTTATTTTACTCGTATAGGTTATACTCTTATACCTTTACTGTTATTCATTTTTTTTTTTTGATTATCCATATTATCGTTGAAGTTTAACTCTCACCATCCTTGTATTTGGATTATTTGATTATTAGAAAGTTCGTCGAACTTGTCAAAATGTACTACTGAATTTGAGTTTCTTCAAAGGTAGTTTTTAAAGGTCTTTTTTTGTTCCAACTTGTGTAGCCTTAGTAATTGTCATGCGATATTTTTTTATTACAACAATTCGTTTTTAGAATTGTTTGAAATCCTTCTCTTTTAATGGAATTGTAATTCTAATACTTCCTCTTAATTAGTATTTCGAATACCAGTTGCTCCACATCTCATATTTGGATTTCAATAAGTCACCGTTGCTATTTTATTATTTTAACATTTATTTTGGGTTTGAATTATTTAATACAGTAAACGATATTTCATATAGTGCTTTAAATATTTAATATTGGAAAGTGAAATCATTTCGATAATTGAAACAGATCAAGATGAAATTTTATAAGTTCAGGTAAAAGTTTACTTATATACATGACGTATATTATATAGGCATGTTACTATTCATAACTTTTAATTTATTAGGGCATAGCTAATTATATTATTGAGTCAAGATAATCGATTATTAATTCAAAGTTGTGAGTAGGATGAATCTTCATCTACATTAGCATGTATCTACATTAAGCAGAAAGACAGAGCCGAATATGAAGCATTATTTAGTTTCCAATTTTATGGAAACTACAAAAATTAATATGACAACATTGATTTTATACATCATTATCGACTGTCAAAATCAGCAGTTAAAATAATAGGTAATATTAATATTTGTTAAAACCATGTAATATAAATAGAGACGAATTTTTCATATTTCAGAAGCATATGACTTCCGATGTTTGCTCCCGTTATAAACGTTATAACATTTGTCATGTATGGTCTATGTCGCTATTTAAACGACCAAGATAGACGAGTATGGTGAGTGAAATTACGCAGATAGTGACACATTCCAAATTTAGATATTGAAAATATGCGTTTGTCAAATCGCAGAGCCAAAGCTGCAAGCGATTTTTTAAGCAAAGGATTCTTAAATCATAATTTTATGTGAACAAAAAACAACAACAATATGATACATTGTTAAATTTAAATACGTACATTCTTAAAACATTTATTATTTATTTAACCTAAATCATAAAAAATGATTTCGTTTACCAACATATCCATCAATCGGTTATGCTACTGCGCGTTTCCGAATGCCGTTTTTCTTTATCTGCCTCGTTCTTACGGCACTTTTTTTTACTTCCATTTTCCACTCTAATGACGTTTCTTTTTCTGACAATTTTCTTTATTCACTAAAGTTGTCGGTATTTGTGTTCCAGGGTCAATGATTAAGTCAAATAGATTACCTGCTTTAATTTGAGGTTCGTTACGTCGAATTCCTACAAAACTAAAGTTTCGCTAAAGATTCCCAAATTCTAGGTGATGCATAATCAAAACCATTAATTTCATTCATGAACTCCATATAAGGTGCTATGGACGGAGCTTCCAACTTCTGTACGGTTGTTACTCTCAATTACAGGTTTTAAAGCGCTCAAATGTTTTCTTTTCTTTTTTATTTCTTCTTGTTCGCAATATGTATGGTAAAATTGTTCTTTTCTGTTGCTGATATAGACCAGTAGCATTTGCATTTCTGTCCTAACCCATTGTTTTCTTGGCGAATTGTAATTTTCAAATTTTGATACAATAATAAACCAAGTCGAAATTTACAATCTAAGTAATACTTTGATTTGAACATATTGAGTTAGTATTACTGTGATTAACAGCAACTTCATTTGTATTTCATCTTTCACATGGTTATTATACATGGTAGGCCTTATTTTCTTACAAAATTAAAGATTAAAGAAGAACTGAGGGGAAATAGAAATAGGGTTGCAATAGAAAGATGAAGCTAGAAAAGAATACATAACTTTTCTATTTTGATTCGCTTTTTAAAAACCAACACGAAAACAATATTCTTTATAATAAAAAAAAAAATCGAAATCGGATGGTTTCCTCTTTCTATCACAAAAAATTAAAATTCTTTAGGTATAAGTACTTGAAAAATTAACGAAAGTAACGTAGAACGAGAAAGGGAATTTGCATGTATGCGACTATATTCAAATTAATAAAATTAACCAATCTTTTTTGTTTTAGATGTTAACAAAATTAAAACGAGCAAAAATGTTTGTACTGAATTAAGAACAGCAACAACAAACATCGAAAAACAATTAAAATAAATAAAAAGGCTATCTCTACCACCTAACTTATTAAAAACTATATGGATAATCCTAAAATAAAAATATAATTTATTATAATAAAAAATCTTTAATTTTGTTAGACTCAACATAACCTAAAAAAATATTTACTAAAATTCACACATAAACTATAACCTGATTTTATCTAAGAAATATATTGTAGTAGTTATGAGATATGTAATTTAAGTAGTATAATATCTATCTATTTATATTAATTTTTGATAAAAAAAAAACAAAAAATCGCAGAATAAATCACAAAATAATATAACCGGATCGCTACCAAATTAAGAAACTAATTGAAGCGTAGTCGGAATGTCAAAAAGAAACTAAAAAAATGTTATTTCGTTCAATTTCTTTATTTTCATATTCCAAGTATAGTTAGCCCTTTTTGTCCTTTGCAAGTTTAATTAAAAATTTAATTACAAACAATTACAGGTAAAATTTAGAAATATTTATGTTTATGTACAACATTGCGTGAACAAGTTAACAAATTAAGCGAGAGTAAAAAGGTGTCATCTGATTTTCATTTACTTATCATTCGTTTTCTTTGTAAGTGTAAATTTTATTTATAAACTAATAACTAAGCCACAGTTAGTATCAATCGTTATTTTAATTTTAATATGAGTAAAATGGCTGTACGGCATATTGTTCATTTTTGAAGTTGTGTTTAATTGTTTAAAAAATGCATTAAGCCAATTTAAGAGTTATCGCCAGCAAATAACTACGTACTTGAATCTCAGTTTCGTAAACCATAAATTCTAAAATAACCTACATCTTCTACCAACTTACAAACTACTGAAACTTTTTTACGTACACTACGAAAAAAAACATACACTATCGAAAGTGTTCCCAACAAATTAATGGCTGGCAGAAGTAGCAGAGTAGAAACTGTTGACTCAAAATGAACTTCAGAAGAAAAAGATTTATTTTTGAAATGTCACTATAGGTCATCAAGCTTTTATAAATGATTATTAAAATAAGCGTTCACCCTTCCAAGCCCTTGTACCAAAGTACGATGTAATACTAGTACCTAGAGTTCGCGGAATTCAGCATTCCGAAATTTTAAAATTTACTCTAGATAAAAACTAGAGACGAACAGGCTGTTATTTGAAATCAAAGATCACCAAATAGAACTGCTTACAAGCAACTAGGTGTTAGTATTTTTCAACCTAATGTGTGAGTATAGAACTAAAAATATTTTAACAATATTAGTCAATATATTATTTGTCCATCTATTCAAAAGTTCGCGAAATAATTTTTTCAAGTCAAATTGTTTAATTGAAGAGAATGAATTGTCATAGGGTAATTTAGAAAAAACTATTAAATCAAAATCAAATCAAAGAAGTGTAATAAAATCAATGCACAAACTGAAAGAATTTCATATTAAACCAGATTAACATAGATTTTAAAAAAATGAGATTATATAGATTATATATGAAATTATTAAATAAATGAGATTCCGATTATATAAATTATTACATATATAACTGTAATATAAAATATTGGGTTAATAATGCAAAGCATTACCTTGTGCAGAAGAAATTGAAAAATATTTGCAAATTTCAAAAAATTGTAATAAATCGTAATTTTAAAACGATTTTATTTAAAGAAATTTAAAATAGAAATATAACATAAAGAACTACATATTATTTTTAAATCTGGTTAAAATATGAGCGTAAGAATGAAAGCACGTCCAAGGTTTTGTCATTCAATCGTGATCTGATATTTCTACAGATTATTCCTGCAGCTGAGAAGGCTCTTTCCGATTACACACGTGTTGGTGGTATTGACAATAGGCAATCATAGGCCAGTTGTAATTATCTACCTCTTATATGTTTAGCTTCAAAATAAATAATTCATTGTCGAATAACCTTTTGTAGGTCTTTAGTACTTTTTTTGTTTTGAAATACTGGCCTCAATTTTATTTTAATTAAAATATTTTCAATTTCTGAATTTTTGGTTTGTTTCTGTTGTAGATTTTTATCAAATAACCGTTCCACTAAATTGACAATTATTTTTACAGTTGTCGTTTTAGATTATTTTTGAACATTTTTTCGTCGTTGGTCTCATATTGGTCAGCGCTGTTTGGATTATGCAAATATCTAAGAACACTGGTTAATCCAGTTTTCCTTTCAGTTATTCGAAACTCAAGCATTAAAATCAAACTGTTCTAGCCATTTTTGCCTCTAAAATTAATGAAAATTAATTGAAATGGCACTTCCCAAATTCATCCTTTACATATTTTTGTAATGATTTACAATTTTTCATAGGCGAGCGACGAAATAGCTTCACGACTTTTCTGATTTGGTCAATAAATGGTCGCTCGGTGAATTATTAAATCGGAATTTTGATTATGAACTTTACTTTTACTGTCTATTATTGTTAGGCCATATTCATAATAAAACTCTTTATCTCGGTATTTATTCGTAAGCTTTATTGTAGCTTTTTGGGAAACCGTCGTACAATTATTCCCTTTCTGGCGTCTGTTGAAATGCTGAGTATATTGAAAGCCAATCTATCTCTTGCTATCATACGAGTTTAAATTGCAGGCAATGTGTCAATGTCCGTAACAGTGAAATAATTTGTAATTTGGAGAAGATGACCTCCTTGAAATAATTTCAATATCAGAAACAGCAGAACCGGTTACATTTCTTTTAGATAAATTAACTGTGTGTACACTTTTGAGATGAGTACGTAACCTACTTCTACTTCCACCTTTGGTTTTTATAATATTTTTACACTGCTTACATTTTCCCATTTTACTCACATGGTTTTCCTTCGAAAATAGGGGTTTCCATTTTAAGTTCTAAAAAAATTCCAATATTAAATTAACTATAATATTATTTAAATTTTGTAAATATACTTGTTTTAATAAACTTAAAATTAATATTAATGAAAAAAACTTCCAAAAATGTGTTTCTGTCACACCCATAACAAATTAATTTTATTTTGATACTTTTCAATTGGGAATCCCCCAAAATAACTATGAGAAACGCAAGAAAAAACTTATTTAACTAAAATAAGGAAAAGTTTGCTTGCACATTACATGTGAAACTATCTAAAACAAGCGTCATTTAACATAATATATTTTAATAAGTTTAGTATTATTGCGACAATAATAATAATTAACGAGAGAAATATTTTCATTTGTCGTATATGCTTGATATTTTTTATAAATTGTTTTACGGAAACAAAAATGTAAACTAAATTTTTTTATAAAATACAGAGAAATAGAAAAACTTAAAAATTTTCTTTATACGAAATACCGGTTTTCGAATTATAAAACCGGTGTTAAATTATAGAGTTAAATCCCGGTTTACAACCCCCTACTATTAATATTGGTTAAATGCAATCCCTACTATTAATATTGGTTTGTTAATAAAAAATGAATAAATTATATAATTTTATTAAAATAAAACACAAATTTATGGAAAATATACTTCATTCACTGTTTACTTCATTTACTGCGTGCCATAAACAATAAATTTAAAATCATTATGAATGGATCGACAAACAGTTGGGAAAAATAAGTATGTTTCTAGAATATTCTCTAGTTCATCGGATGATGGTAATGACCGCAATGGCAGCTACAGAAAGCGAAGAAAATGATAACGCCGATTGCATTGATTTTATTATAAAAAAAGAGTTTGCTGTATATCAAACTTTTCCCGAGTTCCAAAGGAAAAAAAAGTTTTTGCGTTCTGTGAAAACCATAAAATGGATACTCCACTATTATACGGGGTTGCTTAGATTGTGCTTGCTGTTCTAGAAACAAAGGTCACTGTGAAGCGGGCTTTTTCTGCTCTTAAATTCCAATTGAATGGAAATTTCTAAAAAACAATTTATTTGTTCGTATTATTGAATTTATTTTTAAATAAACAAACAAAATAAGTTTTGTAAGATTTTTTTTTCTGTACCCCGAACCTGAACCCAAACTCAATATATTACTGTGCATGAATCCGAACACAAAATTGTCTGACTCTGATTGTAATAATTATTAAAATACGTAAACATGGAGAATATTATTAGAACAAATATGGAGATACCAAAACAAGTTTATTCGGAAAGATGTAAGTCGGTTAGTTGGTATAAAATGTATGTAAATAAAGTTTAATTTATTTTAGGGATATTAGAGGAGAACGAGACCTAATCAAAGCAAGGATCTTATGTGATAAGTCGTTCCAGTTGAAAAACTGCAACCCGTGCGTGTTGGGAGTGAGATTATCAGCAAATTGTATAGGTTATCTATTATATACGTAAAACGTTTGTTTATTTTATTATAGTAAAGTTATAAAGGAATCAAAATAACCAAATTTTTTAAAAAATGTGACTCAATAATGGCAAGATATAATTAAAAAATACAAGGTAAATTTTGTTATTCATTCAAAACAAGCCGTCAAGCCTAAATTTATCCTTACTAATAAAGATAGATTTATCCTTACTAATATAGATAGGTGAGATTGCATTTCTCTAACTAAATGCAATCTCACAATTACAATCTGGAGTTTCGACTGAGGATGGGGAATTACTTCCTACTCAGTGGGAGCATTTCTACGAGCTCCACGACTTTCTTAAAACTAAGCATGGTATACATCCTATGTATATAATTGACCAGGTTGTATGTGATAGTACTGGGCCAGCCTGCTCTTCGAAGAGCTCTAGTAGTATCACCAGTAATTTCGTAAATAAAGTTATAGAGATCGATTCCGACTCTATGGAGAACTTTATGGACCACTTTTTGCCTAAGAAGACATGTTAAACATCTTGAAGAAAACTTCGAGCGAAGTACGGAAAATTGTGTAAAATATAAAAAACCTGCTTCAATTTGCAATTAGGCAAATGTTTCTAGATGGGCAGTTTTTCGCATTTGGAATGACTGAATTATATGTTCCAAAGATAAAATAAAAAAAATTAGGTAATAAAATCTTAAGATTTCCAAAAGTCTTGGATAATAGAGGTTCCACTGTATAAACAATAATATACTTTTAAATGTAATATAAATGGAGCAATAGGCGCAGCACTATGACCCCCTGCTGGAGTACAGAATCCATGGGCCAAACCATCGTCCAGCTCAGTACAGGCTGACTGGTGCAATGCAATATGCAGATGGATTTAAAATCGAACCTGCATTCGTGCGTCCTTGATTTGGCTGGTGACGGCGTAAGGTAGGACGTTAAAAATTAACTGCGAAAGAGTTGGGAGAGCTTCGGCCCCAGAAAAGATTGCAGGGTGCAAAAAAAAAAACAAACAACAAAATATAATAGAAAAAAAAATCGTAAGTGCTTGGTGTTTAAGGTTAGTTTCTAAACCAACTTCTTGAATATTTTTTCATTAGTATTTTTAAAGAAAAAATAATATTATAATTTTATTTTATTTTATTTTATACCGACTGACCGCGATTAAAGGATCTAGTTATTATAAAAGAATGACACGTCCTTTTATTCAATTAGAGTAACTGGCTTTTTTATGTGAATCTGCCTTTTGGTACTGCCATTTTTTAATAATAATACGAATTAATTTTGGTTCTATAAATATTTCTTTTACATTTTGCTTTTCAATCTTTTGTTCTTTTTCATAGTATTTTGAGTTCTATTTTTTGTTTTCTTTAAATATAAGTTCGATGAATTCAAAAACTATTAATTAACTGTGTAATTGTGAAACGTTGATTATAATAAAACTTATGATCTCGTTCATGGAATAAAAGGATAGCGAGTACGCTAGCTCGATCACGTTATGTGAGGCGATCCTAACGAATGACTCAGCAATATCTGAGAAGAGAGCTGCTATCCTTAATATTTTATATTCTAATCTGGAAATAATATTAAAATAAAATATGACATTTAAACTTAGTGCATATATCAACCAAATGAATGGCTTACTTTGGAAAGTTCCAAAGTAAATGAAGACGATGTAGAATCATTATAATTTATTATAAAATGTAACTCAGCATTGCACTATAAAGTTGGCTCGCCCACGGCATCGCTACTTGCGCCGTTTTTTTTGGAATTTATCATTTTTGATCTTTCTTTAGAGAGCTGACTTTGCAGGGCTCGAAATTTCATTTTTATGTTTAAACTAAATTTAATTTCGCATTTCGTTTGATTTTGTTTCATAAGCTCTTATTTGACAGGGAGCCTACTTTGCTCTTAACAGAGCTCTGTGGGTTTATGGTCCTCATGTCAGACTTTACAATAGTAAACGCTTGGAAAGTCATAAAATCTATACAGTTTTGGTTCCTCCTACATTAACAAGCCTTCTACAACCACTACATATGGTAATAAATTGAAGTTTTCAAACATTTTATAATCGATCATGAAGATTGGACTGCTACCTATGGTAATATTGTATCACATCAAAATTATTTCGCTGAGCATTCTGATCACTGGTTTTGACCAGAGGATATCAAAATAGTGTTATTTAGATTTGTTTGGTATATGTGTAAAGATCGCTTACCTTTTTCGTCAATATTTGGTGTATTGACAATATCACGAAAATTGTCTTAGCGTGCATACGTGCTATGGTTTAACTTATGCGTCACATAACTTAACTGATTCGTAGGACAGCAATACTGAACTTTAAAGTGGCTTTGCTGAATGTTTTTTATTTAATCTAAAAACTATCTTAGGCTGCTTGCCATACTCAAGGTAAATCGTAAAATTCGCAAAATTATAATTTTAGTATAAATTTTGGAGGGATAAAATCAATGGTTTATAGGTAACAAAAAAACATCAAAAAATGTTTTGTTTATAATTTTGTCATTTTCGTGAGTTTTAAATAAAATTCAATAATTCGAAAATCTTTCAGAAAATTAATTAAATTAATCCCAGAAAAATTTACGGCTCGAGCATTAAAGTTGAGTTAATAGTTTTTGTGTTGGTTGAGCTGTGGTACCAGTTAGTCAGTTACAGAGTAGTGTCTAAGGTAATGTTAATGCCTAAAGAGCATTATCAAAACTATTATTCATAAATATTTAAAAATTTTGAAAAACTGGCAAATGACATCGTTCAAAAACATCCTGCTATGGTTAGTGGCATCATTGGTATTAAATTTGCCAATAAAGCCCGGTCCGAAAATTTTAGAAACGCTGTAGGCTCAATTAATGAGAGCCACATCAAAATCAAATATCCTCCCAACCAAAGAGACCGGTACATTAATAGGAAACTGGATTATTTCAACCAACTGCAAACTTTTTGCGATACAGATTACAAAATAATTAATGTGTGTTGTTGGTACTCGGGATCCGTACATGATCAGTGAGTCCTGGTAAACAGTCAATTATACCGAACAGCAAAATTTCTACCAGAAGCTTATTTTTTATTGTGATGCTGGATATAAATGTATGCTGAATACAATCACCATTTCAACTCCGTATAAATGATTCCATATAACTAAAGCACAAACACGCTTCAATCATGCTCATTCAAATGCATGAATTACAATCGAGCAAACATTTGGTATGATGAAGGCTAGATGGAGAGCAATTTTCTTTAAGCAATACAGTTGGAAGTAAAAAGATGTGTCCAAGTGGTGACTGGTGAGCGTTAGGCACAATATTTACCAAAAAGTCTTAGAGATTATAGCGATGCAATGGAGTTTCGGGATGGATTGTGTTCGCGTATGTAAAATTGAATAAAAACAAAATATAAATAAATAATTCATGTATATGAAATAATAAAATAAAGCACATTTGATTTCAATTATCACATATATAATTTAGTCATATATAAGTAGACCATAAGTTGCCATAGCGAATATTTAAAAAAAACTATGATGACCCACCCTTTAGTTCCAGATTCAAATATTTATTTATTTATAACAGCTTTTATTTTTTATCTTCCCTTTGAAATTATTAGGATGATGGTAGTAAATACACAAATTGTGAATTTTACTTGGATAATCATGTACGATGGTTAATAAATCTTGTAAAGTACCCAAGAAATATTACAAATGGATGTGTTAACTAAATAAAATAAAAGAAAATGCATTTAAACCTCTTAAATACTAAGGTGACAATATCATAATTTATCTAAATACATGTAACAAATTTTACCCTAATAATAAAAATTAATAGTATAACCAAAATGTAAATAAATCCAATAATTAATACCTGGAAAGAGTTGAAAACCCATTTAAATCATCTAAATATCACTTTTATAAATTATCTTTTCTATATACAAAAAACTTAATAGGAAAAACCATTTTATAATTTTCCTTTTTTTGGAACATGAAACATTATGTAAAACTTGTGATGTAAAACGAATGTAATTTAATATTTGTATAGAACAAATTAATTCAATTACAAATATATGTATGCATGATAAAGCTTAATATCATGTAACGTATTATTAAATTAAAAATGTATGTTAAACAACAAGAAAAGTTGAATATGGGTATACATATATTATTTACCCATACTTCGTTAGACGGCGTCTCGTTTTATAGCGATTCGCTATAACGGCTTTGTCTAATTATGACTTAGTTTTTGATTGTCGGCCATAAATATTCGATATAAAAGTACGATCAAAAAATAAAAAAAAAAGTTTTTCAAAAAAAGGTAAAAACTAAAACAGAAAAACGCAAATTAGACCAACAATGAATAAAAAAACATTTTGCTGGTACTATTTAGAAGAGACAGACGTATGGTATAATTGTTGAGTTTCTGTCGGCTGTACTTTTATAGTAAACTTGCGCATTAGTATATTTTCGTTTTAAACAACTTCCTGGGCAAATCTAAAGGTGTCACCTTAATCGTTACGGTATTTGACAAATAAATTCAAAATTTTAACGAATTTGGTTTTGTTTTATTTTTTTCCATGTTGCCTGTTTTATCTACTTCTTTTATTCAATTATGAAAATCAGCCGTCATTGTTTAACTGCCGTAACGAATAACGTATTTTCAGTAATTTTTAATGTTTTGTTGTATTTAATATATTTTCAAAACCAATTAAAAACCGTTTAAACTAATTATTTTCCCATATCGTGTTAATAGTTTTTTTTTTAATTTTACGTGAGGTATTTTCGGCAAATAAATCGTGGCCGAATATCTGATATTTGAACATTTTTTTGGCACGACGTTTATTTGGAAGTAGGGAAGCAATTTTATTAATTTCATTTGCAAATCGAGCCTTAATGTCGGGTGATGTTCATTTAAGTGTTAACATTTTCTAAATAATTATGTGCTTTTAAAGATCTGTGCTTGCTCAATAAATAAATTAGCTTGATAAAGTTTTCCTTATTTAATAAAATATCCAAGTCTATACTCTTTATAACTTTTCTGTCTACAGAAATATTTATTTTAATGCAATCATTGAACTTGGATTCTGGAAACAATTGCGTCTATATCTATACATTGCTGGAGGTCGCAGCAATACGAAGAGTATGTTCAAGATGATTATTTGAAATTTTTGTTTACAATTTACCTTCTGTATAAGCTTCAAATGCAAAAAAGCTGCACACAAAATTTATAAAATTTTATAAGAAAAATTTAAAACATGGTTGTGATTTTATACTTTTCTATTTCGCACTCGGTGGTCACTTTGTGGTGCTATATCACAATTGTAGAATTTTTTAGTGATAAAATGTAAATAAAGAAAGGCTACAAATTCAACCCTGCACAATGAATTTTGTGGAAAACGATATGTTGAATGTGAAGTGATATGTTGAAGATTCTACATAAGCTCAAAATTAATTATATGAAAGTTTTAAATGAATCGCTATTCTTACCTAGTGGTATACAAATGAAAAAGCTCATTACAAATTGCAAATTACGTTGCAGATATAGCTAAAGTTAATTTCTCGGTTTAGCGGGGTTTTTTATGATATAGTTTCCAAATTTTGAGGTTTTAAGTAAAAAGCACCATTAATAAGGATACATTTGATTATTAATTTTACTTCTCGTTTATGCATCGCAGCTATCAAAATTAAAAAGTAATAATTATTGGTTTCAGCCAAATGTAATGTTCATTGCGGATGCTTCACTCAAATTTATTGTCACTGTTTGCATTTGATCCATTGCTTACGGATATTTTATAGTTGTTGTCATAGCTTCTATTAACCTTGACCGTATATATTTTAAATTCTGAAAATAAATCTTCCATTCCAAAATTTTTTTTAGTACAATCACCATTTTGCACGTGTATTACTTGTAATTAGTTCTTTATTCTTTAAGATTTAGCGATAGTCAAATTGATTGTACTTGCCGGTTATTGTTTTGTATGAAGACGTTGCGCAACACATCATTTATCGATAATCAGCAGAATGAAAATTCTGATTATTTTACGTAAACTTGGTCTTCTAATAATTCTCTAGATATAACATTATCATAAACTTATCTTAAGTTATGATATACATTTGAGCTTGTTTTATATAATAATTGGCCTCCATGTTGATGATCACTCTTCATATTTAACTTTACCTCACAAAAAAGGGTATATTAATTCTTGTTGCATGGTCTATTATAAAGTAGAAGGAAGTACTAAAAGACTAAAACTTGGAAGCAACATGTGACAGAAAACGAAACAAATATTGTAGATTTTTAACGTTATGAAACTTTTCCATCACTAAAAAAACTGATTAATTATGTACCTGTGTTTATACCTCTGTTTATAATTGAAAAAAACTTCTGGTAATTTGATGTGTGTACTCCTTTCTTAATTTTTAAAACGACTGGCCTATTTTGCGTTGATACGAACCTGAAATGATAAAGAGACAAAATTTTTGAATAAATCTCTTAAATAATTAGTTAAAATATTTAAAAAAACACAAAATTATTGGTACACCTTGTATTTTTGTGCGATTATGCGTTCAGCTATGGATTGCCTATTACCAAAACTAAACTTGATACAATCGTTGAAATATCTTTGAATTATATTTATATTAATCTAAAGTAATTTAAAAATAACATACCCGGCGTAATAAGCGAATAAATCCATTTTATTTGACATATAAATTCCATATTATGTACATATACGCTTTTGTATGACGATTGTTATTTGCCAGATATGTGATCATTATTTACGCATACGCAGTGAAAATGCGAGATATTCGGGCTAACCTCGATTCATTTCCACAGTACTATACATACTATACATGGTCGAAAAATATCAAAATGGGGAACGTAATTATAAGTATTGTATTACCTCTGTCTTATATGATTAATATATGAATAATTACAAATAATACAAATCATTATACAATTTATTTTTTTTACAGGTGATTCAGAAAATACCTTTTTACAAAATGAAGAGAACACAAGAGAATTTAGTAAAGACATCAGAAGAGACCATAACTCCGAATCTGAACAATCCGAATTAAACAGTAATATGTAATAGCAAAAAAAATTAGAAATGAGATTCTAAATAACATTTTATAAAAAAATTTTCATATGTTTTTCATATAAGCAGTTAAAAAATCTAAGCTGATTCCACAGTGCATAAAGTGCCAAATCTATGGACACACGCAAAACTTTTATATCAGAAGCCTAGATACGTGAAATGTATAGGAAAACACCGTACGGCTGAATGTATGAAACAAAAAAACACCCCACCAAAATGTGTCAACTTTGGGGAGGCACATCCAGCCAACTACAGAGGTTGCATTGTTATAAGAGAACTGCAAAAAATTCGCATCAAAACAAGGGAAACTTCAGTAAGTACCAGGCCAGAAATCAACTCAGCCTCAACAAGAATATCCAAGTTAAGAACACACGAAACATTAAGCAAATTATCAAGAATTAATCCAAATGTAACATATGCTTTTGCACTCACTATTAGAATTTCGAGAAGGCAACATAGTTCTGCTTCAGTTAATGATTTAAATAATAACCAAACTAATAACTATAAGATATTCGTGGCTACGAAGTTCACTCAGCAGTACATCCTAATAAAAATGCACGAGGGAGCAGTGCCGTGATTTTAAAAAAAGATATTAAATACAATCTACAACTAAAATGTGAAAGTGATGAAATACAAGCAATTAGCGTTAGCATTAATACCCGCAATCACAAAGTATCGTTCCAAACCTATGGATTAACCTAAATTCGTTAACGTCTTCTTTTGATTTGCCAAATTTGGAAAATTCCTTGCAATGTCTGTTTTTTTCGTAATTTTTTCGACCAACTTGATGAATTGCTGGCTATTTATTTTTGCTTTAAAAATAACAATTGGTCGATATAGATGCACCGTTACAGAGTGACGATGGATTTTATAATACAGATCAGCTAAAACACCATTTAATGCACACAAAAATTGTTCCAGAAGAAATTAACTTAAATTGTGTGTTACAGCTGCTAATTATATAATCAATTGGCAGCTGTAACACACAACTGTTGTCTTCTCGAAGTTATGCGACAATTCTTAAATATTGGATATACAATGAAAAAAGAAGATATTCTTTAAATCAGCAACAAATAAATAATATTGAGGAAAGGGTGGTTCTAGTAAAATTTGGAATTCACACGAAACCCACGACGTATTTGTGAACTAGATAGGTGCAAAGCAACAGAGTTATGTCTGTTCTTGTTATATACTGGATCAATAGTAATGAAAAATATTTTGGCTCCAAAATATTACTATCATTTCCTGCTGTTAGTATGTTCAATTCGAATATTATGCGCTGAAAAACAGTTTGTTCACAATAATATAAAAATATGTTAACTTTCCAGAAATATGGATGAACATTTATTTAGAGATATATCTTATAAGATATAATAACTTCAAATATTTCATAATATACCCAAATAACTACTGTTTGATAATTGACGATAAAATTTTCAAGATATCTGAAATTATCAAATCAACCGATCTTGAGGTTATTTTGAGGGGACATATCTTAACCAATATCCAGCATTTCTTCACAACTCCTATATTATCAACCAACTTAAACATTTATTTCTGCACCATTGAACAGATGAATCAAAAATTTGATCAATTTAAATTACATTTTATACTATATAAAATATTTAAATTACAAACAAATCAAGGCTGCTTGGATTCCATATTATTATAGATTTTAAATCTATTTATGGACAACGACGAGTTTCCATTTTAAAAAAACAGTAAGTATTTTTACTTGAAAAATTTCCATAATATAACTTTATAAAATGCATTTTACAATTTATTTAATATAGAAGACAATTTAAGCTCAACTTGGTTTAATAGTTGGTCATATAGTTTAGTTTTTAAGAATTCAGATGTAAATTGATGGTTAGTCTAAAAAGACAAGTTTCAATAAATAATAAATAAAAAAAAAAATTTGGTTTAATGATGAGCTTGGTTTAATGATGAAACTTTTTAAAAATAAAGGACAAATTTCCTGAATCTTCTAAGCATGATTCCGACCGCGATTGTTATACCAAAATGCTTGAGAACTTAATTTGTGAGTTAAATCATTTTGTCGTTTAAAATTAACTATCATACGTTGCATAAACATTTGACACGATTATGTTTCGCAATAATATTGGTTAGTACCTTGCGAAACATAATATTAGGTAATTACAATTTTTACATTTATTGTTTTATATCATTTTTTTACTATAGTATTCCAGAAAATGAAGAACTGGAGCGCTGACATATCAAAATTGAAATCATTGTCGGAAATTATGAAAGAAATATCAGATCGGTAATACGAGTATTGATTTTAATCAGTACTTCAATAGAGAAAATAAAAAACAACAAACCTGGAAAAAACTTACATAACATTATTCAACCAACTCTTCAGTCAACTGAAACTACAGAGAACTTTAAAAATTTGAAATAAAAATAAAAAAAATGATACACAAATTGAAAATTATTTGGTTAGTGTTAAAAAGTAGTTCATTCTGTATTTCATTTTTTTTTTCACTATTGTTCATACACCACAATGTTTATTTTGCTCTTTACTATTTGTTTTTCTAATTGCATATATAGATATTTACTTTAATAACAGTTTTTGTTTTCAAAAATATTTTTCAGGAAAACTATTTTATTGCACAGCGGGTAAACGACTTGTTAAAGTTCATTAAAGCCGAAATGTTCAAATTAATGAGGAACAAATGCGCCAGTTAGTTTAATCTGTGTAGAATGCAACAGATCAATCCACAAAATATCGAAACAAATTTTAAAAAATTCGGATACACCACCGCCTACAAAAAAAATTATACACTGGAACAGAAACTAAACAACAATGATAACAACCATGAAATAAACACCGGAAATTACAAAGTGATAATTGCCCCAAATTTACAAAAAGGTAAAAGCATTTCAAGAATATTTAAAGAATGCATCAGCGACATAACAAAAAAAAGACAAAATCAAATTACGCACAACACATAAAAAATTAAAACCATAAAAACACTGACATCAACACAAATTTAAATATTTTACACAAGATTATAAAAGGACAAAAATTAGACGGACTGGACAAATAAATAATTAACAAATAAAAAATCACTTAGACACCCTCGTAATCAACATAACAAACTAATCAAAGCTAAACTATTACAAAATTCGAACATTGCATGGGATAAAAAGCTTAGAGATATAAAACCTAATCTCACCTCGGTTTGGAAGTTAGTTAGAAACGTAAAAAACCGAGGTAATAAAATGCCACCACTAAAATCGAATGATCAAGTAGCGTATATAAATTCGGATAAAGCCAACCGTCTTGCGAAACAATTTCATCTCGCACACCAAATCTCTCTCTATCCAACAGACCCCAAAATCGAGTCACAAGCTCAAAAATCAGTCCAAGAAATAGAATCATCTTCAATTAAACTTACTTCTAGTGATGTTATTCATCAACCAGAACTGAGACAAATTCTCAAAAATATCCGTCCATATCACGGCCAGAGGCCTTGATAATTTTTCACCTCTAGTAATCAAAAATCTCCCAAAAAAGGCATCATTTATCTATTAGCAATATTAAATGCATGCATTCGCCTTTCTTATTTTCCTTTAGTTTGGAAACGTGCCAAAGTTATCCCAATTCACAAACCAAATAAGCTATCTTTAGATGTGTCCAGCTACAGGCCAACGAGCCTCTTTCCTGTTCTAGGAAAAATCCTTGAACGCACCATTCTCACTAGAATACTTTCCCATGTAGAAAGTTTTAAAATTCTAGCTGACCACCATTTCGTATTCTAATCGGTCATTCTTGGTGAGCATGTTGCCTTAATGTCAAACATGAATAAGTCTACTGGATTTATCATTCTTGATATTGAGAAAGCATTTGATTCAGTCTGGCACGATGGACTCCTTTGCAAACTCCATCAAATGAACTTTCCAATCTTCATACTTAAAATAATCAAATCATTCCTTCATAAGCGCTCTTTCCATGTTCATATACATAGAGAATCTTGAGGAACACTCGATATCCTGGTTGTCCCTATATTAGTGTCCCCAATATCGGGTGTTCCGCAGGGCTCAATTCTCAGTTCAATTCTCTTTAATCTTTTCACCAACGACTTATATCTACACCCAAATCTTGCCAATTGGCTGTTTTTGCGGACGATAGAGCAGTATTTTCTTCAATCACCAAAGATAGATTTAATTTATTATTCAAAAGATTATTAGCAGGACTCCTTGAAATTCTACAGTTTTATAAACTATGGAAACTCAAGGTTAACACTACCAAAACCCAAGCTGTCAAATTCACTATCTCAAAAATCGTCAAATCAAAAGCGGCAACGAGTGTGTTGGTTGTTGATAACTCAGCAATTCAATGGCAGAGCAACGGCAAAAACCTTGGTTGCACTTTGGATTCTCGTCTGACATTCCAACTCATTTCGTATGATTATACGTTATTTTTAGAATTAAGATTTAAAATTGTAAAATGAATAAAAACAAAAAAAAATAAATAAATTTTTAGTTTTTAAGCATAGTTTTTAAGATGCCATTTAAATAATATTAAAATTTGTAGTGTAAATTTTAATAAAAAATATCTATGTCATTTTAAATAAGTTTAGATTAGACCTATGTAAAAAAATATGTAATAGTATAAGAATATGAATCAATAAAAAAACATTCATCAAAAAAAAAAAAAAAAAATGTAATAGTATATTTAAAATACTGTAGAAGGAGCAATCCGAAATCGATTTTGACAATAAAAATAAAATATTATCCCAAAAAGGAACATCTATATACCTATTCAATATATTATAAAAAAACCTAATTTTATAAATGATAACAGTACACACAAAAAATGGAATTCCATAATTTAAACAAATGAGCCACTAAATTTTCTTGGTTATATTTAGGAAATATACCCGTCAAAGGATATGAACTCTAAAAGTTTTGAAAAGAAATTCATTCACATTTATCCTACAATTCTCTGTTAACAAAAATGGACAAACACCAAATTTTGTTAAAACTAATTTGTCGTTCGAACCGAATAATATGGATATGTATTAACAAATATGGGTCTTTTAAAAATCTCCCCAGTAAAGCTCAACTGTATATAATTTATTGAACTAATTAATTTCATTTATTAGAGCAACATACGTTCAGGCTAATAAATCAATTTATTGTCGTAATAACTTTTGAGTTATTGATTTTCTCTACTTTATAGTGACACATTTATTATGATAGTAATAAATAATTTTATCAGTAAAGTAAAACTGACATTTCTAAATAATTTATTTAAACGATTTTAGTATTTGAACATAAAAATTACGGGTTTACAGTTTTATAGTACATTCAATGTAGTAAGATTTTTTTTTCAAAATGATATACAACTTGATTGATGGAAAATAAATCAAGTATTTTCTTAGAAATTATAAAAGGTATATTAACGGAAAACTCGGTTAAAGATGTGTCGATCGATTTAAAGACAATTTTTTACTGTTATAACTACGATTTCACCGAGCAATTGGCATAGTGGTTAAAGCTGCGGAGTTTGAGTCGTGAGGTACCGGGTTCGCATCCCATCAAGAGAGGGTTGCAAAAAGGAATTTACAGCACCTGATTACGATCGGTGATAAAGATGAACACAACTATGCCCCCTGTTGGATTGCAGAATCAAAACCATCGTCCATGTCAGTAAAGGCTGGCATAGAACAACACATTGCGAAGATATATATATATATATATATATATATATATATATATATATATATATATATATATATATATATAAATATATATATATATATATATATATATATATATATATATATATATATATATATATAAATATTCAAAAGCGAACCTGTATTCGTGCGTTCTAGATTTGGCTCTTAATGGAGTAAATTAGGACGTCAAAATAACCGCGAACGAGTTGAGTGAGCTTCGGCCCAGAAAAGATTGTAGGGATTAAACAAAAAAACTACAATTTCAACATGTGAAAAATTAAAACATTTCCAAACATCATATGTATTTTATAATTCCAGTTCTGAGCGGTTCCCTTAGAGGTTCCCTTATGAGTAACGCTTAAAACTGGATATTTCAAAATAGGATTTGACAAAACGAGATAAGGTACAAAACTAGACTTCAAAATTGGGTATTTCAATACGAGATAAGGTACAAAACGATATACGGTACAATGCTGGATATTTCAACATGTGATATTATTTATTTCGATCTAAACTTGAAATGATTTTTTAATAAAGTTCTCGAATATGGCCAATTAGGGAGGAACTCGGCGAGTTCTTAACCGATTTTTATGAAATTCGATATGTAAGATGAAAATAGGATGTTAAAATGATTTTTTGGAAAAGTACTGGAATATGGCCAGTTAGGAACGAACTTGGCGAGTTCTTAACCGATTATGATGAAATTCGATATTTTGGATGAAAATGGGATTTTAAAATGATTTTTTGGGAAAGTTCTGGAATATGGCCAGTTAGGAAGGAACTCGGCGAGTTCTTAACCGACTATGATAAAATTCGATATGTTGGATGAAAATGGGATTTTAAAATGTTTTGTTGGGAAAGTTCTGGAATAAGGCCAGTATGGTTCCATACTTGTATATTTCTAAGGAGAGAAATAGAATTTTCCTTCACTTAATGTTTTTTTCTTTAATTGTATAATTAAATTTGATTTTAAAACCTTTTTTGGGAAAACCCCTGGAATATGGGCAGTTAGGTTTCATACTTCAATAATTTTAAGCAGAGAGATACAATTTTAGTTCATTTAATGTTTTTTTTTTTAATTGCTGCGTTTATCATCTTATTAAAATAGTCATTGACTTGATCGAGTTTACTGTCAGTAAAATTTATCTTCATCTATTTTTTATTTTTCTACTTAATATAACTTTTCTTCACTTTAGAGAATCTATGTGAGAAAAATTAAAAGAAATAAAATAAATAATAAAATAATTTTCAGTTAAATGCGAGATTATTTGATTATTTAATATAAACAAGATCGAGCTCTATAATGATCATTACATTAAAAATCATGTACATAATATAATACATACATATAGTTATTTAGTAGCGATAGAAAAATTCAAATCTTGAACACTTAAAAAAGTAATTATTAACGATTTGGGAATTCCTTATTTTTTCACTGTTCGATAGCACAGTTATAACCTACAATTTTGTGAATGTTTATGATTACAAATAAACTTAATAAAACAACAAACTACAAATAAAAACATTCTTAAATTAAATTTAAAATAATCACATTTATTATATTATTATTGAGGTTCATGGAAACAATCTGACCATAGCCTGTCGATTTTGCGGAGATCCCTTATTTCAAAACTAGTCCACCTATAAATTGCATCATTCCATTAGAACTGCCATTCACGAAACAAAATGTAACAACTGTTAAACGTTTTTTGTAGGTACACTTTTCGAAGAACGCATTTACAACTTAATCTGGTGCATCATTGAAAATGAATTGATCTTTCGAATTCAATAGAATCCTACGTGCTTGCGTTCTTTGTAATTGAAATGTATACATTCTTCTGGAAATAAATAATTTAATGTTTTAAAGTTTAAAATGAAGGTATCAAAATATAATTTTAAAAATATTACCAGACTAAGATAGAAAATGTAATTCTTATTTCGCCTTTAAACACATTTATTATAATTATTTAGTTACCAGTCAGGAATAAAATATTATGGGAATTTGTCTGTCCTAAATAATACATAATTTACTTTAAATTGATTTACGTTAAAACTTGATAGAATACATCAAAATAATGAATCAGTTGGAGTTTCTTTGTAAATTATTTTATTTTATTAATAGGAATGCCAGAGATAGAAGATAGCAGTGAAAACTATGAAGGACAGGGATGTGCTATTAGCACGTCTCAAAAAACACCAAAATGCTGTCCCGTAATGGATTTTCATATGGTTTCCATGTAGCGACTAAGAAATGGTGGTGTACGATGAGGGACGACGAACTGTTAAAATGCAATTGTAATTTAAAAGCAGAGGAATATAATGATGGAAAATATTATGCATTTTATAATTCACATAATTATGCTCCAATTGCCGAAAAATTACCATTGTTGAACGCCATAAGCAATATGAAGCAAGAGGCGGGAACATCAAATAGTTTGCCATGCCAAATCTTACAGACAGTGATAGGAACGCTGCCTTCCATCAAAACAGGCTCTTACTTACATAATTAAATGGAAGAAGAAAAAGTTGTTAGATAAAGAACCTTCATCACTACCGTTCGATTTACCTCTAAGGTACAAGCAAATCGACGGAGACAAATTTGTGTTTGGAGATATTACCGATGGAGAGGAAAGAACATTACTTTTCACAACCCACAAAAAAATAAATTAGTTGCAAGATGCGGAATTCTGAATGAGGGACGGAACGTTCAAAATTGTTCCCAAAATATTTTTCAAGCTGTACACAGTGCATGGTAGTGTTAGACCACATAAGACCGTACATCCGATGCCATATGAATTAATGAGTGGAAAATCGATGGCCTCGTACCAGCAATTGTTTAACACTCTAAACAATGGTGCTTTGGAGAGTGGGATCGGACAAGTATCACCTATATTGGTGATAATGGATTTTGAAAAGGCTGCTATTAACACCATTCGCAGTGTTTGCGACGACACACTCGTTAAAGGCTGTAATTTTCACAATATGCAGAGTTTGTAACGGCATATCCAGAAAATTGGCTGGCAAACACGGTATGGAGCGATATAGAGTTTGCCTTGAAAGTCCGCCAAATTGCAGCTCTATGTTTCTTGGAACCTGAGCAAATTTCAGAATGGTTCGAAGAAATAAAAAGTGAACTGGGTGAAGAGTTTACCCGTTAACCGACTGTTTAACGAGTATTATGTATCCGGGTAGGGCTCCACTATTTCCACCAGGCTTCTAGAGCATTAGCGACCAAAACAAGAAGGGTTTCACGAACCCAAAACCATGCAGAATCGTTCCACAATACAATTAACACCATAATTGGGCGGCCGCATGTAGGAGTTTATAATTGAATCATCGTTTATAACATATCATTACGCTGTGAGAATTATTTGTGAGAAGTATTTATCTATATTTGTTTCGTTAGGTAATATTATTTTTGATTTTATGAATATGTTATTACACTAATTGTTGTTTTCTACACTTTTTCCATTAAGTAATTTAAACATAACTTATTAAAAATCATTTTAAAATCCCATTCCCATCCTACATATAGAATTTCATCATAATCAGTTAAGAACTCACCGAGTTTCTTTTTAATTAGCTATATTCCAGAACTTACCCAAAAAATCATTTTAAAATCACATTTTCATCCTACATATCGAATTTCATCATAATCGGTTAAGAACTCACCGAGTTCCTCCCTAATTGGCCATATTCCAGAACTTTCCTAAAAAATCATTTTAAGTTTAAATCACATGTCGAAATATCCAGCTTTGTACCATATCTCGTTTTGTACCTTATCTCGTAAAATATCTAGTTTCGAGCGGTACCCGTTTTATAATACCTGTAATATGTCTTAATTGCAACTAAAACAGTAAGGTAATACTTTCAATACTGTGATACTATATAAAGATTACGTAATATACCACGTAAAGCAAATGGAATTTGTCCAAACGGACAATTATGAAAACGGAATTTGATATGGTTGCTAATAGTCTGCGAGTTATTATTTCTCTCGCTCTGATTTGAAGTGATACCATAAGAATAGCTGTTTTTCTCGACGAAATGCGATCCAAATCAGATCACGAAGTATATAAAAAGGAAAGGCGCAAAATGAACCAATGTCGTTTTTGGTGATCTTAAAACTAGTATGTTGTTTTGTGTGGTTTCTTTATACATGATCTGATCTAGATCTCGTATTATTTAAATAAGGCGCTGCTTTATGCATATTACGGATCCCGGTTCTTTCCTCCAATTTAATTTTAAACAAATTGTCAGTTTTCTTTCCGTTTTATTTACATTTTTTATTTGACAGATCCTAGGTTTTTCGCTAAATGGTTGTGTTTAGTTGTGGATATAATTTAATCTGGTCAAAAAAGTTCTCGTAATCCATTTTATGTTTTTAGTTTTCTTTTTTGTCTGGAATTCTCCTCGTTAATACACACAAAATATTTTGTGCACAGGAAACATAGAAACTAACTACAAAACAAACGTTAACGTTCGGTTTCGCCCTCAACTGAGCATTGTGACAAATCTTTTATTATGCTATTTATATTTACGCACTAGTTCTTAAAAGTCATCACTTTTAGCCAACCATTGGAAAGTAATATTTAACCATTCCTCGCATAGTATTGTTTATATGCAAGAGACGACAAATTGTTATAAAAAATATATTTCTGTATATACTGCAAAAAGTTTCGCCAAATTTTGTAAGTTCCCTTTTTGTGTGTTATGGGTGAATATCTAAAGAGATTAATAATTATTAAAAAATTAACAACCTAGCTGTAAAACAAATTCAACAGCAAATGCGTAGATTTAACAGAATGCATTTTAATCCAAATATCGGTAAGCTGAAATTGCACAAGATATTGGTCAGACCCTTTGTTATGTATGGCTGTGAGTGTTAAACCCTGACGATGAGTATAGGAGATGGTTAATAATAATCGAGAGAAGAGTTATTGTTCCAAAGTGACAATGAAGACACTTACGGAATGCTATTCAACCACGATATTAGGAATTTAATTAAAATTCCCGATCTCGTCCATAAAGTAAAAGGACAGCGTGTCCACTAGCTCGGTCACGTTCTGCGAGTTGATTCTAAATGGATAGTTATAACGGTTGGTTTATGTGAAACCAAACCAAAAATGCTTAATTTCAGGGACCCGTGGCATTTGCCCGCTCAGTCGAGAGATTATTTATTTGGCCGTATAGGTAGTGCCACTGGTGACCCACGCTTGCTTTTTCACTTAACTTCACTGATACTTGCTCTTATGAAAACTTAAAACCACTGTTGATCCATTTAAATTTAACCACGCATTAGAAAAACGATCACAACAAAAAAAACTTAACACCTACCATCACCACCCTTCTCAATAATATACATTTTTTTGTGCGTTGGTTGTCGCTGTTTTTGATGACGATGATGAGAATATTACTATTATTATTATCGTTATGATTAATTTAAGGTTGAGTATAATATCTCGACAAATGTTATACCGAAATCAAAATCTCGAAACCGAATTTTCAAAAAATATCGAAAATTTTAAAATCAAAATCTCGAATAATTAATATAATTTTGTAAAGCTATTTGCGGCGCGACAGTTCATTATACTTTTTATATGAGTTTATGCAAAATCTTTTAATGTTTATTTTTAAAAATTTTGTAATAATCTTTACATTGTGAATTCGAGAAATTCTTGGTCAATTTTCTAAAATTCGATTTTATAAAACTGAATCAAAAATTTTGTTCGATGTTTTGTTTATTTTTGATATTTTGATTTAGCGAGATTTTGGCACTATCCCATTAATTAATGATTTATACATTTTCGGAACTATTATTATAAATATTTATATTATTATTGAAATTAATATCAAATGGATGTTTTATTAAAATATTTAATTTTAGGTTGTGAATCAAATTTCACAAAACAAAACGTTCTTGCAGCTTTTATAATAATATATCAGTTATTTTTTCATTACATTGATCAAATGATCAAACACATAATTATATTTCTTTTGAGTTATAAATATATTAAATTAACTTTTATTTATTAATTGTTTTTAATTTTTATATTATATTTAACAAATGTCTTTTTTAAAATTTGATTTCTTTTGCCTTCCTACTTTAATATTTTTGAATGCAATCGTTTGTTGAAATACAATTATTTCTAGCTTTTCTCTTATATTTCTTTCGCACTTTTCTATAGTCTTTACGCCAAAAGTTGTCTTTGCCAATAGATCAAAACTAATCTTTCTATTTTTGGTTTGGTCTATCCTCTATACTGGCCAAAATAAAAAATTTTATCCAAAGGTAGAAATTACAAAAACATTTAACTGGGATATTCTTGTTAGAAAAAAGACGCACTAAAAAAAGTCGCACTAAAGCGCTTTACCCACAGTAAAACGAAAACAAAAAATAATTCATAATTATTCACAAAAACTACAATATTTTTTATTTGTTTTAGCTGAAATCCTTAAAACCGGTTCGTAACTACAATATAAAATTTATTTAATTCAAAAAACTAATTAAAAATATTTGGTTTCACTAAAAATTGATTTTTAATTTTTTCTTAACGAAAAAATGAAAAATTTCGATATTTTTTCGTACAAAATAGTAAACGAACATTTTTTTCGTTCTGTTTTTCGGTATAGTGGTTACAAACCGGTTTCATAGGATTTCAACTATATTATACGAAATATATTGTAGTTTTAGTTAATAATTAAAAATTAGTTTTCGTTTTCGTTTTGCTGTGGGTAAGGCGCTTAATACAGAATAACACAACGACTTACTGTTGATTCAGTACGGGCCAGCAATGTCTTGTTAAAATCGTTTAGATTCATTTTAACGGTTCATTTTAACCAAAAACAATAACGGCGCGGTTATTAAAGTACGAGGCGAACCATTTTACAAATCGGACATAGGAGTCTCAAAACCTAATATTAAACAAGAAATTTGGGAACTAAATTAATAATAAGACTGAATAATGGTGTGAAGGTAAAAGATGCTAAAATAAAAGATATTGATAAACTTTTAAAAAAACATTTTGGAACTGAATGGCGAGACATGGATGATTTTAATTTTATAAAAAGGTGATAGATGAAAATCAACTTTACTTAGAAGCAGATAATGAAGTCATTAGTCATGATGAAATAAATATTCTTAGAATTTAAGATTTAATTTAAATTTGTATCGATTGAATTGATAGTATTTTTATTTTAATGTAACCTTGAAACTTGTGATTTTTATATAAATGAATTTTTTTTTTTTTAATGTTTATTTTTACATTTTTGAAATATTATTTTTAATTATGACAATTTTATATTAAATTTTATTTAAAACCAAAATAAAAGTTTGAAATATTTCTGGTCGTCAAACCATTGTTTTTTCTTTTCAAAATGAGTCTATTCCAAAACGAAAATTTCATAACCTACCAATTCTATTACAGTGAGTTTCATAATGAATCTATTCCATTCGGTAAAATTCAAAACCAATCTATTTTCCAATTTGTTTTTATAATACAAAGTAACCTAAATTATTCATAAAGGTTTTTAAAATGGTATTAAAAATCCCGAAACTAGGTATCTATAGAATGCACGGAATCAATAAAAACAAGGATTTGCAAAGTAATCTAAAAACTATGATTTGTTCATCTATCTTAGAAATGTGAAAAATGGAATAGATCATTTTTGATTTTGATGTCAAAACCAACACTTTTGTATAATTATACAAGCCATGAAGGCTGGCTACTATTTGTTTTATCTTTCGTATTCATTTTTTTTTTACAAATCAATGTGTATAGTAAAATTACAATGTATATTGCATATATACAATTTCGTAGTTACTTTTTGTTGCGTAAATATTGAAGCTTCACGGCTTGTATATAAAATAGTGTTGGTTTTGGATATGTACATAATGTATGTTCAGTTGTTTTCCTATAGAATAAAATTCCTTGTTTTTTGTTAAAAGAATTCGCCAACAAAATCCAACCGCGCTTTGCGAGGGATTACTGTATATTTTATAAAAAAAGCAAAAAAAAGATAATTATGCGAGGATACCAAAACCCTCTTTATTACAAGCCGTATTCATCGCATACTAATGTTATCTAATCATATGAACATATGAATGTATTGTAATAAAAAAACGTGTCGAATATGGAGAAAAAATGAGAAAAAAACCGTTATTTTTATATGGATTTCGATAGCACTACTACAAGCAATTTTTCATATCGGTTTTGTTTGCAGTGCAAACGAAAGTTAGAAGACGGTTGTAGTAAAGAGAGTTTTGGAGTAAAAAATAAATTAGTAAGTCCGATCGTAAGTTCAATATTGTGCAAACAACATGTCGGGCCGAAATCGACCCGACACGTTGGATCGTGTGTAGGGCCTTTAATACAGCCGATACATATTAGTTGACATTCTTTTTAAGTGTTTTACAATTTCTGTTTGGGTTCTTTGATTAGAAGTCAGAAATATAAATTAATTTAAAAAAAATCGAGTATTCTTAGCGCACGGGCGTTGTTTTTCATTTTAATAACAATAAAATAAAATTGTTTCACTTTAATATAAATTAAATTTATATACATTTCATTATCCACATTATTTACATATTGTTTTCGTGTTATTTATTGAGTTACCGTTTTTTTTTGTTGTTGTTTTGTTATTGACTTGTTTATTTGTTAATATTACAGGCCAGGTATATTGTGAAGTGCTAAATGTGGTAATTTTTTGCATAACAAATATGTCAAAATAATAGGAAATATAAAAGCAGCGTTGATTAAAGCTCCTTTTCATAGGATTGCTTGTGTTGCAATATCCAATATTGATTACATTCTACAAGCAGAAAATAGGACACATATAAGTGAAATGCTTGAAGTATTAGGGTGGAAGTCTATAAACCAAAGAATACATTACAATGTCTTGAAGTTAATGTTTCGCCTTGAAAACGGAGATCTACCAAAATACCTAGACTCAATATTATATTCTAATAGAGAAGTCCACAACTATAGTGCCAGAAACACGCATTATAGATTACCAATGTACAGTAAATCTTTTTCACAACGATCATTACGGTATAATGGCGTAAAATTGTATAATTCGCTGAGCAATTTCTACACATTGGGCGAATTACGCGAATTAAAATGCAATCATTTTTTACGACTATTGAGTGTATTCATTAAAGAAAACATTAGTATTTAGTAAATAATATGTATTAAGAAAAATAATTAAGCTTTATTTAATTAATTCAAAAATATTATAATAAAAAAAAATGTCAATATTGATAAATAAATAAATAAGATACGCAGGAGTCTACGGCCACTAACTCAACTATTCAGGAATGGCATAAAAGTATAAAAAAAACTATCAACTAAAACTGAGAGGTATTGAACTTACATCAAAATCCTATTGATGAAATGAGAACTGATTTAAAATTGGCTATAGAATCTAATGTAATTCTTGAGTCGGCTAATGATTGTCGAAAACGATTTTAGAATTATACAAAATAAGATTACGTCGATGATACTATTATCTGTGAGACTTGGCTTACCAAAAATTTCAACTCTGAAATGGATTCTCGTTGGAGAAAACAAAATATCCTCTTCTTCTGATCAAAAGACATTCATTGTCAGTATTGGACTACTTTGCTATTATCGCTACAACGCAAATAAATCATATTTGCAATTGACGATTGGAATGGCTTTCTGGTGGCAAATAGCATATACCAAATAGATTATATAAAAATCTGACAGCTCGATGCCTCTATGTGTTTTCAGTACTAATTGTAATTTGCAAGTGAAAGTTTTGTATTCAATTTTTAAATGAACTTTAAACGTTAGAAATATAAAACTAGTGCCGTTGAAAATATAAATGTGTAAATTATATATAATTAACTTTTGTTATGTGATTATATAACCATATCAGCAAGAAAATCTTAAAACAATGATACCTATTTTTTCGTGTTACGTTCATTGTAGGATTAAAAAATGTAAATATTTGACGTTTGTTATAACCAATAATCAATTTTTCACATAAACGCTAAATTATTTAAATTTTGTAATCCTACAATGAACGCAACATAAAAAATAGGTAGCATTGGTTAAAGATTTTCTTGCTGATGTGGTTACAAAATCACATAATAAAAGCTATTTATTTATAATTTACCCATTTATGTTTTCAACGGCACTAGTTATATATTTCTAACGTTTATAGTTCATTTAAAAATTGTATACAAAACTTTCACTTGCTAATTCAATCGAGCTGTCAGATTTTTATATATGCTATTTGGTATGGCTAGTGCCCGTGAGTGGCGCTATTTATCAACTTCCAATCGTCAATACTCAAGGAAAAAATGTCTGTGCTTCTTTAAACTAATTTCTTGTTAATTCAATATAAATAAAATAAGGTGGTTCTTGTTCTCTTCAGCTAAATTTATTGTTTTTGTGTATAATTGGTAAGTATATTATTATACATAAATTAAACAAATATTACTATATTTTGTGATTTTATCGATAAATTAGAATGAAAATGTTATAAAGAAAGTGTATTTTCAGGATTATTTCTATAAAATGCAAATATGCAAGTACATGCGTATAATGTAAATAATAACTATTATGTAAATTACAAATATGCTATTTCAAGAAATACTATGAAAACAAATGTCGAGATTTTTAAAAAAATCAAAGCAAAATTATTTTCAGAATACCATGTCTAAGGATCTTCCACTAAGTTTGTCTAGATAATTTCAGAATATTCTGTAACACATACAAATGCTAAAACAAATACATACATCGTGTGTATTTGCCTATGCCTAGTTACCGAAATAAGAAAAATTATGTATATGTAAATTAGTGAGATAGTCAAATTATGTTTGCATAGTTGTTAAACGTGAAATATAAACAAATTTGTAAAATGAATAAATACTAATTGTCCTCGACTTGCGACGGTTCGACTTACGACAATTCGAAGTTACGACGGCGAAAAAACACGTTTTTTTTTTTTGATTTTCTTTTCGATCAGTTTTTTTTCGAAAATTACTGTATACGAGTACATACTCATACTTATTATCATTTCATTTTTGTTTCATTCCTCAAAATAAAATTTTATTTTATTTTACAAAAAATCAGTAAATTTATTTCTTTTCAATCATATTCGGAGAAAGAAGTTAATGTTAATTTTTCATACGTTTCATCATAGTTTAATATTTTTATGTTTGTTTTAAAGTTAAATTCAGAATTTTGTTAAGTGCTCAGTAAGTAAGAAGATTCAGTTGATTTTTATAAGCAATAAATACCGTCATTCCTTTAAATTGAATATGTCAAATAAACCTGGGCCGAGTAAAACCATTCACAAACGGTCTAGAAGTGTCATCGATTTAGAAACCAAATTAAAAATAAAAAGATAAAGAAAAAGGAAAAACAGTAACTTCAATAGCTCGAGATTTTGGATTCAGCCATTCGACGATTTCAACAATTTTATTAAAAAAGGTTGAAATTCATTCAGCAGTCAAAGAATGCACGTCAATAAATGCCACAATAATATCCCAGAAAAGAAAAGGGCCCATTAACGAAATGGAAAAACTATTGATCATTTGGATGGATGATCTTATTCAGAAACGCATGCCACTTAGCTTAGCTATAATTAAAGCAAAAGCGCTTAATCTTTTTGGTGACATAAAGAAAGGTAACAGCGAATACGCAGAAAATTCATTTTTTGCCAGCAATGGTTGGTTCCAGAATTTTAAGCGTAGGTCTAAATACCATAATGTTAAAATAAGTGGAGAAATAGCCAGTGCCGATGACAAAGCTGCAAAAATATTTATAGAAAATTTAGACCAATTAATCCAACAAGGGAATTATTTGTCTGAACAAATATTTAATGCTGATGAAACTAGTCTTTATTGGAAACGGATGCCACAGCGCAGCTACGTCAATACCGAAGCTCATACTATGCCAGGTTTCAAGGTGTCTAAGGAGCGCGTGACACTTTTATTGGGTGGTAATGTGGCTGGATATAAGTTGAAACCCTTATTAATTCACAATTCGAGAAATCCTCGAGCTATGAAAGGAGTAAACAAGCATATGCTTCCGTTGCACTATTTTTCTAATAATAAAGCGTGGATGACAAGAATAATTTTTGACGAATGGTTCAGAAAATATTTCATACCAGAGGCAAAAGCAAATTGTGATCAGAAAAAAGTTCCATTTAAGATACTCTTGCTTTTGGACAATGCGCCAAGTCACCCACCTGGTATAACAGATTTGGACGTTAACGTTAAAGTGGTTTATTTGCCTTCCAACACTACCTCAATTTTTCAGCCTATGGATCAAGGTGCTATTTCCACTATGAAGGCATATTATCTACGAAAAACTTTATCAAATTCTGTTGCAGCGATAGACAAAGATGAAAGTTTGACTTTACTACAATTCTGGAAAAACTACAATGTTTATAGTGCAATAAAAAACATAGGAGAAGCCTGGAGTGAAGTGTCAGGAAAGTGTATGAACGGTGTATGGCGGAATCTGTTGAAGCGTTATGTGGGAGATTCATCATCGACAGATGAAACATTGGGCGAAGTCAGTAGTGGAATCATTGAAATAGCCCATCATCTTAACCTAGAAATAGGAAATGAAGATATTTTGGAAGTTATTGATGCTGCTACGGAAGATTTAACTAATGATGAGCTGTTGGAAATACAAGAAGGAATTGTTCAAAATTGGAGCAATGATGATTGTGATGTAGACATCGTAAGCACTGCTAAAGAATTTAATACCAAAGAAATGACGACGGCATTTAAACATATTGATGATGCATTAAACATCTTTGAAAATATGGATCCTGATGCAGTACGATTTGCAAAAATAAAACGATCAGTTAATGATTCTCTTGTTCCTTACCAAGAAATTTTGAAAGAAAAGCAATCACGTAAAGTGCAAACACAAATTGACAATTATTTTAAAACTGCCAATTAAAATTATTTTATTTAAAATTGGAGCCGACACAATTTTAAAAAACAATAATATAATGTTTATATTTTTTTTTATTATTAGAAATTTGAATTATATAAGTAATTTTTCAATTTTTTTATATTTATTATGAAATTATGTATTATGTTATACTTATTACTAAAAAGGAATTCTTATTTTTAATTTTCTGGATTAATAAAAAATACTTAAGTAATTGAATTACTAAAATGGTTAACATTATTTGCTTAGCTGAGCTGATTTTATCACAAGTAAGTACTTATTCCATAATATAAACATATTCCTCGACTTACGACTGTTTCGACTTACGACGGACGTTCTGGAACGGTGGCTCGTCGTAAGTTGAGGACTATTAGTATATAAAAATTAAAAGCTTAAATTTAGTTAAAAATACAGTACGATTTCCGTTTGATAGAGTTGTACATTTTACTGTATCAAACATGGGCTAAAAAATTATTGAGAAAATATTAATAAACTTGTTTTTATTATTTAGTTAGATTATTAATTCTATTAATTATAATATTCAATGTATTAAATTATATACAAGTGTCGTCGAGTAACTCGAGTTAATAATAGAAAGATAAAACAAAACCCTTAAACAGCATGGCCACCTTTTACATATTAATTAATAGGTGCTACCATCTACAGTTCAATGAGTGAACATAAACCTATCTTTCTCAATTATTTGTTTATAACATTTAATTAAACCGTTTATTTGTTATAAACGGTTTCGATTTTTTCATAAATGTTCAGTTTTTTTTAAAAAGAATATACAGCATCGATAATTGAAAGTATTATCGGTTTAAATTAAACAGAAAAATTAGAAAACAATTACAAAATTATATTTATTCAATATATTAATGGCTGCCAATAGTGAGTGAGTGGTAAATTGTGCTTTTATTTATTTTTAAAAAGAAGAACGTATTCCCCAAAAGTAAAAATGTAATGGAATATCACGATAACCCTAAGAAGCATCACAATTATTAGTAAATATAGGCTAGCAATTACCGATGTTTAGTCAGATAACAATTTAAATTACAGTAGACAAACACAGATTTTATGTAAATGCGATTAATCGACTAAGAGAATTTTTTTCCAGCTTTGTTGATATGGAGAATGTTACGTTAGCAATTAGCGTATTTTAACCGCACATATTGATGAAGTTTCAAATCTAACGGTTAATAATAGAAAATTATTATTATTACCCAACACTTGGATTGCAAAGAAATTGTATTAGTATACTATATTTTATAGTGATAATACATATACATATAAGTACCGTAATATATAATTATAGCAAGCAATATATTAATTCTGGAAATATACTTAAATCTTTAAACAGTAAGCTAATTGTTTGTAATGATTGAGTAATTTTGTAAATATATTTTAATTTTTTTTTTACTATATTCTGTTAAAGTCAACCAATCTATAGTTGACATATTCAACTGTGTTGATTGGCATAGACTTACATTTAAAATAACCAAAAAAAAAAAACAAAGTGGCTTAAAACAAAGGAATTCTTCCTTGTTCTTAGAAATTAAAAATTATATTATACAATTTAAATTATTCATTTGTATAACTCAAACAAGTAATTTTTTAAATTTTCTTTGAAATGCAAAATATTAATATTATGTTTAATGCTTACTGGCAGGTTGTTGTATTCAACAAGAAAATATATTATTCATAGCAAAATTTGTGGATACTGATTGTACGAACATGTGAGATCTTCTTCTTGTATTATAGGTATGAATGTCTTTGACAAATGATAACTTTAATTTTATATATAAATACAAGTGTCTGCAATTTTCCAACCAACTGTAATGGTAAAACAGATTTAGTGTAGATTGTTTTTGTAGGTGTAAGGCGAGGTAGTTTTCGTATAATTTTAATACATTTGTTTTGTAGCACTGATAATTCATACAACTTAACTTAAGACCAAATGTGTGCCATATATAAAAGATGACTGTTGACATGTGCATAATAAAGCAATCATAAGATTATAATTAAAATAATTTCTAGCGGAAAAGAGTAATGTGTTTGCTATTTGTTTGTTGTGTTTTATCATTTTATGTTACATTAGAAAAGCTGCAATTAAGTAATGATATAAATTTTTAGTAGGGAAAATTCTACAAAATTATAAATTATTATAAACTGCTTTAAATTATTCATCCAAAGTGAATCAATGTTAATGTCGAAGCATTTTTAATGATACCTTAAAAAAAATATTTTTAGACTACAGAAATGAAGGCGTGTGATGATGTGAATAATTCAATTATAACCTAATTTACATCAAGATGGATTTATGATTAAATACAAATTAATTTATAATTTGTCTTAATCATTCGAAAAATTTAATTTATAATTTTTGTATCAAATTGAATATATAAATTAGCGTCGATTCAATTGGGAATTATTTTTAATATTAATTATTAAGAAGAATTATTTATCAAGAAATTTAATTTAATTTTTCACCCAAAGTATTTTAAATATTTATAAAGGTTATGTTATCGTAAATATTATGTCAATTTAATGTATTAAAATGAGCATTAGATAATGTATTTTAGTAAGGTACGGTTTCATGTATAGTTTTTTTGTAAAGTTAATAATTAATTTCAAAGAAAATATGTATATCGCAATATTTAATTATTGCTCTTTTCAAACCACATATGTATTCTTATATCGACACTTCATTTCGTTTTTAAAACTAATGACAACGATATATAGTTTATGAAAACTAAACTTAAGCTCATCTTCTATTGATCAAAAATAACTGCCATTGAAATAGGCATAGAACGGATTCTAGCTTTATTAAAAGAGAAATTATTTGAATATGTCGTATAATAAACAATTGATACTACATGTAGAGCAGTATTATAAAATAATATATCAAAAACGTTAAATGTAGTGGTGTAAGCACAAAGTATAAAATGCAACAAGGGAGGTTTAAAATAGGGATTTTACATCACTTAATTACGGTCGGTGGCATATTGCTTTAAGAAAATTTCACAGGTCTTCGAAGAAAGTGTTACTGGGCTTGTGAAAATCTACCACCTCTGAAAAACGCTGAGCATAAGTTGTAGTCTTGCTTCGTGTTCTTGCTGTGACTCTTGTTTGAGATTAACGCCGTTTGTCTTTTACGCAAAAAACACTGCGCAATTTTAATGGTTCATCATTTTGGCGCTTTCGCCGTTTACCTGCCTTTATTTTTTGCGAAAGCTTATCAAGGAGCTACTGCTTCGTGTATCGGTCTCAATTCTCATTTTAGATATTAAGCATTTTCACTATGTTTACTTTCAATATTTCTAAAATTTCTCTAACCCTTATTACTACGTGGTTCCAAAGCCACCAACCTGGCTTCGGGACAGATAGCCACACATATTAAACAATTACAAAGTGTTAATTTTATTTTTTAACACTTAACGTTGAGCCCACAAATTGGCAAAAACGTAACAATAGGTGGCAGCGGTGTGATTGTGAACAACAAAAGACTGATGCTTCTAGAAACTGATGGACAAATAGCGCTTTTTATCAAGTGACTGCAAAGGTACGATTTTAATATTAACGTCACAAATATTTTGATATTTTACTTGTATACTAACGGTTTTATAGACCAATAAGCAATGTGTCAGAGTCGGCCTAACGATATCTGGAATCACTTTTGCACTTGATAACAATATGGAATTTAAACAATGATTTTATTAGTCAAAAGAACTGTATTAAAGTTAGAGAAATACTTGAATTTTTTTACAATGACCATCACTTTAAATTCTAGAAACAGTACATTTAAAAATTAACTGTTCATATTCTTCGTAAGCTTACCTCTAAAATAAATGAAGAAAGTAATGTGATTTGACATGAATTTTTCAATGTCTGTTAAAAGCAACTCGCTGATTAACCCTCCTGAAAAACGTTTATGTTTTCTGTGAATGTTTGCTTATATATTATGTCACATGTCACTTATATGTCCCATTTTCATTTAAATTAATAATACAAAATGACATCAATGCTATTGCGTTTCATTATTATCTAAAATGTATCTTCAGTAACAAAACAAAAAAATGATACACTTTCGAGGAAAAATAATTCGAAACATTTTTGTTGTTATTTATCTTATTAGGGTAAGTTAGAATTGTTGGTATTATTATATTCGTAATGTATATTTATTTAACTTAACTTTTTTTTTGTTGTGTTTAAAGACAATATTGTGTTATCAACAGCTATGTATAAACAAAAACGTGTATAATTTATTAATAGATTTTGATTTGGTCTTGTCGTATGTGACAATTTTTGTTTAGTCCGGGCAAACTGTTTGGGTTAGACAAATTCGTTCTGTGCTATAAATCCAGGCTACAAAAAATCAATTTAAATACAATCTAACGGTCATGTTATACAAAGTAATTTGTATTCATGGAAGGGTTTACTGTCAAGAATAAAATGTAATCTCTTAAAACTTTATTTTTTTTTATTTCCACAATTTCCAACAAAATAACAATCAGCAATTACAAAGAAATGTAAAAGGATTGAAATCCCAGATGAATCCAAAATTAATTTAAATTATAATTATTACTAAGTACATTGAATGAAAAAACGTCAAATAAAATCGTAGCAAATATGAAGAGAATACCGCAGTCATGACATTCTTATATTTATATATGTAGTTGTTTAAATATTTGTAGAGAAATTCCGACATAATTCAAAAGATTCTTCCATCCACTCAAGTTTAAATATGAAATGTTGCTGATTAAATATCGCGCGTTTTATTATTGATAAAATAATATAATGGTAATTAGAACACACATTGACTATAAGTTAGAATCAAATTGCGTAGCAATATACATTTTTTTGATTAAGCAAGTTCAAAACTTACAGGAAGTAAGTTTTACGTAAGGACAGGAAGTTTTACAGGAATGTAAAATTTGCTCGGGGAAGCCAATATAATCAAACAAGGAATATTCTTCACTCAAAGATCTGATGATATACTCTTCGCGACATAACGTAGAACTTAACAGTCAAAGTAATGAATACTAACACCAGAAAGATGTGAAGTTGGTTCATAGTCAAAATAAAAAAAAATATGTAATTACTCGCCAATAAATGTAAATAAGTGTATTTAGTAAAGAGAACATAAAAAATCAAATTTATACAATGATGGGCTTTAACTTTCCATGTAATACTAATTTCTTGATGCATTTGACATTGATCATAAGTATCGACAAATTCAGTTTAAATTAAAATACTTCCAATTGTAAAATAAAATTTATTAAAATTTGAAACTCCAACATCATAATATTTCTTCTGATCAATCATCGGCATACACTATTATAATTTGATGTTATGCTCTAATTGTAGTTGTCTGCAGAGTTTAAGCTTGGTTTCGTGCACGGTGGAAATTTAAAAATTATTTTTCCCATTTATATTAGTTCACCACTCAACATAAATTCATAAACTAATAATTAAACGATAAAACATTAAAATCCATAGTAGGTAATTTGAAATAAAATCGACACAAAAATATTGTTAACATGCGGAAATAGTGGTTTAGCCACTCACGTGAGGTAAATTGAAAAATATAATTATTTATTGCATAAAGTAAGCTCGTGTGCTACTTTTACAATAATATAGATAATAGAAATATCTGTAATAGTTTTGTATTACATTTTTTTAAGTTGAACATGTCATAATTTTATTAGCATTTGTAACTATTTAGTACAAATTCCAAACAATATACGGGTTTAAAACCAATTCGAATACAAAAATATTCTACATTCCAATCTAATATTTGAATAGTATATCACTCGTCTTCGACAATTACACAGACACAAAATAGAATTAGTAAACAGGTCCAGAAAAAGAGATTGTCATATAAATATATTTGATAAGCTCTATTTAAGAAGGGTACAGTTAAATTGCAAAAGCTGCTCTTGACAGCATGCCAATAAAAAATCAAATAATTTTGAAGGGCAGTTCTACCACATGAGTCAATTTTACATTACAACATTTAATATGGCGCCACTAACGGAAAGCTACACTACCGAATATAAATTTCAAAAGTGGTTAATGGCTCTTGCATGAGTCAGTGGACAAAATACTCGAAGAAATACAAAAAAATAATGTGAAAATTCAAAGTTTTAAATACAGTTTTATTTAAGTATAATTAATATGGTCAGACGGGAAATATAGCCAAGGTTTCACAAGAGTACCAATTTGAACCTTTTTCGTGAACAATCTTCAAGTGCCAAAAAGGCAATCAATGCACGTTAAAGAAATTAAAAGAAAAATAAATAACAAGCAGCGTGGCGAAGCACTCCACTCAGTGATAATGGAATATTTTGAAGAAAAGGGTCTTTATCTTTTGAAAAGTATCAATACACTGCTTCTTAAGCCAAGTCTCCACTATAGAGTTTTTTGGTAGAGCGTAGAGTGTATTATATTCTCTACATGTAGTGTGTACACTACGACTCTACCGCTTTATAGAGTAGCCGTAGAAAAATTTTAAGTCGATCTCTACCATGCACTCTTCAGACTGTATACACTGGAGACATATTTTTCTATACAGAAGATAGCTCGGTAGAGCAAATTAGCATCACATTTGCCGTGTTATTTTTTCTGTATTTATGTTATTTCTCAAGATAAAATGGCGGTTAATTTTATTAAATAATTTTCTTAAATGAACACAATTCCAACAATATTCAATGCGAATGTCAAGCGGAATGATTTTTTAGAAACAAAAAAAAATTAAGTTTCAAATTACGTGGACATATACAACGTTCTCTATTGTAGAGTACAAACTCTATCAAACATGTTTGATAGAGTGTAAAGCAGATGATGTTAGGCTGAAGAAGTTTAGCGTGGAGTGTATGTAGAGCTCGATAGGTTATATACACTACTCTACGTGAGAGTTTTCTCTATCTCTACATAGAAAACTCCATAGTGAATACTCGGCATTACACATATCGTAGAAGTGTTTTACCGAAATGAACAAAATCTATTCTTAAAGACCCTAAATGGGCTTGTAGCAGTGAACAAAAATCTAGTTTTTGCAAAATACTTCCTGGAAAAAAGCTCCTAAAGAATAACTGGGCCAATTATAAAAGATCTGCCAGAGAAAGTGATACGCAAACTTTTTCCCAGTGGCGGATTTACGAGTGCGCGCAGAAGTAGGGCCCTGAAATTTTAAGGACCTCAAAAATATGCCTTACTATTCTATTTCATTAAATTTGTGAACTTACTGTACAATAAAACTAACTTGTAACAAGTATGCACCTATTCAATTCAATATACCAATATCAAAGACAGAGGACCAATTCTGGAAAAGTAATAGTATTGATAAATAAATAAGTATTCATTACTCATTAATATGTTTATTTATTTTAATTGTTTTTATTTTTTATTTCGAGGTTTTAGATTATTTGTGTTGTGATTAAGATTGTGTTTGCCCAATCAATCAATTATTAAATAAATATAATGTATATCGAACTTTTTGACTTTAATTAATGGATATATCCCATTACTTTATTATAAATGTAAACTAAAATGCTATAATAACAACACAAAAATAAAATGTCGAAACGAAAATATCAAATAAAATTACAATTCACAAATTCTTTGAATCTAATGCCAAAACACTGTCTTGTTATAAAATCTTAGCAGAACAAAAATATTAGTCTCTGTTAATATTTTTAAGAAAACGCAAGTTAGATTTTTTTTATAATAAAAAAAATCTGTTTAAATCTTAATATACAAAATGTCATCCATTCCTCAGCACAGCACGAGAGAACGCGACATAAGAGCATGCATTAAAAATATCTGATATATAACATATAAGCATCAAAAATATGAACAGATTTGAACCGATTAATGCCGATGTTCAAATTTATCACAAAATTTAATACATACCATTACAAAATCCAAGGCAGTAAGCCACATAAAAAGCAATAAGATTTACTATCACTATTATAAAATTGTATATTATACTTCTTATATAGGAATACAAAAACGTCATCGCTCATTTGAGTGTAGATCAAAACCTTATATGATAAAAGCCAAACTCATCGCGTAGCACATGCGAATATATACAACAAAACATATAAAATTCACTACTTGGTTTTGTTTCATGGCTTGTATTTAAACAATTGTGCTGGTTTCGTATATTATTCGTATATCAAATAAATAAATTATGCACAAAATTTTACCATAAAAATAAATAAACGTTCGACGGAGAAATAATTTGTGCATAAAAAATAATATATCTTAAACAAAATTTTACAACCAAAAATTAAATTTCTGTTCAACAAGAAGCGAGTATCATAAGGCTATAAGCACAGAAATGTTCAACATTTCTGTGCTTATAGCCTTATGATTCTCGCTTTTTTTGCCACTTTTTCAGTGGCTAGAAAATTCAAACTGAAAGAAAAATAATGTCTATACAAATAACATGTAAGAGTAAGTAAATAAACCACAGGCATGAATTTTTTTTTGAAAAGTCAATAAAAAGTGGTAGCTCAATTTTTTAGCATTAATCGTGCAATTCTAGTAAAAACAAAATTTAATTTAATTCTTTTTTTTTCACTTCATACTTTTTTGTTTTGTTATGTCTGAAATGTGTGCAAAAGTATATAAATTTAAAAAAAAAAAATATTATAACCTAATAACATAATATAATTTATTATTATTATAATATACTTAAAATTTACATGTATATAATATTAATTATGTATTAAAATTAAATATATTGTTGCGTGAGAATACTATTCTGTCACTGTATTTGTATACTTTTATCACAATATAAATATTATTTTTTAAATTTTAATAAAACGAAATAAGGAACCTTGTTTTAATAAAAACAAAGAACCCAATACTTGTTTTATATATAAAAATAAAAATTATTTCAGAAAAGAAGTAAAACTCTCTTTAATGTGACAATAAAAACTATTATATATATTTTATATTTTTTTTATCACATTAAAGAAAGTTTTACTTCTTTTCTGAAATAATTTTTATTTTTATATATAAAACATGAAGTATTGGATTCTTTGTTTTGATTAAAACAAGATTCCTTATTTCGTTTTATTAAAATTAAAAAAATAATATTTAAGATTAAAGCGACATGTCGTAGAACTATGACCCAAAGCTAACGCAAGTTTATTGAGTGTAGTTGCGTATTTGTTTAAAAAAACGTAAAAATAAGAAATATTCATCAAAATGGCTACGTCATTGCGAAATTGTATCTCTCCAGCTGAACGCCTTCAAACAACTTTATGATATTTGGCTACAGGTATAGGTTTATATATTTTATACAAAATATTCTGATTTTTTAAATTTGTGTAATTTAATTTCAGGTGAAACTCAAACATCTTTGCAGTCAACATTCAGAATCCAGCAATCAACAGTATCCAAAATATTGAGAGACACAATCCCAGTATTGTACAGCGCCCTTACGAGTAAGTACTGAAATTTCCACAAAACACTTCCGATTGGCTAGACAATCCCCAATTGTATCGGTGCAATAGATGGTAAGAATGTAAAAATATTTTATAAATAAGAGTATAAAATATATATATTTTTGCAGGTAAGCATTGCAAAATAAGGCTATGAAAGAATTTGGCTCAAAGTACTGGTGCTACAAGGGCGTCAACTGTTTTGTATTAATGGCCATAGCAGCTGTTAATTACAGATTTATGTTTGTTGACGTTGTGATAAATGGAAGTATTGGCAACGCAGGAATCTGAATGAGATCTGATTTAAGGCGCGATATAGAGGCGAATATTGTACCACTACCTGCACCAAATAACTTGGTAGCTACGCAAATTCTTTTTACTTATGTATTTGTGGCGGACGATGCATTTCCCTTAACGGAATACATGATGAAACCATTTTCACACAAAAACCTGACAACTAGTCAACGAAGATTTAATTACATGTTGTCAAGAAATCGAAGAGTGGTGGAGAATGCATTGGGAATTCTTGCCAACCGCTTCCAAGTTGTGTTCTCACCGATTACAAGAGAACCAAGTGAGCTATTAAGGTAGTTTTAGCCTGTGCTTGTTTGCACAACTTTTTAAGGACGGAGAATATGAACAATTCAACAAGCATAGACGGATTATCTCCTAAAGAAGTAGACATGATTAATGACTCACTTCAATGCTACCAATATTGGAACAGTTGGCGCACCAAGAAGAAATGGACTAATTAACAATAATTAGAAAAGAGTTCGAAAATTATTTCACCTCATTTTATCCCTATGTCCGGATAAAATGTGAAATAATTTTACCATAAATAAACAATATATGATTGGTGATTTTTATTTTTTTATTTTTTATCCTCGCTGGTTTTGCAATTCGATAATTTCAAATATTACATTATTTTTTTTTTGTGTTTTGCAAGATTTAGCAAGTCTTTATCAAATCTTTCTAAATCTTGCGCGATACTGTCACCGTATGATTGGAATTTTAATTTTGGTTTCAAAGATTGAAGTAGTTTTGTTATTTCTTGCGATGATTGCAAGCAAGGTTCTGCCAAAAGGTCATCTTTTGATTTCGCCGGAAGTCTCTTTCGCCGGCGGTCGAATTAATCTGGTTTAAGATTCAGCTGCTTTTGATGTTCTTAACCGGCTGCTAGAACTTGAATGGCATGTATCCGAAGTGTCGGAAAGTTCTATATTTGGTGATGCCGTATTTATAGGATTTGATGTGGATGCCATCTTTTCATCTATTGGAGAGCCAATTGATTTGAAATATTCCAACACTAAACTATCTTCGCTTTCTAGCATTTCTATTTGTGAGTATTGAAAATTAGAATCTTTTATTAAGCCAACATTCGTATCACTCACTACAGAATCTCGAGATAATTAAATTAAAAGACAATATAAGGTATTTGTATAAAATTAAATGTATCTTCATAATACTTACGTTTAATGACCGTTTATTATAATTATTTACAGAAGGCTTTGTTTGACATGTTTCTTTTAGAAATGCTAAATTTTCGTAAAATTTCCATGTAAATTCTTCCAAATTATGAACATCATCTTTCACAACTTTACCTTTCAAACATAAATGTATAATGAGATATTATGGCCAAATATAAAAAATAAAAATAAGAGATATAAGCAACTTACTATATGTAAAAACACCATCTAATTTAAATTTTTCGTTCAGCTCGTCAACAATATTTGACCAGAATAAATGTTTTTTGATTTATTCTTATAGCTTATATGGTTGTGATTCCGTATAAACTCCATCGTTCTAACTTTCTCTATGATGAACAAAATATGCTCGTCTTTCCAGAAAAAATTTGATTTCGACATTACCACAATGTAGTGTAAAACACAAGAATTATTTTAAAAAACACAAAAAATTACCAATACCGTTCAAAGAAAATTTATTTCGAATTTCTATTTTTTTTTCTAAATGTCAAACATATAACGTTACTATAGTGCTGTCTTCAAAATTAATTATTTTCTTTCTCTGTTTCGCGTTGCTAGTTTTCTAGCACTTTATAGCACTGAAAAAAGTGAGTGTCATATGGCTATTAGAAAAAAATAATAATTCGTACATAAAAAATAATAAATCTTAAACATAAAATTTGTTTTTTGTTCAATAATTCATTTGTCGCTTATTATAGGTGATTGAAGCATTTGGATTCTAATTTTAAAAAAAAAATACTAAAATTGCAATATTGTATGAAATTTTTATTTGAATCGATAAGTCAATGTTTGCCAGTTACTTTTTAAAGGTTACCTCATATAAATGTTGACCACGGCTACGTTTTAATTGGTCTATGCGAGATGTACATTTTTCACAACTTTTCCGAGCAATTCGGCTGGTAACTCGCTAATGACACGTTTAACGTTGTCTGCTAATTCTAAACTTGTTGTTGGTTTATTGGCAAAGACTTCAGGTAGCTCCATACAAAATAGTCAAAAGCCGTCAATCGCACGATCAAAGAGGCCAATTCACCGGACCGAAACGTGAGATATATTGCTCACTGTACTCATTTCTCAACAATGGTGCTGTTGATGGTTTCGCGTGCCGTGTGGCATGTGGCACCACTGAAACCTTATATCAACGAGATTTAGTTCTTGCATTTTGGGCAAAAATAGTCCCAACTATTATTATTTTTTACTTTAATTGAACAATTTACATTACAATATTTTACAATATAATGACATAATTAAAGAAACAAAAATAGTACTCCTTATTTTATAAAATGCATCGAAGTACTAGTTACATATATATGCGACTTAATAATGGGTATATAATTTTAAAATTACAAATCATATAGCCAAAAATAAACTTAATCCTAATACATGTGTAAAAATTGATGCGGTGTGTGCTTTACGTGCCGCAATCCACAAACAGTTGAGCATTTGACAGCCAATGTTGCAGTGTTCTTTTCTGGGTGTATTGGCAATTCTTGCATTGTCTATTGGTGCTCATAACATCAAATGCGGCAGTTTTGCTAAACTGACTTTGATGGTTATAAGCCGTCTAAATTAATATACAAATTAGATTCAACACTCCACGGTATGTCTCCTTTTTTCCAGCAAACCCACAAGAAAGCCAAAATTTGAACTTCCGTAGTATTTTTTTTCTTCCGCCACACTTTTGAATTTTACAATATTTGGAAGTTTAAAATTGTTCGATTAATTTTTGGGCCCTTTGTCTTAGGACACGGAAATTAGCCGAAACTGTATCAAGATAAATTTAAAGAGTGTACATATTTAAGTTTGTAAATATTAATTAATTAAAAACAAATTTGATACTTCCTTCATTATCTGAATAAGTTTTTAACACGACGCCTTTTGTCTTGATCTAATTAATCATGCTGGAGTTTATTTCCATAATCGAACATTTTTGTGGTAAAAGGGGTACTTTTTTTGCAACCAGTAAAAGTTTTTTGATAAATTTATTTGACTCAAGCCTTCTTCTAAGTCGTTGATTTGCTCCTATTGCTTTTTCTGGATATACTCCGACTTTGCTACTCTTTTCTTTAGTTCAATATTCATTGGGATATCGTTTGGAATTTAACACGAATGGTATCCAACTCTTGGGATATAAAAGCTTGTGAAGTTTGAACGGGTCCAAACATTGATTTTATTTCTGTAAACTTCATTCAGGAGTCTATTATGAAACTTTTTCGACTCTGTTGAGAATTTACCCTATTATAAAACTTGATTACCGAATTTGTAATAATTTGACAGCTGGTTTCTTAGATTTGGTTTTTGCAATTTAGAAAAATGTATATTTTCTTAAAATAATATTGGTTTTATTATTTAATTTTGTATAATATAATAGTCACTTTATTTTAAATTTTATTATTAAAATTTAATTAATTTATTATTATCAGCATACTCGTGACATTGTTAATTTTTGTACTTAAGTCCATAAAACACTTCTCGTTTAGATGACACATTAACCACACAACATAATAATCACAACAGTCCGATTATTTCTAGTTTATCGAGTCAGCATATCTAGTTTTATTTTTATAAAAGGTAATTTTCGAATAAGAATGTTCGATCATTGAACACATTTTTTGTCCGCTCAATGAAATATATTAAACAATTGAACAAATGTATCTCCGCCGTAAATGGATACTTAGTTGTACTATTTATATAATTTTCCTAAAATAAAAAATCTTGTTAATTTTGCAAAGGTGGTGTTGAGATTTTACTTTAATTTACCATTAATCGAAAAGTTTATAATGTAACAATTACAACCAACTTAATCTACGTAAATATTTTACTTGGCTTAGTCATACAATGTCTTAAATATTAAGCACATTTGTATCGTATAATTAGAAAATTTTATGGATATGTCTTCCTCCTAAAACACCTTTTTTTATAAACATCTTTTACTATAAAACGGTTCAAGAATTTTATAGATATATGGGGTAGTTGAAGAAAATAATTACCTAATGCATGTTTAGGGTTTTCTTAGTTACTTTTACTAATCGTAGGGTTCAATTTTGCGTAATAAACTTTTTTTTAATTATTTAATTCAAAGTTTAATCACATAAAAATAACTTTAATTCAACTAATAAACATATTTAATAAGTATTTAATTTAAAAATGTGTCAAAGCTGAAATTGCAATATTTTAATTAATATTTACGGTGGCAAAATAAAAATAATACAAAAAAAATTAGTTGAATAATATATTACAAATTAATTAATTACGGGGAAGCATTAATACATTAATAACAAAATCAATAAAATTTAATGCAAAAAATCAATTTATTTATTTTTAATTAGACTGCATAATATTTTTGTTTAATTTATACAAATTTTTCATTCAACTTTAATTTTTAATTTATTTTTTACGGTGTGAAAATGCCGAGAGATTAATATTTAAGCTAGGGCATTTTTAGTACGTATTTCCTATCTTTGGTGTCGTCATATTTATTGGAATCGAAAAAGAAATTAGATGTATGTATCTAAACGTTATCTGAAGCGATTTAACCTGAGCTCAATCAACCAAGAATAGTGAAAGTATTTCAGACAAAATAAAAGTCACCACCACTAATAAATATTGTTGACTTAACCAGTTACCCTGAAATTCAGTCCTTATGATACCGATTATTGACAAGTAATATAAAGTAACAGCGCTAAACAATGACGTCTGGAACATATATGCCCTGCACTCAGACAGTTATAGAAGATCTATATCACCCTTGTTTAAGCAAAGAAATAATAGAAGATTTACAAAATAAAGTTCTTAAAAGTTAAATGCTGTGAATATTATAACGTTGCCAATTCCACGCATTAAACAGAACTTTAAATAAGAATGTTAAACGGGAATCATAAAAAAGTTGGCATTGTATCAGGTCGAGAATAAAAACAACGAATTAGACATAAAATCAAAACTTGTCTTTATAAAATTGAAAATTTTAGAAAAAAATCGTATCAAAATTAGACTCAAACCAATACTCAAATACAATTTCCCACTCGAGCTATAAACTGTTTTGGTTTGGGAAGATGATTGACGTCACACTCATTTATGATTTAATACAAGGCCAGTTTTGATAATTGTTTTGATATTTTTAAAAGAAAAACTTTACTGTGCTCATTTAAAATGTCAATATATTTTTTTGGATGTGATCCAAAACAATAACATGTATCTTGTATATCCTTTCGTCTAATGGCATTTTTAAAACCTTAATAAAAAACTAACCCTAGCACAAGTTGTATGTTTTATTGCCATGCTCTCGAATTAGTTCTAATTTAAAATAACATAAAACATATCTGCTTGAATTGTTAATTTTTCATAACTAGAAGAAAAACCAATTAAATTTTAATCAACCCACTTTAAATTTGTATTTCAAAACCGCATACTGGCACACTAAACATGTTTAACCTATAAAAAATTAAATCTTAAAATTTAATAGCATAGCTACATTTATATGACAAATATAACCTAAGTCGTTAACTAGATTTTATGAATAAAATTATGGAAGCTTCTATGAAAATATAGACGAGTTGCCAATTAGTAATTTTTCTAACCAGAACCAAATCGATAGTTGACATTTCGACACCATTGTTTTAATTCAATTATTTTTCCGAACCATTGTCATCTACATGGATATAACTTGCAATGTAGATAGCTGGCAGTAAAAAGAAGCTGTTTATCACAGAAAATGCCTAATTATCAAATGGAACATTATGAAATTACTAAAAATTTTCTTTTTTGAACGTGTGATTTTCCAAGATAATCAAATTTATTTTAAGAATATTTTTATGCTCTTTTTTTTTATTTGTAAACAAGATTATAACCGATAATACGATAGTGGGATGACATAAGAATTTTGTTAAACCACCATTTATATATATGTAAGTATATACAAAACTAAAATGTGTTTGTTGGCTTGAAATTATATATTATATACACTAGAGCCTCGAGTTGCGTCGCTAATACGTTCCAGAAAAGTGCGACGCAACTCAAAACAACGCAACTTGAAACCTTACAAAAAATTGTATATCATACTTTTAAAGAAAAACAGGTTAAATTTAAACATGGTTTCTTATTGTTTATTACTGCAATAGTTAAATTAAAAATAACAGTTAACAATTTAAAGTTTATAAATAAATTTAAAAAATCATAAGTATGTACTTAAAACAATTAACGAATTATGTAATGCTCATATGTATCTATTTAACGTTTTACCTTAACCTAAAATATGTAAATTATAAATTTCAGTCATTTCAAAAATATTCACTTTCATTATCATAATTAATTTCAAAGATTTTGAAGTTTAACTAGGACTTTTTTTTTAATCTAGTTCGTAGCATTCTATATCGGTTGGTAGTTCATTTTGCCTAGGTTGACTTTTAAAAACTTTATCAAGAGTACTCTGAGTAGCAGCTTTTTTTCTGAATATAAATTGCTTTATAGCAGCTGATACTTATATTGACTTCATTTGCTACTCTTGAACTTTGTATTTCATCGGGATCTTCGTTGCTAAACATTTCTAATCCTTCGGATATTAAAAGACCTTTAGTAGTGAAACTCTTTGTTACTAGCTCCTCCGTAGAACTGCCAGAATCCTCTGCGATGTTATCAGCTATTTCCATTAAATCTTGAGTCGGAATACTCAAATCTGCGTCATTAATAAGCTCTTCAAGTCACACTTCATCCATTCCCTCAAAATTGGCTCTTTTCGCTAATTCGATAACTTCATCTCTAACCATATGGACCTCGTCAATGTCAATATCAACATTCGAAATGCATTCTAGCCAAATTTTGCGCCAGACGCCATTCATACAGGTTCGTTACCTCGGCCCAAGAATATCCAATATTTTTAAAAATATTATGCCTTCCAAAAATCTTTAATCGTCGAGTTTTCATCTTCATCTGTCGCAGATACAAGTTGAGTAAAAGTTCTTCGCAGATAGTATGATTTATAATTTGATATTACTCCTTGATCCATGGTTGAATGATATTTTCTTTCTCGCAGTACTTTTTGAATTCCGGAATTGTACAATTGGTTACCCAATCCGAAAATAATACTCCAGTAACCTAGGCTTGTTTTTTTGCGCGCCAATGCACGGGAAGTTTATTTTTATTAATTCTTTTCAAAGCTCTTGGAGTGTCTGAGTGGTATACCAGAAGGGGTTTCAGTTTATAATCGCCATTCGCATTTCCACCCAAAAGTAATGTTATCCTCTGTTATCTTTGCTTACTTTGTATCCAGGTGCGGCAGGTTCCTCTTTTAAAATAGATGTCCTCTTTGGAAGACGTATCCAGAACAAGCCCGTTTCATCAACATTAAAAATTTGTTGTGAAGTGTACCCACCTTCCTGCACTACATCTTTAAATACTCTACAAACTTTTTCTGCAGCCGTATAATCTGCATTGTAAAGTTTTCATTGAACGATTCACTTCGTAATTGCACGGTATCTTACAAATCGTTAAAAATCTTTTTCTCTTTAGCTTGAATAACCATTTTGCTGAGCGGTATGTGTTTTTGTGTTTGCTGTTCGATCCATAGTGAAAGAAGAGATTCCATTTTAACCAAGAGAGAACTTCTGGTGATAACTGTGCTTTTAACTTGAGTTCCTGTTGTTACCACAGATAAAGCTTAAATTTTTGTGGCATCCCGACTACAAATACTGCGCACTGTTGTTGGGGCTAAATTTAATATTCTTGCAATGTTAGCTGGTTTCTCACCTGATTCAAAATGTCGCAAAACATCAAGCTTCAATTCCAACGAAAGAACTTTTTTACTTTTTTTGGCAGGTATTTTCGGATTAACTCGTACTCCTAATTTAACATAAATTATAAAATTAGTAAATAAAATTACCCAAATATTTTGAAACGAATAATACGAACCAAAATAAATTGTTACAATAAATGAAGAGCGAGCTCACAGATGACTAATACGCACGAAAGAAAGAAAAGTAATGAAAACGTTAGTTTTCGTCGAATCGACGCAACTCGAGGCTTTAGTGTATATATATATATATATATATATATATATATATATATATATATATATATATATATATATTGGTGAATTTTTTTTCTCGGCGGAACCCAGTTTTTAATTTAAATTAAAGGAAAACGAAATTTTTTTTTATAATTTTATAAGAAAAGAACAATTTTATTTAATTTTTATTTTATATCGACGTTTCGATTTGAATTCCAAATCATTTTCAAAGATTAAACTAGGAGCAATTATATAAAACAACAATAATGATAATTAAAATATTGAATTTGACTTAAATTAAACAATTTTTGTACTTACATAATAAAATAAAATTGACTATATTATATCAAATTAAAATAAACTGCACAAGACTACGATACATTTTACAATGCGGCACTTGACTAAATGACAATTACGCGAAAGCGGCTAGTGTATCACAGTTATAGTTACAGGTAAAAAACGGAATCTATAATATTAGTACCGAAAAAGGGAAAAACCGTTAAATAATTTGGTACCTAAAAATTACTGGGGAGTTTTTTATTTTATGATGTTATTATAGGAATTAGTAAGCGAAAGGCTGTCAGTTTGTTTGTTCATTGTATTATTAGTTGTTTTTATGTGGATCATTTCTAGTATGTTACGTTTCAGGTAGTTGGATTCTCTGTCTAAAATTTTTACTTTATCAAAATTGGGGGAGTGTTTCAGTCGGAGGGAATGGTCAACTAATGCGCTATGTTTTGGATCTTTGATGTTTATATGGTAATGGTGACTGTACATGCGTTTCTTTAAATATTGTTTGGTTTGGCCTATATACGTTTGGTTACAATTATTGCATGGTACTTCATAAATTAAATTTGATTGTATTTGTTTGTCCGTTTTATCTTTAAGTTTGGAGAAGGTATTTTTATAGAGGGTATCGAAAGGCTTAGCAACTAACTGTATGTTATGAGGTTTAAGTATTATTTTCAGGAAATGGAAAGTACGGTGTTCATAGGGGATCGATATGTATCGTTTAATTGTTGGTTCCTCTACTGGTTCGACTGTTGGTCTGGGTGTTTGATGATAATTTTGTTTAACGGTTTTTATGGTTTGGTTCACAATTTGTGGTGGGTAGTTATTGTTATATAATGTTTCTTTGAGGAGGTCAAAATTTTGTTTGTGGAAATCTGGATCTGATAGTGATAAAATGCGTTTTGCTAATATGGTTATTGTATTTATTTTGTATGTTTTGGGAAGATAAGAATTGTAATTGAGATAACGTCCTGACCATGTCTTTTTATGGTACCAATTAGTAACTAGCCGTCTATTATTGTTTCTGTGTATAATGATGTCAAGGAAAGGAATACTACTGTTTGTTTCGTTTTCTATTGTAAATTGGAGTTTTTTGTGAAAATTATTGAAACTATTATGAATTGTCTGAATATCAGTTTGTCTAGCTATGCACAAAATGTCATCTACGTAGCGTAAGTATAATAGTGGTTGTTGGGGAAGGGTGGCTAACACTGTTTCTTCCAGATGTTCCATGACCAAATTAGCTAGTACTGGAGAAACTGGAGAGCCCATTGGGGAACCAGAGATTTGATGATAATGAGTGTTATTAAACGAGAAAAAACAGTTATTAATAACAAAACAAAGACCTTCTTTGAAAGCTCGGGAACTTAAGTTGGTATGTTGTTGAATGTCGTTCCATTTTTTGTTTATAATATCAGATATAAGGTTGTTAGGTATGTTGGTAAACAGGCTTGTAACATCAAGTGAAAATAATCTAAAGTCATCCGGGATTGTTAGGTTTTTTAATTTGGATTTTAAATCAAAAGAATCTTTTACAAAACTGTTGGTCCTACCTACAACATTTGATAGAATATTTGCAAAAAATTTTGACATGTTGTAAGTTGGAGAGCCTATACTTGAAACTATCGGTCTAATGGGATTGTTTGGTTTGTGTATTTTTAAGAGTCCGTAAAGTTTCGCCGGGGTACTATTGTATTGTCTTAAAAACTTGGCCCTGGCATTGGTAATGTATCCCATTCTTTCCCATGACGATATTAAAATGTTTGTATTGGATTGTGTAGAGGCTGTTTTGTCTTTTTTAATTAATTTGTAAGTGTCTCGGTCTTCTAGTAGTTCGATCATTTTTTGGTTGTATAAGTCAGTTGTTAATAGTACTGTAACGTTACCTTTGTCTGCGGATGCTACGAGTAAATCGGAATTTAATTTTAAATATTGTTTTGTGGTTCTAAGACTAGCAAGTAAATGTTTTTCTGTGTTGGAAGGTTTCATGCTATAGTGTTTATAATTATATAATATATTAATTACACTATTCCTAGTGTTGATTTGATCTTCTTCACTTAGGTGGTGAATCGATGCCTCAACACTACAAATAGTTGAATTAATAATCTTCTGTTTGTTGATTGTGGGTAAATTAAATTTTGGGCCTAACTGTAGTATATTCTGTACGTCTTGAGGAATAACTTTATCACTTAGATTCACTAGCCACTTTTCTTTAGCACTGTTATCCACTATTGCACTATTATTATAACTATTTGTAATATTTATAAACTTATTAACAAGCACTTTTTTATTATATTTAAAACTAGTTTGGTAATAATCCTCAAGATAATGTTTGAAATCCTCGTTGATATCCTCTGGAAGTAATTTTTTTATCCTTTTGATGATGACTGCAATTTGATGTTCTAATTTAACGATACTTATGAATAATTTTTCTATTTCGCAGCTAAGTAGGCCAAAAAGGAATTTATCTGGAATTTATTCCTTTTTGGCCTTCAATATTACAACAATTATCATTATTAACAACAATAATGATAATTAAAATTCAATATTTTAATTATCATTATTGTTGTTTTATATAATTGCTCCTAGTTTAATCTTTGAAAATGATTTGGAATTCAAATCGAAACGTCGATATAAAATAAAAATTAAATAAAATTGTTCTTTTCTTATAAAATTATAAAAAAAATTTTCGTTTTCCTTTAATTTAAATTAAAAACTGGGTTCCGCCGAGAAAAAAATTCACCAATAAATTTATTTATTTAAAAAAAACCCAAGAATTTCAATTACTTTTATATATATATATATATATATATATATATATATATAAAGGGTGCTTTTTTAAGAGGCGGAGAACTCTTTAAATGGGCCACACTATTTTCTGTGACAAGCGATTTGACAGTTCTTGGGTGTTTTGAGGTTAGTTTGGTTTGACAATTCATTATGAATACGCACGCCGGAGCTAAGTTTATAAATTGTTCAAATTTCGAAGTTTGATAGATGCATGCTTAAATAAATTGTCGGTGCAGTCACCTTGAGTATAACAACAATATCTGTCTAGGGCAACAAGCAGATTGTCAAGCAAACCTGCAATGAAATAATAAATAAAAAAATATTCTTAAAATTGTAATCGTATTAATCGTTTCTAGAATGATTGCCTTTTGCTGTTCGAAGTTCATTGAAAGCACTGTTCAATAAAAACTAAGTTGTTTAAAGCTTTTAGTGATAGCGGATGTAAATTGGATTTTTTTTACTGTTTCCCGTTCTACTTTTATATCGCAATAGAATTTAAAATTCATTTCAACGTTTCTTTTATAAAACCTACATTACACAAATAGCGCATACACACACACATTTGCTAGGAATTTGTATTCTATACAATAAATCTATATAAACTATTCATTTTCGATATTCAATGCAAATATTAGAAAAAAAAATGTAAAATACGTGGAAGGTTTGGATTAATTACCTTGGTGAAACAACATTCGCGTCAAATATTTTTTTTTACCACTACACAAAAGGACTTGATGTTCAATTTGCAATAAATTTTGCTTTAAATCTTTCCTTGCATAGTATATGGATTTTTTAGAGATTTTCTATTACTTTACTATAAATGAATTAAATTTATGATTGAATGCGCATTTCAATAATTTTATTATGCCGATGAATAGAACATTTTTATTTTATTAACAGATCAGTGTAAATGCAAAATTAATTAAATTATTATTTTATATTATAAATTGTTCATTATACCGTTAGTTACTAATACAGTTAAACATGTTTTTAGTTCATATGCTAACCGGCAAAACCCACGCATATGAAGTTATCAGGATGTTATCCCAGGAAATGAAAAAATTTCATCGGGTAACTCTAGTAAAATTAAGCCTATACATTTTTGTATATAATAAATGAGAGTAAAATAAAATTATCCTAACATTAATTAAAAAATCTCTACATATAACTAATTTGAAAATCTACATGCTTATGTACAGTTCATTAATAAACTAAGAAAATACAAACGGGACATATATGTAAATATAGTAGTAGTTTACTTTAATTTTTCATCTGGTTTCGTAAATATTGTGCTGTATAGAGGTTATGTGTTTTTATCGTGATTATTGTGTATTCTTTCTCAGCTCAAAAAGTTTTTTTAAAAACTAATTTCTTATGCTCTCAATAGGACATTCTTTTTTACCGGCGCTAGTTTTTGTTTTATTACTATTGCAGCTTCCGTGTTGTTAACATTGTGTTTTTAATATTCTAAGTTTTTGTACTGTGATTTTTGTCGTGTTCTATAAAAAGTTTTTTTAAAACTGTTAACCCCGTGATTTTCTTAAAACTTTTTTTTGATTTAATTTGGATTGCTTTTATTATTGACCTTTGTTTTCTTTGGATATCCTGTTGTACCGTTTCTACTATTTTGTTGCAGATACAATTTCAAATCTATTTGAAAATGAGGTTTAAAAAGTTTCACTTTGAAAAATCAAATTATTCTGAGCTTCAACATACTATTTTAAAATATACTCCCGATATTGAAAAATTAAAATTGGGAAGTATAGATAATAATTCAATTTTTTTCAAGATCTGTGAATCGATAAAAGGTTTAAAGTGTACCGATAGCAACAGAATGATGATTTGATTAAACTGTTAAAGAACGATAATTTTAAAAAAGGGTTAATGATAGATTACAACAAAAAACCAAGTTTAATGAAAATGTTGAAAATAAAGTTGAAGAACAAGAATACAACTTAAACATGCTAGAAATGGCAAGCGCTATCTCAAGTAATGACATGCTACAAGGATCAGATGTAGACGATATATTTAAACCAAAAATAAAGAAACCTGTCATTAGAAACAATGTAGGAAAGCCATATAAACCAGCAGAGTTGAACACTAAAATTTGCCAAATTATCGTTAGCAAATGGTTTGACGTGTATTGCGCAAATGTACATAAATTAAATTTCAAAACCTACCCGAACATAATATCCGATTTACTAACAGCAAAAAAATTTAAATTGTGAATAACGGAAAATAATTTTGAAGTTGATTGTTCCATTTATGTTCCATAATGCTTAGAACAGGTTATATGTTCTGTTAAAGTATGAAGTTGATTTTGTAATTAATAATAATATTAATATTATTGTTAATTGCAAAATAATATAATAATATAAATATATTTAGTTAATATATTTATTCAGACGAAATGCATCAAAAAATATCTTAACATTAAAATATTTAATTTTATAAATACATAGCACATATATTGAAAATGAATTTAGAAATTACTACAAGTAATAAAAGAAAATAAAAATTGTTGCAGTTGTTGCAATAAGGTGATTGTAGTGGCGGTGATGCCCTACGTGGGCATCCAGAACCAGAAAACCAATTCTGTAGTTCTATGTCCTAGCCGATCTCGAAGCAAGGCGATTGTAGTGGCGGCGATGCATTACTATGACTTCCAGAACCAGAAAACCAATTCTGAAGGTCAATGTCCTATTGGCTGAGATGATGAAGTAGAGTTTTTAGCGTAGATTATGGTGATGGCGTAAGTGTAGCATCCCGGTATTTGTAATCGTCAATAGTCAGATGAATGATCAGTTATATTGTTGTGGTTGCGTGTTCATATCACGTCGGGGTCACCAATTATAAAGTCGAAGTTTAATTGATATTTTTAATTCGATTAGTATAAATTTATGTAATTTTGTTAGTAACAACTATAATTATTAACTACAACTTTTATACAATTTTTAATAGTTAATTTTATCGACTCATTTGAACTATTATCTAGCAGGAACTTTTTTATACTGGTTCTTTTTTTTAAGGCAAAATTATTTTTCTAAATTTTATAAATTTTGTTTACGGCGCCTTTGATTGTTGAAATTCGGGAAAAATAATGTTTATGGACACACGACCCGACCTCGAAGTTATTATAAATTCAGTTCGGCTCCACGGAAGGTAATTTAGGTCCGTCAATCGAAATAAGAAGTTCTGGTTTATGAGTGGTGAATCTAGTTTGCATAGTCTGAGTGTCCGATTGGTAGTCCGAATAGCACGGTTTGAGACGATCGATGAAAATTTTAGCGTGTCATCCATTCATATCTAAAGTGAAACATTTTGGAGTACAGTCCGGTATACGGTGGTTCTAAAGATCTGCCTACTGCATCGGTCCTTAAGAAAACATGTGAGCAAGTATGAAGATCTTTACTAATAAAAATACCGTCGGATCTGGAATCGTTACTTTGTTAAGTGATCGGAAATCTCCACATGGTCTCCAACCTCCGTTCTTTTTTTGCAGAAGATGCAGAGGGCTGGACCAAGGACTGTTGCTGGGTCGACAAATAACGAGTTTCATGAAATGTTCGATTTCTGTTTTTGCAATAATGAGTTTGTCCGGTGCCAGTCGTCGTGTTTTGCATGCAATCGGAGGTCCGTTAGTCTCAAGTTTATGAGTCTCGTTATGTGTAGTGTTATTTATATTGATGTTACCGTGTATCACTGTCAAGAGTATCATGTGAAGAAAGTGAGTATCATGTGAAGAAAGTGTACCGGATGTATACAAAGACGTTAACGGGTTTATGAGCCTTTCTCTTTGTAAATCAACGAGCAACCCGGTATTCTTCAGCAAATCGGCCCCGATGATAGGTAACGACACGTCAGCAACAATAAACTTTTAAGTGAATTCACGTCGCAGTCCGATGTCTAATTTTAAAATTTTAGTGCCGAAAGCGTTTACCGTAGAGCCATTTGCTGCAAACAATTTGAATGATGGGTCGACCCTTGGGTTCCGAACAAAACTAGCTGGTAAAACCGAAACGTTAAAAAATGAATTTGTGAATAGGTTTCGAAAATTGAAAGACGGCTGGATTGGGATAAATCATTGCATCCAGCCAATTGCGAATGACTTAATTGTTTTTTGGAAGAGATATTTGAAGAATTATTGAAAAGAAATTGACAGCCAGGCTTACACATAAAGACGTTGGTACCGAAATGTTGGAGATAAAAACAGGTAAAATTATTTACTGCCTTTATTTATTATTTACTGATTATATACACCAAAATTTTGATCAGAAGAATTTTGAAAATTTGGTGAATTTCTTCTAGACTTACTGGAATTATTTTGCTACCTAGAATTGCAACGGTGTCGAAAATTTGATTTAGATCGAGAATTATGTTGAACAATTTCAGAAATTTCGGCTATAAAAGTTTTTTTGAATTCCAATAATTTTTGATCGATTGTACTAGTTGAATTTTGACAAGAGTTAGGCGCAGACTTCTGCAGTACACTTATTTGAGCATGTTTCATGGTTTCATGTACATTATCAGCTCGCTCAGCCAGAACTGTCAGGGAAACATCATTCTCAAACGGAAGGAGCACCATCTGAATCTGCTGTGGCAACCTCTTTATCCAAAATTGGCGAATGGTTGCATCATTTAAATTATCGCCCGCGTTCAGTTTCATTGTGCTCAATAGCTGAGATGGTTTCCTGTCACCAAGAGTCAAGCCATGCATCAAATTATTAATTTTGGTTTTTTCCGACTCACCAAGTACCCGAATTACTTAAGTTTTAAACGTTGAGTAAGGTTGAGGGTCTTTTGCACTAGTTATTAGATATGCGAAAGTTTTTTTTTTTTTTTTTTTTTTTATTTATTATTATTACAACTGACTTATTTTATAAGTCATCTAGCAATTTTTCTATCTTAACTTAATTCACATTTGTTGGGATAAAGCCCAATGGCTAGTCCCAAAGATAAATATAATTATTTATTTAAATAAATATTTGCTATAATATAGTATTATTTTAGTTTGTAATCACTAGATCCATTGGTTTGGTTCTTTGTAAGCGTCGTATTGCTATCGGACAGTCCAGCATACGACGGATTTCGATATTCTCATGTTGTTGAAGGCGTGAATCATGTTTGGCAGCATAAACTGCAATTACTTCATTGATGTCTTCCATCTTTAAGTCACGGTGCAGGTCTTCATTTCGAATGTACCACGGGGCATTTACAATATTCCGAAGTACTTTATTTTGGAACGTCTGAATTATCTTAACGTTTGTTTTCTTAGTACAGCCCCAAAGCTGTATTCCGTAAGTCCACACAGGTTTCAGAGTTTGCCGATATAGGAGCAATTTATTATGTATAGATAGTTCCGAGTCTCTACCTATGAGCCAATACATTTTCCTGTATTTGATGTTTAATTCGTTCTTTTTCTTTTTGACATGTTCTTTCCATTTAAGTTTGGCATCAAGCGTCATCCCTAGATATTTTGCTGTATTTGCATAAGGGACTTGTTTAGAGTTTATTACGATTGGTATACTGACATAGTTTGTTTTATTAGTAAAATTCACATGAACCGATTTTGTTTCATTGAGCTTAATTCTCCATTTCTTCATCCAGTTACTAACTGTATTAATTGATGTTTGTAATTTTTCTGTAGCTTGCGTTACATTACTCCCAACTGCCAAAATTGCTGTGTCGTCAGCAAATGTAGCTATGGTTGTTTCTTTCATTAATGGTATATCTCGTGTGTACAGGAGGTACAAGATGGGGCCTAAAACGCTTCCTTGCGGCACTCCTGCTGAAATTTTCTTTAGATCCGAATATTCATCTTCATATTTTACACGGAAATGCCTGTCGGTTATGTAAGATTTTAGGATTTCATAATACTGTTTGGGAAGATCGCGATGTAACTTGTACTCTAATCCTTTATGCCATACACGATCAAATGCTTGCGCTACATCCAAGAAGAGGCTTGAACATATATTTTTCGTTTCTAGAGTACGTTCTATAATATCTGTGATTCTATGAACTTGCTCTAGGGTCGAATGTTTTTCTCTGAATCCAAACTGATAAGCAGGTATAAGATCATTATCCTTTATTATAGGCTTTAGTCTCTTCAGAAGTAGTTTTTCAAATATCTTCGATATAGTAGGAAGCAGAGATATTGGTCTAAATGACTTTTTATCGTTACTGTTTTTGTTTGGCTTTAAAATCATGATCACTTCTGCTACCTTCCACTGCCTTGGAACGTATCTTAATCTAAACACAGCATTGATTATGTGCAGAAGTTTGTGTATTGCTTTGTCTGGTAGTTCTTTTATAATTTGCCCAGTTATTAAATCATATCCAGGAGCTTTTTTCGGATTTACACTTTTTATTTCTTCTTTTAACTCACGGAGAGTTACAGTTTGTATTTCAAGCTCATTTGATCTGTGTACAAAATTAACATTTTCATTCGCAGATTGTCTGGGTAGTGGTTGAAAAGTTTCTTCGAGGTGTCTCGCAAACAGATCCGCTTTTTGCTTACTACTACGAGCCCACGTACCATTATCATTTCTAATAGGTGCTGTTGAATTTTTTGGTCTCTTGATCGATTTTGTTGCTTTCCATAAGGAGTATTCAGTGTCTTTTTGACCAGTAAGTGAAGATAAATATGATTCTATTGTTTCATTTTTTACTTTCCTGATAATAGATTTCAGTTTTTTACATAAGTTATTTAGCTCGGTTTTATTAGCTGCAGTTCGATTTATTTGCCAGAACTTACGTGCTTTACGTTTTTTAGCCACCAGTTCTCTTACTTCGAGTGGATAATTTGTGCCTCTAATGTTATTTGCAGGTTCGCGTGGAGTGCTCTGCCACGCTGCTTGCTGTATATTTTCAATTAGTCTGTCAATTTCTTCCTCAATGTGCATAGATCTTCTTATTGGCACTTGCAGTTTGATATTTTCATTTAACAATTCACGAAAAAGGTTCCAATTAGTGTTCCTGTTGTAAAATCTTGGTGATATTTCTTTTTGAATAATAGTTTCGCTGAATGTCATGATAACAGGAGAGTGATCTGATGTAAGGTCTTCATTATTTTCAATTCGTATGTAGTTGTCAGATATTCCTTTTGTTACATAGAAATCTATAAGATCAGGAGTTTTGTTTAGATCTGTTGGCCAGTAAGTAGGTGCGCCACCAGATTGGAAGTCGCATTTTATTTTTTTGGCTGCTTTAAACAGTTCTCTTCCTTTTGGTGTTGTAATTCTGGAGCCCCAAAATGTGTTTTTTGCGTTGAAGTCACCTCCAATAATGAAACATCGTCCCAAAGAGTGAAAAAGTTCTTCATATTCTTCTTTTTTTAAGTTATAGCGTGGTGGACAGTATATAGCTGAGATACTTACATCTTTGTTCTTAGTTTGAATTGTGATTGTTGTCACTTGCATGGACTCAGTTTCAACCTTCATTTCTTCATGGTGTTTTATATTATTTTTAATGAAAATGGCAGATCCCCCTCTTGCCCTTTCTGCTGGATGAATAGCATGGTAGAAACTGTACCCACGTATTTTGCAATATGAAGATCTATTAAAATGGCTTTCAGAGATTAAACATATGTCAATTTTTTGCATGTTTAGAAATATTTCTAGCTCAGGTATATGATGGATTAGCCCATTTGCATTCCATATTACTATTCTCAGCGTTTGTAAATTAATTTTTATTTTTGTTCACGTTGGAATACTGCGATGATAGAGTTTTCAATTGGTCAAATATAAGTTTATTTATATCAGCTTGCTCGTCAAGTTTTTTACTTAAAGCTTCTATGGTTTTGATGAAATCTATTTGAACTTGGCCAGTATTATTTACATTTGTGGTTGATTCTTGATTTTTAGCAACTTCTGCATATGATGCGTTACCTCGCAGATTGTATAATCCCTTATTGTTCGGTTGGTTTGTTGTACCAGGGTTTCTTTGATTTTGCACAGAATTTCTTGCACGGTTTCTAATTTTTTGCAATTCTTTAGCTACTTCACAACCACGATAATTTGCAGGGTGTTGTCCTTTACAATTTATGCATGTTGCTGTAGTGTTTCTGTCTAATGTACACATGCTCGTGAGATGCTTACCAGCACATTTGACACATCTTGCGTCACGCCCACAATATTTCTGAGTATGATTATAACTTTGACATTTTCTGCATTGGACTATCTTTGAAGTATTCTTTCTCATTGGCTCTATTCTAACTTTCATGTTTTGAATTGCTCGAATATTATATATATTTTGGATGTTTTCTTTATTGCCAAACGTAAGCATAAAGAGCGGTAGTCCCCTTCTTACCAGTTCGCGGTTTCCTTTATCGCTTTCAGTTCTGTCTTTTTTGATCATATTGACAGCATCCTGTATATCTAACCCTTTATTCTGTAACTCAGCTATTATATCTTTGCTTTCACATGTATGGTGTAGCCCTCTAGCCATAACCTTAATTGGTCTAACTTGCTTATCTTCATAAGTATACCACTGAAACTTGTCAGCGTTAAGCTTCATGGTAAGTGTACGGTATGTTTCTGAGTCTGGTACATTTACCTTCCAGACATCGTTGTTTAATGCTACTAACTTGTAATCTTTATCCGTGATATTTTTCATCAAGGCATTGATCGTAGGGTAGTCTTTGACACCAACTATATTAATAGGTGGTGGCTGAATTATTTTCTGTGGTTTAGGATTTTTATTGCTCTGAGTAGTTGCATTACCCAATACAGATGTCCGGGTTACTTGCTCAATATTTTCTGGTTGCTTTTGGTTTTCTTTCTGTTGAGTTTTATCATTACTCGTTTTGGGTGCTGCTTGTCCAATATATTCTGGCGATGATTCTGCTTTTCTTTTCTTTGTGGGCTTGCTTTTTTTCAATGCCCAAGCAGTTTCTCTTGGTGGCTCGTCTTCGTCAGTAACTTCCATATTTATTGTTACTCTTTTTTTAGGTTTTTTTGTCACGAGTGTCCACTGAGAATCACTTTCAGATTTCTTATTCGGATGAATTTCACGCTCGAGTTCTTCTTCATCTGTGTGGTATTCAATGGTATCCTTATTGTTTGAATGTCCACCCGCTTGAATGATGCGTTTTAGGTTTTCATTTTCTTTTTTTAGTAAAATAACTTCGTTATTTAACTTTGACACCATTTCTTCTAGACTCTTCAGATTTGCATAGAGATTCCGGTTTTCACTCTCTATGTTTGAGGCAGTTTTATCTTCATTCTCTTTTCTTGATTGATATGGATTATTCTTTCTAATATCTCCTATTGAATTAGCTTTTTTTATTGTTGGAGATCTCAAGATTTTGTTACCTCTCAGAAATGGGTTCTCATTTTCCCTTGTAAAATTTACTGTTACTGCAGCCAAGTTTGCCACGGCAGTAGCAGTGCTTGTTGTATTATCAGTTTCAGCTGCCAAGTGCACCACTGCTGAAACTTTGCGGTCATTGGATAACGACGACTTAGAGCCCGCTTGCACACTCTCTCCAGCCGCCGGCACTGGGTCTCCGTTCCCTGCACCGTACGTTTCCTCCTTATCTGTTTTTTCCATTATGGATTTTTTTGTTCTGGGTTTCCCACCCATATACTGATGACAAAAGTAAATTTGCCCATGCATTCAGTCATGCACTGATCATTTCCAGTTACGACGCCTGGGTTATTCCGTTTGAAATTAACCAATCAGGGCCTACCCTGCCGATCAATGGTTATACTTTTGGCGTTACCCAGGATGCAGCGCGAGGAGCTTGTACAACCGTCGCACCCCACATGCGAAAGTGTCGTACATCCAGTACACCAACCGCATGAGCGTATTTAATTTCCTCTGATGCAATTCCAGCAACCTTAAATTGTTGCTCCAGTATTTCGAACTAGACTACTGGATTCTGGGAATACAGAGGTTGTGGAGGTTTGAATGCAACCCAAACAACCAACCCAGCCGAAGTAGAAGGATTCAAAGAATCGTGTGTAGTTTCTTGCTGGTTACGATCAATGAGAGTCACAGCTCTGGTGACAGAATCATTGATCATAGCTGTTAGTTGTTCGGGTGTCATTGTAATTTGTCGTTCGTTAACAAAAAAAATTACCCGATTGAATCCACGTTCTTTCCTCATCATCGTCCGCTGAGAAAGGAGGAGGCAGTGGGTCTCTAACACACTGTACGACACGCCGAAATGGATTAAATGGATTTCTAGTTCTTGCACAAAAAAAATAGCTGAGTACTTACAATTTGTGTTTTCGAAAGTTGTGAGTTGGTATCGTCGTTTGCTGCTGCTGTTGTTGCAGTTGTTGTTACTGTTATCGTTGCTGCTGCTGTTGTTTCTGTTCTTTTCTATTGTTGATTTATGTTGCTGCTGGCTCGATTCAACAAATCCCGTGTTCGAGTTATTTCGGATTGTTGATACGAGGTCCGCAATCTCGTCGGAGGTCACCAATTATAAAGAACTAATTTATTTTAAATAGCAAAATATATTTTAGTTGGCAACAACTTTTTTGTTTGACAGATTAGGACCGACTAATCAACTTGGAAAAAACAAATGTTATTTTTATAATGAAAATTGTTTTTTCATCGCACATACGATGATTGAAAATTCAATCAACTTGAAGGTACGTTACCATACCCGTCTAATGTGCTTTCTCGTTAATTTCAATATATGTACGTCGATACGGTCCGAGTCGAAATTTGTATATTGCACTCTATTCGAAATGTAGTGCGTAAAGTCAGTCTTTGCCTTTCGGTAAAGTACGTTGCAGTAACGAAGGCATTTTAGTTCTAAAACTCTGTATCTTTCCATGTAGCGTGGTACCTGGTTGTAATACACTTGACATCCGTACGTCATTATTGGTTGTATAAGTGTTTTGTAAGCTATAATTTTGACTCGTTTATCTAACTATTTATTATAGAAAAATTTCCGCGCACCCATAAATGCGCGTCTCGCCTTCTGTAATTGTGTCGTTGTGTGCGTCGCCATATAGCACAATTTATCAAAATTCACGCCCAAGTATTTTATTGTTTCGCACAATTTAATTGGTAGATCGTTAATTTTGATTTTTAATTTTCGCCATTTTTCTTTAATTCGCTCGTAGCGTTTTTGAGCGGCCGTCGAAAAAGTATAGATTCACATTTGTCTGGATTTATTTCTATGTGCCACTGATTGAAATAATTGTGAATGAAATTTAGTTGCCGAGATTAGAATTTGGTTGGGAGTGATCTTCTATATGTTGTCCAATGATATTTAAATTTAGCGTTTCGTCGAAAATTTTGAATTTTGTGTCGTCATTTTCAATTTTTGTAGTTGGTCCCAATCGGTGCCGAAATGATTATATTTTTGCGTGTCGGCACTGAGTTTAATTCCCTTCATTATATCGGTCCAATAGCGTTATATTTGAATTTTGACATTTTGATGTATAAGTTGGATTGTACGCTTTATTTCCACTTACCACTCTTGAATTTTGATCATAAATTATTGTTGTTGATGTTGCCGGAAGAGTTGTGATTTCGATTGTTGGCCGATTTCGATTTTTTTATTTTCGTCGTCTTAATTTTGATTATCAGAAACGATTTGTATTTGTATAGTCATTCGATAATTGGGTTGATGTAACACATCATGTTATTTATTATTCTTTTTTTGAGGTAAATTTGTTTTGATATTGGCCAAAATTAATTTCGAAACTTTTGTTATGTATTCAATGTACTCTTCAATGGTCAGGTTGGGATCGTATGGAATTAAAAAAAAAATTTCCACGTCGCCGCCGCTCTTGTTCAAAAGGTGATGTTGTGTTGTTGCTACCGCTGCTGCAGTCGATCCCCGTGAAGTTATAACGAATGTTTTGCCGTTTGTCGTCGTCGTTCTCATCGTCGTTGTCGTCAATTTGATTGATGCCTTGATCCAAATCTCACATTCCTCGTATCACAATTTCGATGGCTCGGTGATCGCTGTCAAAATGATGGGTCGGTATTTCGTCTTGTAAATTTTTCTCAATTTTGATACGTATGGCAATTATTGCCAGGTTCATATAACTGCCGGAACGAATCATTGTTGGTTTATACAATTTTGCACGATACAGCATAGCTTTTTCGTTCATCCATCGGTTGAGTCGGTTTCTCGTTGACTTGAGTATTTTAAGCATTGCCCCAATTTTTGTAAGGAGCCATTTCCAAATGGTCACCCGCAATTACGTAAAAGTGATTCGGGTTGCTCAAATTTAAAGCTTCAAAAATTTTGTTCCACTGTTCTAGAAAACGGTTATCTGTAATTTGTTGAGCATTGCCCGTGCAATAAATCGAAAAAATAAAATTTTTTTTCGCCGAAGATTTGGTATTTAATTTGATTATGGCAATTTCGATACCCTCCCTTCACTGATCGAATCTGGTTCAATAATTTTGTAATTTAAATTGTTTTTGATTGTTTTGAACGCATCTGTATAGTTTTGTTAATGTGAATTTCTTCGTCTTAGGTTTCAATGTCCGTTTTTAATTCTGTCAAGTTTTCGGTCTTGATAAGTCCACGAAGTACCAGTGGCTTTGATTTTTGCTCTTTGGGCGCGTATGTATAAAATTTGGTGTTCACTTCGTCAAAAATAGTCTTAAGAGAAGTCTAATTCTGTAATGAGTCTGTCGTTATAGTGTGTTTGTTCGCATTAATTCGTTTGATCTCAAAGTTTACTATTTTTATACCTTTAGCCAAGGCCACCGTATTTTTCACGTCCTGTTCGAAGATGTGAATTGGTGGCGGACGACGTTGCTTTTTAGTTTTTTCGTTGGTATTAGTAGTTGTTGCTGTTGTAGTATTGGCCTTAGACGTTGACGTCGCAGTCTTATTGTTTTTGTTGTTGATGTTGTTTAATGTGTAGTTTTTCTTTAATTGTGGTGGTCGACGTTGTTTTTGATTTTGTAGTCACATTTTTTGATTTGATTTTTTTTTTACCATTTCAAAAGTTGGTGTGTTTCCGTCATTTGATTCGATGATTTGCGATTGTTCGCAATACATTTGTGTTGCTTCGTCCCTCCCCAAAAATTTTTTGTTTAATTTAGAATTTTCACACACGTGCATTCGCAAAAATAAAAGAATGTTTTACAAACACGAATGAGTCTCATGAGAGCTCCACAAAAATTCACTATTTTGGCTATATTGTAGTCCACAAACTGATTATATTTTTTAGATTTTAATTTATATTGTTATTTAGATTTTAATTTAGATTATTGTTCACCGAAACACCAATATAATTGGGTAGCCCCATACTAGAGCTCCCATTATATTTTTGGGAAAAATTTTCCGACAAATGGATTTTATTCGTACAATAAAATAAAATTAAATTTATTATATATTTATTTGTTTATTATAATTATATTTATTATTTATTTTAATTAAATTAATTCAAGAACAATTTTTTTTTTCCAATTTTATTTCAATTTTAATTTTCTTTCTTTTTTTTTTTTATTTCCTTTATGTTAGGTCTGAACTCAAGGAGTGTTTGATGTCAACTGGTACTTTAGATGTATTAGTAACTATCAAAACTCCAAAAGCAATACAATCAAGGTATATATTTTTGTATATCATGAGTATGCAAACAATACGGCTTGTAATTAAGATGGTTCCGGTATTCATCAATGAGAAAAAAAAATCTAACAGTGGTAAAAGGCAATAACATCGTTCCTATTTTGACTAAATTCCAGTTTCCTGCAAATCAATGTAAGGTTGGTACGCCACACTTTTCACCGTTGGTATGTGAACATGTTTTGATCAACAACGATGGTATTCGGGCTAACCCCCATTTTTCTCTAAAGAAAGATTCGACTTTCCTGTTTACGAAGAAGAAACTTAATTATGTAATTTATTTTTAGTGTATTAAGCAAACCATTTAACATAAAATTCATTATCATCCTTCTCAAGCAAATATTTTCTATCACCATAATTGATTTTATATCACTTAGAAACGAACGACTGCATTATTCTTGTTTTTTGTAAATAACCATAAAAATGTACAGCCACAATAAATTATTATGTACAGACATATTGCACCATAATAATCCGATTTTTATTGTTATTTAGTTGTCGAATTGCTGTTATAAGTTATTTCATGGTATGTGGTATTCGTTTTATCGATAAAAATGGAATTCATGTGGTTACAAAACTATAAAAATTAGTTGCAAATTTTTTGATATTGAATCATTGTCATTTTGATGTTTGCAATCATGTTTGAATCACATTTAATTAATGGCCTATATACATTTTTATTTATTTTGTGATATTTGGTAGAGGACATTGCTTATACAATGTCAATACGAATATTTATGTGTATTTAACATATTCAATAATGTATCTGCTTAATTTCGATATATCTAGTTTTAAACAAATAAGAAGCAACCTATGTTGCTCCCTAAATTTTACGGAGCTCCTCAATTAAAACAACAGTAACTAACTACCATTTTTAATTGAATAATTCCAATTAAAATGGTTAAAAAATAAAAAGATAGGCAAATATTGGTGGTCCTTTAGAAAGCCTTTAATAATCGTAGTATACGAGTACAACGCAATTTAGTTTCATTATTTCACATGTTGAATTTTTAAAAAAGAATTATGTATTACAAATTGTGTTACCCGCACTGTTGATAAGCCAGGTAACTTTTAGGAGAGGAGGAGACAAATCAGATGTGAGACATCACATCGCTGTCTATGTTATTGGGAAACGACTTTTCAATGTTTATATTTCTTTCAAAAAAGTTAAAATAACATTTTAGAAAATTGGATCGGTGTGTTGCATTAGGGCCGCCAATAAATCTTGCTGGATGCAGAAACAATTTTTACAATTCACGCGAGCTTTGAAAGCTGCAGATGTATGATTAAAGCTAGCTTATAGTAGTTAAAACATTACCGAAAATGTTTCATCAACCCAAATATTATGGTGACGATTTTTCAAAATTAATATCAATGGAAAAACTATTTGAGCTAAAGCAAATATCATGTACATATATCCTCAACGGACCTATATATATTTATAACATTTGCCATACCGGTATAATGCATGCCATTAAAATTAACAGCAACAGCAAGCCAAGCATTAAATTTTATGTTCATGTATTTCATAAACATACTCAATTTCATAGATCATTATATTTTATGGTATAATGTAACAATTACAGTAAAAAAAATTAATAAAATGGATAATTTAATTTTCGTCATTACTTTATAAGGGAAGCAGGTGAAATGTAACTCAGTCCCAATATGTTTGGAATAGTTAAAAAATTGCTTGGGTGATTTTGTTTATGTTTATAGGTTATTGAAGTATCCCTTTGGATTTCTGTCATATTTGATTTTTCTTTCTTTGAATTGTTGTTTGGATTGCCAAACGATTATTTTGAATCATTTATGTAAAGAAATTATCTGTCACAAAAACAAAAGCGATGCCACTCAATTAGTGAAGGCGTAAATTAGGACGTGAAAATTTATTTATCTGCAAAAGAAATTAAATAGCTTAGACCTTAAAACAAGATACAGAAAATGTAATCACATTAAATTACAATTGATAGCACAATATAAAAGTACCATGTCCGCTTTTTTTACCCGAAACTGGTTACACGAAAACGTATCTTAATATTTTCAAAAGGATTTGATGGCACTTTATACAAAATGAAGAAACGTTTACTTGTGCATAAGTATTTTAATGATAGTTGAATGTCTAAAGTTTCTTACATATTTTAAAACTAAACGAGATTCAATCAAGCCCGGCAGTAGGATTTAGAACTAGAACTAAAATTGCAAAGTTAAAGTCAATCATTCAGATCTTTGATTATGACTGACCGATGCATGAAAATAAAAACTAGTTTGATATATTAAAACACAATCCATCAAGAAAGTCGTCAAACCAGAACTGCAAATGCTCTTGCAATGCTCCTGAAATGAGTACGGACTGTAGCAAAGAGAGTTTTAATCAGGTATGTTATTTCATTTCTTTCTCCATCTATATTTGAAAGTATTGGTAATCGGTACACGATATATACATTTTAGTTTAAAAAAAACATCTATGTTATTTGAACCAAACAATCAAGTATAACAATCAAAACCAAATGTAAAACAGTATATTAGAGAAGACATTTGCTTAGCTTCTATATGTAGAAACTAACATAGAAGCTAAGCAAATTTCTTCTCTAATAAAACAAAACTCAACTGGCGTTCCCAGATTAAAAGAAATAAGTAAGAGAATATCTGCGTGCTCGATGCAACAATCGGACTAAGACTGTAGAGTTAGTACGACCAGTAAGCAGTTTGAAAATCGACTGTATTTCGTTATCGTACCTTTATAATAAATACAAATATTTTGTTATATTTTATTAAGAAAACTGTTGAGTTGGAAACGCTAAAATATACCAGTGAAGCAGATGGAAACCACAATGTGCTTATTTCATATGATTAGCAAAATGAAAATTGTTCTTATGATTTATCAAATATAAACTAAACATCACCATTTTCTCTAAATAACCAACATTTCATAATTGAATCTGAAACTGGAGAAACGGTTTTCAAGATGATAATTTCAAATGAATAAATGGCAACCAGATTTTAAATATGATTCATTTTTGAAACACGTAACAATTAGCACCCACAATATGGCTTTCTAATTGAAGATTCAATTGAACATAAAGTAGGTTCAATTTTAATCAACTTCAAAAGTATTTTGGGTACCGGATACTAAATTGGGGAGTTTTTTGGTATCAGTGACATACCATATTTGGTATGTTAAAATAATCATGTTAAATAAATTACAAAAACAAGTTTAACGGGAAATATTCAAAGAGGGTGCAACACAGAAATGTATTAAGCTGCCATGGATTCAAAAATGGCAATTGAAGAGAACAATGTAGATTTCAATGTACCCCTCTAGTTTGCGTTTAAATTCTAGTTTGTCTTTTATGCTCGTATGTGTCACTTTTATTTGCTTTGCAATAATTTGACCAAACTTTTCTTTATCCGCTTCGGTTAACAGTCTTATTATTTATTTATTTATTTCCAACACGTTTTGAAAATTAGCAGTTTTTAAGCTGCGTACCTAACTGATTATTTTTAATTTCCATTCTATCTCTTTACGCAATCAAATCGACCATATCAAGTCAAGCCACGCCCCAATCGAGTAAAAATTATTTTATCTTTGAGCAAACCAGCCGAAAACGTACCAACTTGACAAAATAATACTACTAACACTTTAAGCAAATGTAACTCAATTATTTGCTGTTTGTTTATTTTTGACATATACATTTCATTTTCAATTTGTGTTAAACGCAGTTTTTTTTTAAATTGTGATATTAGGCCGTGTTTCTTCGTTTGAAAATAATTTTAATATTAAAACAAAATAATTTTTAATAAATTTTATTATAAAATAGTAAGTACAAAATATAGTTGTATATTTTTGACTTTCATGTTATTTTTAATTTGGTACATTTTTCATAAAATGCACATTTTGTAAAAAATCTCACGATTATCATTTTACTATAAAAATTAAAACTCAAAATAGAAATAAATCTTCTAGATGACGACCGATTAATAGTGGAAGTTTAGAAATCTGGGGGAGAGTGCCTATATACGTTGGGGCACTAAAACTACAAAAACACAAGTTTAAAACGTGTAGTTTGGGGAGAAATGGACGGGGCTTTGAGGGTTTCGGCTGAAGCTGCTAAGAAAAGGTGGAAAGTTCTACGGGCCAAATATATAAATTTAAAAAAGCTTCTAAAAGTGGATCCATTGGTCCATCCCGAAATAAACGAGAATGGGTGCTGATTTCACTCGACTTTTTAAGAAGTCAAATATCAAATGAGTAAGTTAAGTTAAATTAAATGACATTTTATTTTAGGCCAACGACAAGTAGTTTCACGTTAAACGTAGATACTTTACTAGAAGTTGATGAAACTACCTAGGAAATAGACACTTTTGAATTTGATGATATTGCCGATACTGGTTTAGAAGAACCAATTATCAGTCCTTCCAAGATTGCATCAACATCAGCAGCCAATCCTCAGAGTTCGAAATTGTTTAGTAAATACAGAACCAGAACCTTAAAACACAAAACGGATAGTGCGGGAATTCCATTGACGCTCAAAATCGTTACTTATTTCCCACAACATCGACTCAATCGCCATAGGGAACACTTTTCCTTTTAAAACTTTCCATAATGCCAAGCAGGTTTCTCTGATGATTACAGAAATAAAAAACAAACGCGAAACAAACAAATGTTAAAAACGTAACCGAATTTATATTGAAAATAAAATCAAAACTATTCGCGAAATGAAAAAAAGTGTAAATTACTCGAAATAAAAGTTAAAAACTTAAAATAATAACAAACTAAATTTATAAAACGTAAAGAACTTTAAATTACACGAAATATTAAACATGAAAACACTAATTTAATTAACAAAATAACACAAAAATCCGAAATCACAAAAAAATTGAACAAGCCATGCTAAAATACAATTGAAAATTAAAAAACTTAATATTAAAAAACAGCTAAAATGTCAATCAAAATATAGATCAAATTTTGAGCAAAAATGTTGTGGTTAGCTTCATAGCTTAGCATAGGATGGATAATCGATGTTATATACGCAGCTTTAAATGCTTAAATCTTAATTTATTTTAATTTAATAAAAAAACTTAAAAAAAAATTGTTTTTTATGTTGGTAACTCGTGTTCGAAAAAACCAAATACATTATGTATTTGTATCCACGTGCAAATTTGTTTACCTATACCGTTTATTCTCAATCTAATCAAGAGATGTTATTGTGTTAGTTAATATAACTATCTAGTAACAATTTCTTTTTTTATTCAGTAAAACAGTAGTAGTCAACTCTTTTGTTTTTTAACATATAGAGAAACAAAAATTAAATATTTCCATTAGTTTTTAGAAATTGTCTAGTGTTATATCAGTTTTGTGAATCAAAAATTCTAAATAAAATAATAAAATTAATATTTAACACAGCTTTCAGGTGAGGTGCAATGATATCTATTTTATTTACGGATTATGATATCAAACGCAAATTCCTAGTTGCGTACCTGATGCAAGTGTATTTATAAATTTAAAAACGGTGAAAATTGCTGTAGCTTCAATGTAGTTTGATTTCGAGCTAATGAGAATCCACGAAATAAATTTGAAATCCAAATTAAAAAAATCAGCATCAGGCTGCAGCGATGAAACAACAAAAAAAATTCTTGGTCCAAACTTAGTACTTCAACTTCGGACACATTGTTTTAATAATAATAGAAACTAGGTAAATTTTACCTTTTTTAATCAAATTTATTTTGTGGATTCTCATTAACTCGAAACCAAACAATCTCGAAGCTATGACAATTTTCACCTTTTTTAAACTTAATTGAACTCTGGCTCTATATTCCAGAAACAAAAACTAAAAGTATTTATAAATATTGAGTTATGGTAACGCCATCAAATAAGCTGGCAGAGCTCCATTCAGTCTAACGACATACATATAAGGATGTTTTTTTTTTTTTTTTGTTAAAAACAACACACCTACTCAATACTGCAATGCTAGCGGGCATTCAATCACATGAGTTATAATCATTGTTTTAGTGTTATCAAGTATTTGGTTAATGTTGGAGAACAGAACAATAGAATGGGGAAAAGCAGGAAGTATGATAAAAACGAGGTTAATCGGGTTGAAAATTTCGAAGGCGGTTTTTTTTACAATTGGACGTCTCTCGCTACCGAATCCATCAAGTATTGCTCTAAGATCATTTTCATCCTTACCATACAACACACGTTCAAGAACTATTCGCGATAGACCACTATAAAAGATTGGAACTTTTTAATTGGTTGAATGAGGTTATTTACACTTGATTTCATTATAACGCTTTCACTAATATCAAAGAATTAACTATCGTTTACATTTGATTTCACACAATAATTTTATGTCTGTATGTCTGTATCAGTAGAATATATGTGTAATATATTCATTTCATGTATTGTTTATTTGAAAAATAGATCACTGAAATTTCGTTTAATTTGTATTGGTGTGTGGAATCAAAGAATCAAAAAATTTTGTCGTTAAAAAATGAAATAAAAACTAAACCAAGTTTTGTAGGTAAAGCGAAAAGAAATACGACATGTAAGTGATATCATGAAATCAACTGTAAATAGGCTCATTGAATGGCATTTTGACAGTTATAGTTTTGTGAAACGTATTCTATGGTGGTTGAATTCTCAAATCATAAGAGATGGCACACGTAAGCCTGCATTAACCTGTGTATAATCACACGGATATTTTGAGCATCTGTTATAGAGCAGTATAGCTCTGAAATGGATGCAGAAACAAGACACCCTTTAAATAGATCTTAAATATAGCCTGTTCAATCACCAGTCCAATAAGACAACCATTAAGCAAGTTACAGTTTAATATATGTGTTCTTTTTTGAAACACTTTGTATCTTAAAGGATAACAAAAATTGACCTTTTCTTCCATACGATCTTTTGGTAAGGTGTACCGGACACGGTATATTAAAATGTTTAACGTTTTACTTGTTATCGATCTAATTCTATTTGATACCTAGGATAAGCAAGACATTTTCGTAGTTTAGTCGCTGATCAGTCTGATAAGATGACCGAATTTCAAATAGAAATCCACATTAATTTTCATAAGCTCGAAACCGAATTATGATGAAACTAAGCAAATTTCGTCTTTTATAAAACAATCGCAATACCTACTCGGTACCTTTTACATATTTGATAAAAGGTCTAATATTGAAAGACTTTTAATATTGTTTTTTGAACAACAAAAGTTTCATTGCATCAAAAAATTTAATGCATAATATTAGGATGGTAATTATTTAAAACCACAAATTAATCTGGCCAAAATCATTTCTTAATTTTCTTAGTCTGTCCAAATAATTTGTTAATTTTACTTTGGTAGTATAGTATTGTAATTGACTTTTGATGATTCTCCATAAAGTTAATGTCATGAAAACACTTAGATGAAGAATTTTTGTCTAATGTTGACAAAATTAGAAGAAATGTTTTGACGTTTTCAGAGCAGTGACTTTTTCTTACTTAAACAGCCACACAAGTTACAGATCCGAACTCTATCACTGCCAAATCCATGAAAGAAGATTGCTTCAAAACCAGTCAATAGTTATAGAAGTGGAATTAAATTCAAAAGTGGAAACAAGGAAACAAGAAATGGTAACTGAAAATGATGCTAGGGATTCGCAACAAATTTTAAAATAATATTTAAAACTGACCAACGGCAACACTCTCCATCAAACCAATAATTTTTTGGCATAATTTTCGCCAGACTTTCTAAGATTGGTAAGTTGTACGTTATTTTGGTAATTGATCAATTCGTAGTTTTAAATATATCTTTTTTTATTTGCCTTGTTGTTCTCATAGCAAGAAGCACTTTACAGTTCTGTGCAATAGTACAATTATTTAATGCCTGTTCTATTTGTAATGCATTATGGCAGTGTAACGTCACTCTCCACCATACAGAACCGGTTTTGGTTTTGATTTTCGTTAGGTATGCCTAGACTCTTCATGAAAAATAAAAGATATTAAGAATTCACAAACACAAAGTACTTGACCTGGAAAATAATTAAAAAATAATCTTATCTACAGATTTGTACACATAGATGCATCAAGTATTCCCAAGCAAGCACACAATAATAAAATTTATGTAAAATATTAAGAATAAATTTTCATCTGTAACCGAGTTATCCTTTTAAAAGAACGAATACAAAACTAAAATTATTCTTTTTAATTTAATTTTCTAAATCTGCAATAGTTAAAAGTAAATAGAAAATAAATTTTCAAAAAATACATAAAATAAATACATGCAATTTGAGCATAAACCGTCTTAAACCTTTTAAAAATATTAATTTATTCGACAGATTTTTTCATTATTCGTCTTTATTTCGTATAAAATGTAATACAAATCTAATTAAAAATAATTTTATACCATCAGTACATATATTTTTGTTTTTGTAATTTAATATGGATTTTAATGATACAACTTTATTCCGCTCGCTGCTATACGTTGTGATGCCGTAACGCAAAAGACATCAATGGTAAACAATTTTATTTATATTTTTGCAATTGAAACATTTTTAATTAGCTATGTAGAGTGCATAATGTTAATTAGAAAAATTGGATTTGCCTGAAACATAATTTAACGATAAAGACAAGAGAATGAGGAATAGTATTTTGTGCATTAACTTATGTTAATAATTCGCCTATAAATGGTTCGTCCGTGAAATTTTCAATTACATTAACGGAATTCACGAACTGTTTGTCTTCTACAATTAAGTAATTATGATTTCACTATCCCTATAGAATTATTTAACTAATATTTAAAAAAAATGGTGTTTGATTTTGAGTTTGCCGCGTAAAACCAAATTAATTTCATTTTTTCCAAAATTGGTTGTTCGGTCGGGTTTGACGTAATATTTAACGATACGAAGTTAACAATGAACCAGTTTGACATGGAATATCGTGATATTTTTTATCATATTCGCCCAACTGAACATACTCATTGTATGCAAATGTTTTTTTAATTTTATCGTAAATCTGTTACTGTTTTGTTTTGAAGTTACTTCGTCAACAAATTTCGATTATAATGTTTTTCCAACTATTCTTTAAGGAAACTTTTAAATTTCGCCACAAATTTAAATGATTGCCGTTCGATCGTCTCCTCAAAACTCCGAAGAAACCTGCATTAAATATTTATGATCATCATAGAGAAGTTGTATGTGTTTATGAAAAAATGTGTATAATGTATTTTAATTTATGTTAGAACCTATATTAGAATTTATTATTAAAATTTGTATACATAATAAAATATGATGGATCGATGATCGTTGAAGAGATCGGACGTGTTTTTTCCGTTCTCTTCATTCAATTTTTTTATTTTTAATTATTTTATTTGAAATTGTGTTGTGGTGTTATGTGTGTGAATGTGCGTGTACCACTGCCAAGAACTTTTTCGATTTTCCCAGAGGTCAGGTGGTATATAGATTATAGAGTAGTATATTGCAGTTGGTATATACATATATGGTAATGCTTGGTAATGTATTGAGTACATATTTTAAGTATAAAATGTATATGTACATAATTTTAGTACATAACATAAGTTAGTACACAATTGATTTTTTACTCTATCTTGTTTCCCGTAAATATTTATTTAATACATTTAAATGAATTTAACGGGTGAAATATTGTGTTATGTGATATATCGTTTGTGTTGTTTCTGTTTTGTGAAAAATCTGTTTATAATTATATATGTAATATCATTATATACATGTTGTATTTATTGCAAAACTACCTATAGTATCAAAACACTCTTTACTACAAGCCGTATTCATTGCATACTCATGATATTTAATCATATACATATGAGAATGTATTGTAAGTCAAAAACGTGTCGATATATGATTTCGAATATGGTGTAAAATTATAGTAAGGTGTAAATTTATAGTATATGGTGTAAAATTATTTATAGTATTTCCATACTATAAAACAAAAGAGAGTAAAAATTGCCAAAAAAAAATTTAAAAGGCAAAATTGATGTTATCTCTTTCCTAAACAAAACACAAATAACAAAAAAAGAGACGAAAACATTCTCAATTATCCATACACGTTAAATAGTGTGCGTAACTTAGAGATAAAATGTTCAATAGTTGTAGGAATGGGAAAATTATACATTTTTGGTATGGATTTTATAGCACCAATACACTCAATTCTGTATATAGGTTTTGTTTATCTGTGTCAACGAAAGTTACAAGACGGCTTGTATAATAGAGAGGGTTTTGGTATACAAGCCCGATTGTTACCAGTATTTTTTCATTTTCTTGTCCATTTATACTTGAAAGTATTGGTACACTATAAAATTAAACTTAAAAAAAACAAACAATTTCTATGCTATTTTCGTACCAACACAATCAAGGAAAGATGAACAAATCTGAGAGAGTATCTGCGTACTAGATGCAACATTCAGGCTTGTATTACATTCGTGTTGGTTTTTATTTATTGTATATAAGCATGTATATAATCAAAACTAACTCAAATGTTTTATGCAAGCCGTGCTCTAACTTTCGTACACAGATACACTAAAACAATCGGTATACTAACGGTAAAAAAAAGTATATAAAATGATATAAAATGATATAAAACGTATATGTATTGTGTTTTGTAATTTTTTACGTTTCTACTGTATTTTTTTGTTTATTTTGACACTAATACACCTACTTCTAGTGTACTTTTTGTATATCATATGTGTTGGTACAGCACGGCTTGTATAAAACATTTGTGTTGGTTTTGATATAATTCACAGAAAAATATAAAATTTATTATGTGTATATAACAAAGGAGGAAGAAGGAAAAAAGTTCAAATTACTTATTAGTATCACGTGTATTATTACTGTTAATTTTTAGTTATTTTATTTGGTTTTTGAGTACATATATGTACATATGGTTATTTATTTCATACGCTTATATGTATTTTTCTTTTTGCTTCTCTTAAATGAATGAGATAAATTATATAAAACAGGGTGGTAATGTATAAATTTATTGTAATATACTCGGATGTAAGTAACTCATTCATGTATTTTAAAATTTTATTATAACTAGCTTTTGTTGCGCCATAAATGGATTATAGCGATTCGGAATATTGGCCGAAATTCCGGAAATATTGTTGCTCTGCGACGGTGACATTTTATGATGTTTAATCAATTTTTTTAGGGTCTGGTTTATGTGAGTTTTGGGGTTTTGTGTCAGGTGAAGTGAGTGTAAGTTGGAAACTGAACTAATTCTGTCATCACTGACATACCTTTTCTTTCCCTAGCCTAACAAAAAATTACTAAATATTGGCCGCCATGGTGTGTGTAACCGGGTCGATCTCAATAATTTAACTAATAATTTAACGGTGGGGCCGGCCATATATCTGGGAAATCCTGCTTAATGCTTGGTCGTACATTCTAAATCAATCAATCAAATTTTATACATAATAAAATATGCGTATTATTTTTTACATTATAATTCCTTCAATTTCAAACGCTTTAATTTTGAACTAAGTAAAATTATTGTTACGGCCAGCGTAAAAATAAATAGCAACGGATATTATTTACATTTAATTGAATTGATTGTAATTTGTTTGTAAAGTTAAAGTAGAGTTAGCATATTAATTGAATTTATATTGTAACAAAGAAGGCGCGTATGAAATTGTAAAAAGAAACAAAAGAGAAAAATTTTGCATTCGAAATAAAAACCATAAACGTGTCGGACATATTTTTTTATTTTGTGAGGAAAAGAGAATCGGCGAAAACAATTATTATTTACAGCAGTTTAGCATGTAGTTTGTTCTGTCATTGTATAGATTTCAGTGGGCTAACTGATTTCATTTTTTTAGAGATTTTATTTTATATTTAGTATGGAAAAAGTGTAGGAAAATCCATAGGGAATTTTAAAAATGAACGTAAAGAAAAATAAGGAAATTGTTCACTATCTGTGTATTGTTAATGTAGTGAACCATTGTGATAAACTGCAACTCCAACAAAACATTTTTCATTTTAAAGAAATGCAAGGAAATACGAAGAAAGACTCCAGTAACATGTGAATATAGAGGCAATTCAGTTGTTAACCAACACCAATATTATACGCAGATTGAAAAGAACGAAACACTTTGAACTGGTTTAATTGTTAGAACAAACAGCGGCTTTCTGATTTATATCCACAATAACGATGTGGTTAAACAACTTACTAGAAACTGTGAAACGCCAATGGATGGAGTCAAAGATATAATTATCTTAGTAAATTAAGTCAGAAACAAATTGCTCATTAGTTCAGGAGACTAGATTGTAATAAAATAAAATAAATAAAAAATTTTATTGCAAAAAAATTAGAAAATAGAATAAAAATCACATTGCGCAAAAAATAGCTGTGGTAATGCCTTTAACTTAAATAATCAATTAAATGCTTTAATGGGAAGTGTTAAATACAACACGAAATGTTGCATTATATGTAATATTTAAAAACTTAATCATAGACCAGTGACCTATTTAATTATTTTAGACTCTCGTTTTTATTGCTCTTATATAACAGTACCCCGATTTTGTTCGTTTTTTCATTCATTCTAACGCAAGAGAATTGAAATTTTCGTATACGTATACAGTGTCTAATATACACATTTATTATTGTGTGATTCAATTTTATTTTAATGTGTCTGTTTAATTCTCATGTAAATTACGCCTAAATGTTGTTTCAATTAAGCCTAAATGTCGAAGCGGTTGAAATCGGTTACCGCATGAGTATTATTTTCCCAACCTTTCGATGTGACGATAGATGGCTTATACATACAAAATCAAATGTCGTTTTGTATTTTCATTAAAAAAAAAATATTTAAGACGGAACTATATTATTTTGATCGAAAATCGAACAGAGAATACAATTTATGTTTCAAAGTGGTAAGTGTTCACAATTTTAAGTTTATAAATGAAAAATCAAGTCACAACATCAAATTTCGTCTTTACGACGTTAATTCTTTTGGAGCTTTGCCTGCTTTTGGTATCAGTAATACTTGTAAAACCTTCCATTGTATTGAGAAACATCCAGTCCTAGTACTCCAGATCTAGTAGAGTGATTATGGTTCCGCGTCCAGTGTTTGATAGTTATATTAAAATCGTATATTTAGACCATCGACTTAAATTGTTACGTCGCTGTGCAGAGTAAAAAGGCACCAGTTTAATTTAGCATAAAATTATTACGGCATTAATTTGGTTAAGATTAAAATCTGGTATATCAGCGCGACCGTAATTCGATACAACTGTGATACAGTTTCGCTCGATCAGTGATTTATCTAATCAGGAAGTGAGTTCAGGACGTTTACAATGTTTAAAATTGACCTTTAATTAGCTGCACGACCATATATAATAAAAGCTTCTTTTAATTGTTTTGCATTGATCTAAAAGAAAATAGAACATATCTTATTAGTTTATATCGACAAAAGTGAAAATGGCATTTAAAAACATTGTAAAGTATCGGCAAAGTCATGTAAAGTTTATATCGACCATAATTTAATCACTAAAACACGAGATTCGACTGCATTATGCTAATAAAAGAAAATAACAGTTCAACTTACAACTTTACACAAACCAAAACCAAACCATATTCAAATGATTATGCACGCGCGAATTATTAAAATGAAGAGCATAAAGCATAAACGCTCGTTTATGAAAAAATATACATAAGCATTTGCAAATATAAATTTAACCTACCAAAGTCAAAATAAATATAAAATCAATAAATACGAATTAAATGAAAAAAAATCAAATTATTTTATTTTAAAAATAAAATAAATAAAAATAATTAAAAATAATATTTGGTACAGTAAACGCTGTATTCAAATTTAAAGTGAAATACATTTTGTTTACTTTTTCACGTGATTAAATGTAAACAATTTGTTTGCTTATTTTTCGAATTCAATTTTTATAAACTGGCATTTAACATAGTAAAATTGATAATATAATTATATAATAACAAACAGAAAATATTAGTATTAAATTTAAAAATTAAAATATTAATTTGTAACTTCCAGTGGCTAAATGTACCGGGCTTAAAACCCAAAAAGTGCGGGTTGTAAAATAGCCTATTTATCTGTTCATTTATGATTGGTGAAAAACTCAACTATGTATAACATCTCTTTCCATAAGCTTGTTAGTGCTACCAAAATTAAGCGACCAGTTAGAATTAGAAATACCTCACAAATATAATTGATATATTGATTGACGGGAAAGTAAATAGAATTTTTGTAAAATTAATTTAATTTTTTAAAGTTTTCTAATTTTGGGTTTAACGATTACGCTTACCAATATGACGTTTTGTGGTTCATGTAAATCGACAATTGACTGGGGTAATGCGAACAAATTAATATGCAATTCACAATTCACAATGGCATATATCTAGAAAATCCACCATATTCGCAGCTGAATCAATTTTTACATAAGTTGTATTGCTTTGGGAAAGAAAGGATCTAAATCTAAAGGGTCCAATCTGGGTTAGACCAGTCGTCATGAAATACAGCTATTTTTATAGTTTTATAATACCTTTATATTGTTACCAAACTAATAATATAAAAAAACAAGTGAGCATTGTAACTAAAAATTAGATCTCTAAAAAAAATTGAATTTAACATAAATCTTCTTTGGATTTATATAATGCGATTGTTGTTTTAAAATTATCAAAGCAACATAGCCATAATTTCAACATATCAGTAATTTGAATTGAGTTCTGTGTGGCTATTGTAAATATAAATATATATGGACATATATAAAAAATAGATTCTTAAATAAAAAAATAAAACGAAATTTTGGCGAGGATGAAATTTTAGACTTCCTTAAAATTTTAGAACCACGAAGAAATTTAATAAGCGGTAAAGTTAATTTTTAATTTATTATTAAATTTTGTTAAATAAATTTTATTTTAGGGACTCAAATATATTGGCGGAAGCACATTCCGCTACGTCCCCTATTCCTAGAACGCATAAAAACTTATTGTACTAAAACCGTCTGAAGAACTTATTGTTCAATTAGCCGGAATCAATACAACGTAAAGATTTCCAAATTACTGGTTTTTTTAGTTAAAAAGAAAATGGATTTAAGAAAAGTACTTATAGTATAATAGCACTGATGACATGTATAAAATATTTGAGGTGCTTTTTCTTTAATTATTAAATAAATAGCGGAACTACATATTTTTTCTTTTTAGATTGAAATCTTCAACCAAGAAGAAATGGTTCCTATTACGATGAGGCTGAACCAGTATCAGATAGGGTGGTGGGATACGGAAAACCCGCGAGGTGGTTATAGGCTTCGGGGCAATAGTCGAGCAACTAGAAAAAGGCTTCGTAATAGTATGGACGATTATGGGAGAAAAATTCTAGGAAAACTTGCTGTCCAGAAAGAAAATCTAAATGAAATAAAAATTTAAAATTCGCTTTTACGAGTTATTTTAAAAAACTGGGTAAAATTAGGAAAACCAGATATACATATATATGATCGTAGTATTTTTTATGCAAGAATTTTATTTCATGTGAACATTATGAACTGAATTTATTGTAAAAAATAACACTTTTTGCAAAATCTACCTAATTTTATTTTGGCTGATTTTGCAATAACTTCAATGGGTGCAAATGCCTCTAAAAAGCTTAATCCAAGCACATAAAAACATACGAAGTTAAACAATTGAAGAACGCAATGCCTACTAAAAATATATCAAACAAAGAAAAGTATTACTTGATGATAAACACTAAAAGAAAACATTCACCACCAAACGAAAATGAGTCACAGATTAATTACCAAATTGATAAATTAAATATAAGTGTGTATGCTAAAGATTTTGCAAAAATTATTTTATGCCGAAAGCCAAAAACTTCAAAGTAATCACCATCGAAACATTGGGGAAAATCAGATGGCAGTTTTATTTTTTGACAAACTAAACATTCGAGATTTGTAGTACTATATCAACCTAGATTTAATTGAAAGATACACAGACGATGGAAATAAAAGGATGCCTGAGATGGCAAAATACTTGCTACTTTTTATGGTAAGAAGGTTATTTTATCAATAATTAAGCATATATGTACTTAGTTTGTTACAACTGGGTTTACATCTATTCAAATTCTGAAAACATTAAGTTAGGTAATATCAGATTTGAAGCTCAAGCTACGGTGTGTGATCAAGAATCTTACAGAAAGGCATACCAATTATTATGTGTTACCGCTGATACTATATTTTAAATTATTTTCAACTGATAATTATAACCAAACTGAAAATTAACAACCAAGAACCCATAAGAACAAATTTTTTAAGGACATTTAAAATGTTAGCTCGTGTATTCTGAAATATTTACCTTATAAGTGATTCCAATTTTAATTTTAGTTAAGATATGTGAAATTTGTAAAATAAAGTGACTTGCTGTATTGTACGAAATCCCTTTTATTGAAATCAGAAGTTACTTTACGGAGTTATATATCACATCAATGATTCGGATTCCAAAAAAAATTGCAAATGAAAACTAATTTTATTTAAGCGATTTATCATACAACTGGACCTCGGTATGATACAAGTTTTCGGTCTGTAAAAGATTCATAAAAAGAGATCTTTCCACGAGCTCAAAACAGCATAAAGCCTGACATCGACAACTCAAGTGTTCAAGCTTATTTTTTTGTATGCCACTTATGAAGAAACTGGAAGCGGTGAACAATTTTCTAAAAATAGTTGAAATGTTAAAAAGTGTAGTGTATCTTGATTTACTTAAAATATTGAAATACTACTTAATACTATCGTAAAATAATGTAGTTTAAGTTTGGAAATGTTGAAAATTTCATAAAAGAGCCATAATATGTAATTTAATTGTAATTTTAATTTAAACTTGAAACTTATTTACACGATTTTTGTTGAATTTTTTTGAATTTTGTGTTGAGTTTTTTCTGTTGTTTATATAAATGATTTAAAACTATATAAATTTAAAAAAAATATATTTTGTGCATATTTTGTAGACTAATTTTTTGGGCATTTAATTATGGATAGTTTTTTACGAAGTCTAACATCCAGTACAACATCTTCACATATTTAAAAATTAGAATATTAAAATTTTTAATTCGGGACGTGGACGTCGGGTCCCGAGATATACTTCTATGTAAAATATATGTTAAAATTACCTCAGTTTTTATGAAATTCATAGCTTTGTTATTGAACTTTTTTTGCCAGCCCACAACGAAAGATTGTGAGTTGTGAACAACTCCCCATCATATTTAAAAGCTGAACAACTTCAATCAGTATCGATAAAGTGTTTGCCAGGTAAATCTTGGTCATCCTGAAATTAACTAGCAAAATTTAAAAAAAAATATGTTAAACATGGCAGTTAACTGAATATTTGCTTGGCATATAGTATAACTAGTATATTTTGACAAACTACTTGAAGAATGCCAACTGATAAAGATGACGTATGATTAATTGATGCTAGTATACAATAGTACTCGTTTCACAGTGGACAGTTAGCCCAGTAAAATAGTTGCATCCTTGTATATATTAGCACGAATTTATGTTCCATTTCAACATTCGCCTTTCAGTGGTTCCATAGCTGTATTTTGCTGGAAACTGTATCGATATTGGTTTTATTAAATGTGTGCCGTCTGGGCCAAAATCAACGCCGACTGATGTAATGTCCGTATCATATATTAGATCAAAATGGAAGTGTGGCCAGTTGATCTCATTGATAATTCTCATGCGCTTATTTATTGTGTAAAATTATTCAGACATCTAGAAGCGGGTGAAAATTAATTCGAAAGTCAAGCTAATAAAAGCTTATTAATAAAGGTATAAAAGCAATTATATTTACAAATTTCAAATAGCACTTCTGTTATCCAGCAAAACGTTCCAAAGTTAAACAAAATAAAAGCAAAATGCTAATCACTAGTCCTTAAATTAGCTGACAGCGTAAAAAATATTATGTTAAAAATCAACTGCAGAAGACTTTGGCTGTAAATCAGATTGCAGAAACATAATTAAACAAACAATAATGGTTTTTAATTTAATTGATTGTTTATCAATCAATACACAATTGATTTAAATAATAATTTATTTTATAATTTCTCAGCATTAATTTGAATTGATGTTTATTCAATTTATTTTCAATTAAAATTTTTAAATAAAATGTGTTAAATATGTTAAATAAAATTATACCATTTTATTTGGATGGTGTTGTCACCTTTGTTACCTTTTTTGGGTGGCACCACAAAATTATTCATTCGTATAACACAATAATCATATTAACAAATATTTTTCAGCCAATGAAATTTCGATATGATAGATGTGCTGCATTTTTCTAAAACAAGTCTACAATAGCCTAAATATTGGTTTTGACAGCGACTATATCGCCTTCATTTATTACCCTCACTCTCTGAACGACCGTGGAACATTTTCGTAAACTATCAATTTCGATCAAGCTGTTTTACATAGACAAATTCTGCAGAAAATTTTAGTAATATTTTTTTGGAAAAACATGACGGAATCTTTTTTTATAATACAATTTAATTTTAAGTTGGTTGAATTAAATATTTGACTTATCATTATTTCGAAAATTACTAAAATAGATAAATTTTTTTATGAAAGCGGCATCAACAACTAAATATTTAGTTTAACATTTTAGAATATTATAGAGTCCAAATTTCAAGCTTTTACATTCATTTGTATTTTATTTCGATTCTTATGCAAACATTTTTTTATTTAAAATTATTAATTTTATTTTATTATTATATAAATAAATAATAAATTATTTATTTTTCTAATTTATTTATAAAAAATGTTCATAATTTTAATTATTTTAGTATAGGGTATATTGATTGATTGATGAGACTGTGAGACCAAGCGCTTGTGTTACGGTTAACGCCGGTTCTATTCCCACAGCCTTTTTACATTTAACAAATGGTAGGATAGGAAGGATTTCTAATATATTTATATTTCTATAAAAATATTTCCATGCATGATAGAAACGACACCTTATGATCATTACGGCACAATTTTATTCTATTTTTGTGGAGTAGGAAAAGGAAAGGTTGTTGGTAATGACAGGATTGGTCCGGTTTCCCGGTAGCCACTATTCAAACTACTGTTAGCATAAGACAATCACAATTTTATTTAGCTCTGCATTCTGTTTTCTGTATTAAACTGAAATCTGCAAAAAATTCTCTAAAAACATAATCTATTAACGGGCTAATTTCTGCAAGCCGTATGCTGTAATAAATTAGATTAGTTTCTGCCTGAAATTTACAATTAATCAATTTATTACATCATAGAAATATTTGTAATTTATTTTCAAATAACTTTATTTATAGTTGTGTTAAGAAGTTTGTTTAATTTCGTTTTGTCTGTTTCGTTTTGTTTGTTGTTTCATTTTGTTTGTTTCGTTTTTTTTATTTGTTTGGTATGTTAAAATAATCACCAATTTGTGTGTTTATTGTGACACTGATGTCACTGGGCTTCCGCTAATTTGTGGCCTTTGCAATAAGCAAGCGTACTATAAATGTGCTTACATAAAAAAATCATTATTTGACTTAATTCGGCTTAATAGTAATGTACATTGATTTTGTATAAACTGTAATGATTTTTTAAAAATTCAAGTGACTAAAATGTCTGAATTGACAGTAATTTGCAATAACATTCCGAGTTCCATTGACAATTTAAAAATGTGTGCAACGGGAAATGTTGATATTGATACAAATGTAAGTGACAGTGATCCAATAAATGGCATTAATCATAGTGACAATACTTGATGAATATAAATGTGACCAATAGTGTAATATTTGATCCGGTGTTACCAGATTCTGCTATAAATAATCAACAATTACTGGAAGATATTGTTCCTCCTTTCGTTAGTTGTAATGGTTCCATATCTTAAGGCTGTAACTTAGATATCAGCTATGGTAACAACAGTAATAATAGTATAAAATCGTTGATATCTAAAAAGAAAATTATGAAGAAAGATAATTCTAGTTCCTCGTCAAATAGAACTAATTTAAATGTTATTGGTTCAGATAGTAAATCAACATTAAGGATTGTGGAACCTAGAAAACAAATATTTATTTCGAAGTTGCATGCTGATATCACCATTGCTGATGTTGACAAATATTTAAACGACAAGTTTAAATTATATGGAACTATTAATCTTTTAAAATGTATGTGCACTATTCTGATTTTCCAAAATTAATAGATCCACCTTTGTGGCCTACTGGAACTTTAGTTAAGGAATTTGAACTAAAATCGAGTTATCATCGTTCTTTTTTCGGAACTCGACAAAATCAACCAACAACAGTTTAATTATTAAGGCTATTCTGTTCGTAGTTTAGTTAAACATTTTGATGAGATTGGTGTTTTATTGGATACATCCAGATTTGATTTTCTTGGTTTGACAGAAACGCTTCGTAATTACTAAATTACGAACAAGTCGCTTCATATTAACAATTATATTTTTTTACGCTCCGAGCGAATGAATAATACACGATGGGGAGGAGTGGGTCTCAACTACCGAAACTGCTTAAAAGTCTGCAAGTTATTTGCAGGTAACTTTGGTAAAATTGAACTTTTAGCATCTGAACTTGGGGTTGTTATGGTAAAATTCTCATATTAATCATTCATAATCCTCCAATAAAGGCCGCCAAAGGTCCACATATGAAGACAAAAATTCCAGACCGATTAGAGTAGTTGCTACATCAAACATGCACACCAAAGGAGATAATTGAACTCCTCAAAAGACAAAATTTAACAGTTTTAGATGCAGTTAATATGTTTAAAACTGAAAGAAAGTCTACCGGCAACGGACGGAGTACTGTTAACAAAATAAAGTCATCTCTATTCATTCTGACCTTTATTCACACTCAGAGAAAATTGAGAACATTAGGAACATCTTGGGAATGGTTGTCCGAATGGAGCTATTGAAAAAGGCGATAGGAATCATACCTCAATGCAAAAAGAGTGAGGCATCTAACCTCACGCAAAAATTCTGCAATCGTGAAACCAAATGAGTAAAATGTGTAGGAAAGCATGACATAAGAAACTGCGTGCTAGATAGGAACACTCCAGCAAAATGTGCTAACTGTTAAGGAACCACTCTGCTAGCTATAGAGGGTGTACACTAGTTAAAACACTGTAAAACATGCAAAATAGGGTAAACAAAAACCAGCCACTGAGAGCAACGAAAGAAATGGAAATCCAGACAAAAACTGCCACTACGTTCCATAGTGCGAAAGGTACATAGGGATTCTCATACTCACAAGTAGCAAGGCAAGGACTACCTGGACATTCAGATCAAAATGTTAGAATTCAACAAACTGTGACAACAATGCAAAATCTCCCAAATGCTATTGTCAATTGTCTCTCTTAAATAGAAGAAAATATAGAGTTTCTAAACAAAAGACAAGTTAATCTTGAACAGCAAGTAGGACACCAAGAAAAATTTAACCAAATTTGTAGCAAAAAAGTTGCTTTATCTGATCTCTCACTAAACAACAAAAAATGAAGAAAACACTAAAAATACTAACCTGGAATGCTAAAGGACTTCTACAGCATCTACCAGAGCTATAAATTTTTTTGAATACTGAACAATTTGACATATGCTTAAAGTGGAGAGTTATTTCACTAGAAAGTCTTATGCAAAAAATAAAAGGTTACTCTTGTTACCATTATATACATCATGCAGAAAGAGCTAGGAGTTGAGCAACTATCTTCATCAGAGAAAACATCAAACACTTCGAAGATGTTAAACTCGATATGTACAATGCAAATTGTAAAATTTAGCGTGCAACTAAATAATGAAAATATTTCACAAGCAATGAAGCTGTAGATTGCTGCGATATATTGCCCACCAAGGCATCATCTTAAAGAGGATGATTACCTCCCAATGCTCAAAATAATGGGCTCAAATTTCGTCATAGGAGGAGACTTCAATACCAAAATACGCATTGGGGTTCAAGACTAATATCACATAAAGGTAGAGAATTATTAGAAGTTGGACATCAAATAAACTGCGGATTTCATTCAAGTAGTATTCCTACTTATTGTGTAAAACGGACACAAACGAAATACCAGAAGCGATTGACTTTTTCATAGCTAAAGGTATTTTAGAAAACTGTATCCACATTGAAAATAATGATTAATAATAATCAAACGGTCAGTGAAAAAATAATTGAAAAAGAAAAGCCACCAAGGTCAACAAGCGGAACAAGCAATTGAGGAAAGTATTGATCTTCAAGTCCCAATCAAAAACCAAACATAACTTGAAAGATAAATAGAGCTGCTCATAAACAATATTCAGATCGCATCATGGGAAATCACTCCTGCCAAAAAATAAACTTCACAAGAATAAAGAGACACAGGAAATAAGAAACCTGGTCAGAGAAAAGCGGAAAGCTAGCAAAATCTGGCTTAGAAATCGAGCACCAGAAAGCAAAACTATTTTCAATCAGCCCAAAAACAAACTGCAGAAGTTAATACAAGAAACCAAAGCGGCAAGCTTCAACAAATATTTAATAAGTCTCTCTGACCTTAAAGAAAGGGATTACTCTTTATGGAAAGCTACAAAAGGACTGAAGAGACTAAAAGAGCAGATGCCACCAATCAAAAAAGCAGATGGTACTTGAGCCAAAAGCCTTAAAGATAAAACTTATCTGTTTGCTGAAGATTTGGAAGAAACGTATAACGTTTGACTAGACAAACAGCAGATGAAAATACCTTTCCCATGCAAAAAGAAGACGAGTTAGACATAGAAGCAGTTACAATGAAAGAAATCAAAAATGAAATCAAACATAGCCTAAAAGCAAAAAAGGCACCTAGATACGATCTTATTACAGGAAAAGTTATTATGATACCCAGGCCTAATAAGCCACCTAATGAGAAAACGTCTTACAGACCTATATCTGTTTTACCATCATTGTCCAAACTGGTCGAAAAATTACTCCTCAAAAGGATGAAGCCTCTGATTGAAGAAACACACCTGTTGCTATCTCACCAATTTGGTTGCAGAGAGAATACTCCACCATAGAACGGGTACACAAAGTCATTAATGTAATTGAGAAGACGTTTGAGAAAACAATATTGTATGTTCTGGAGATTTCGTTGATGTTGCCTAAGTCTTTGATCGAGTCTGGCATCGAGGACTGGAATATAAATTACCTCGCGAAAGCAGCTCTATGAGATGTTAAAATCATGTAATGAAGGGAGATATTTCCGAGTGAAATATGAAGGAAAGTTCTCATCACTCTAGAGACTTGAAGTAGAAGAACCACAAAGGAGCGTGCTGGGACCAATCTTGTATTTGCTATAAACGAATGACATACCTATTACTGGAGAAACAAATATTGCAACTTTTGCGGATGATACAGCAATTTTGGCGGTTGGAAGAACAATCGAAGAGACAACCAGCAAATTACAGCACACCGTGAATAAAATTGTCTACTGTACAAACAAATGGAGAATAAAATTTGATGAGCTAAAATCAGTTCACACAACATTCACCAATCTAAAAGTAGATCACCTACCTATTTACATAAATAGGCAGGAAATACCACATGCGAACATGGCAAAATACATAAATATGACACTTGACGCCAAGTGTAAATGGAAATAACATGTCAAGAAAATAGGCAAGAATTAGAAATAAAATTCAAAAAAATTTATTGGCTCATTGAAAGCAATAGTGATCTTAAAGAAACGAACGTTAAGATTATACAAACGGTTCCAGAACAAAGTATCTGGTTTATTAGAAACGATAATTTACATAGGGATGTAAAGATTGTAACCGTCAACGAAGAAATGATAAAAAAATGTCAAAAAATATATCCAGCGTTTATAAATCTATGAAAACACGAATATTCAACATATTGTCAACGACGTCGACAGCGCAGATACAAGACGGCTAAAGAGAACAACCGCTTGATTAGATTCCTCATGACTGAAAGTTGCTGATGTAACCGGAAGGACTGAGCCCACTGGGAGTAATACACCCCAACTAACAGAGAATTAAAATAAGAAAAATTACTAAATCAACTTAGTCGTAATAAAATAAAATAAAAGTTTGAAACAATTCAATGTGATAAAATGTATGACAACGATTATACAATTTAACTAAGATGTTATCTTTTAATTCTAATATTGATCCTGAAATATTGCCTCCGAATTAAAAGCATACTTTTTATCGGCTTTACCACATTCCAATGCTGATGCGGAACGCAATTTTTTCAATGCTCACTGATGATATTAAATAAACAAAAAAGAGAAATAGGATCGGCAACTTTAAACTCATTATGCATATTAAAATCAACATTAAGGGACCTAGACAAAAACTGCTGAACACTTCTTTTCACAAAGAACTAATACGCCTAAAAATGAAATTTTGGAATTGGTAAAGTTATTTTAGTTTCTTAATTTGTATTACAAATTACTTACTTATTGAAAGGATAATTTATTTTTAAATAAATCTATTTAATTTCAGTGAATTTAAGTTCACTTAAATTTAATTTACCTTAATATTATTATAATTTACCATATTCAGATTCTTGTATCTTCTTTAGTTACTCATTTTGTGTGCAGTTAAATTTTACAACAATCACTCCTTTTTTTGGTAATTCAATAGTGATTTTCAATATATAAATACTTAAAAAATAAGATCTAAAAACAGAATTGTACCTTTAATTAATACACATTTCCATGTTTTGACTTAACCATACTAAACTAGTTGATTTAATTCATATTTAAATTGAACTTATTGTAAGTATAGGTCTTAAGTTTATTTCGTGAAATTCCTATGCTTTTTGTAAGTTCCGTTGATACAACGGTTCTGAAATATAGCTATATTGGTACACAAATGACTTTTAAATCCAACCCGCATTTTAATAATAAATATATTGTACCTTCTTAAGCCTGCGTTGACACTCAGTCCAATTGTAATGTTATTCAGTTAAATCTTAGCTAACCTAAAAATAAAAAAATATAAAAATTAGTAACGGAAACAATAGATATTCATTAATATATTATTTAAATAAAATATTTGCAGTGGGTATGTAATAAAAACCAGGCTTATGTAAATTAGGAATCCATTCTAGTGAACCAGGATATAAATGAAATGTATCGTATAAACAAAGTATTTGAAATAGAAAAAAATACTCTTAAATTTACAAAGAAGAAAATATTTAGTAAAATACCTTAATCGCAAAATAATTTAGATTAAGACTAGTTACAGCGGTGCCCGAACTTATTATCACAAGCCAAACAACATATGGAAATATGGAATAATGTAATTGTCTCAAATCGCCACAATTTATGTGTGGCGTTTTGGGTCTTTATGATTGTCTCATATTGCTACAATATTATTGGCTTATAACGCCACACACATTTAAAAATAATTGCTAGTGTTTAAATTTTATAAAAATATAGTAATTATTAATTATAATAGAAGCTGGTTTATATTATAATGAACAAGAAAAGTTATGCCGTTTACAAGCACGCATTGCTGTTTATAAATGCGAATATTTTTAAACTTGAACCAGATCAATTGACATCCGATTTTGATAATGGCTTCGAACGAAATGCTTTTTAGAAAATATTTCCGATTGCAAAATTAAGTTCTTGTTGGTCGCACTTTTGGACCAGACTGTTAGAAAAAATGCAAAAAAATCCCAATTTTGTCAAAAATTGAACAAAAACCAGAAAGTAACCACAGACGACCACAGCGAGATTTTCAAAGAGTTTATAATATATTTTGAAAGACAATGGATTAAAAATGCAAGTTGTTAAAGAAATAGATGTGATAGGAATGACGGCATATACACTAACTACTATTTTCAGGAAACAAACAGGACAACCTGTGCCTTCGAAGGATATAATTCGAAATTATCATCAAAAATATCGAAAAATGGAAATATTTTCAAATTCTTAGACTGCTTGCTGGATGAAGCTTACTTGCTAGATGAAGATTGCATAAAAACACTTGAATTTCGTAACACATTAGACGGCACTTATAACATTTATGAACCACAAAAAAAATTTAAAGATTAAGCAATAAAAAGAACAGTATTATGTATGATAAAACACTACTTCCAACAAACAAAACTGGAAAAGGAGGAAATGAAGAAAACTGCAAAAATAAATATGGTGTAGACATTAATAAAGATGATAAAAGCGGTCCACCAAACAGTCAGAATAGTTTTTTATGTCTTGTTTGTATGGTAAATCAAAAGAAAATTTGTTACATCCATGTAACCATTTCAAGTTATACTTCAGCTGTAACAAAAATATTAACGAAAATTATTTAAAAAACAAGTCGACACAAATTCTTTGCCATATTTGTAGATAAAAAGTTGAAAGCACAAGCAAAGTGTATGCACAATTAAAAATTTTATATATTGAAATAAAATTATTTTTTTTGGAACAAGTTTATTGTATATTTTTAATTATAACAAAGTCTAATAAGGCCATATGGCAACATGAGACAATCACAACGATCCAAAACGCCACATATAAATTGATACATGATATATCAAGGAATTAGGGGTAACTAAAGAATCGGACCCACTAAAATGCATAACTCTTGATTTATCACTAACAGCAAGTCTATGGTAGTAAACCTTTTTGCTAAGATTAGATAAATCCTTTTGAATTACTAGATTGAATTTGGAAAAATTATCAGTCGATGCATAGCTTAATGCTAGTTCATCCGCAAATGCTGTGGCGCACCCGGCCAGTTCTTTTTCAAAAATTGAATTAAAATAAACTAGGAACAATAAAGGTCCGAGGACTTAGTCTTGAGAAACACCAAGAGTTAAAACACCTGGACTACTTAACGAATCATTCACTTTAATGACCTAACGACGATTATGAAGACCAAACCATACAAAGTATGGTTACCTCTGATACCTATATTTGAAAGTTTTGTTAGCAGTATTTTGTGATCAACTGTATCAACGGCTTTTGCAATGTCCAAAAATAAAGCTGTTGGTTACTGCCAATTTTTAATTGCTGAATGAATGTTACTTAGAAAATTTAACAATGCATCTTCCATGGATTTCCCAGCTGTAAACCCATATTGATGACAATGTAGAAATTTTAATCGAAATAACTGAGCAGTCGACGTTTAATCAGTGTCTCCAATAATTTAGAGAAGGTACTAAGTAGCGATATTGGTCTATAATTATTCAATTGACACTTTTCTCCTTTTTGAAATATTGGAACCACTACAGCTAATTACAATACATCTGGAAATATACCACTATCCAGAATCATATTAAATAAATAACACCAAATGGTAACCAAATACCAGGCACAGTTTTTCACAGTTACATTATCCACACCATCCACTCCTTTAGAAGATGTATTCTTTAGTTTTCTGATTGCAGATTCAATTTAAAAATGATTAATTGGCTCAAAAAAGCAAGATGTAAAAACATTTCTCAAAGAACCAAGGGTAAATCTATTAAACTCATCTAAGTTCGCACTCGGGATGTCTTTCCTCAATTTTGAAACAAAAGAAATATTGATAAAAAATTTATTAAATTCATTTGAAATCAGTTGGGGATCAGTAATCAAGGTACTTGATTAACATTGATAGATTTGTGTGATCTGAGACTTATCTTTATTTCTACCCAAGACATCATAGATAACTTTCCAAGATAAATTAGAGTTGTATTCTATAGAGTTTTGATAGACAATCTGACATCTTTCGATAATTTTTTAACAAATCTTTTTATCTTAATATTACTTTGAATTTTTATTTTAATAATTTACTGAAATAAATTAGAATTCATCCATGGATTAAAATTCTTGATTTTTCAACAAACCTTGGTGTATTTAGAAGATTTGATGTGTGCATTAAAGATATTAATGAGGTTTGTGAATGCCTTATTACAATTTTCCTCAGAATAAACCGAGTCCCAGTTTTCGAATAGTAATTAGTCTCTGGGTTGATTATAGTCAATATGAGTAGAATTAGAAACACTTGTTATAGGAGCTACTCGGTACGATAATGATAGAATTTTAAGTCCAATTAGGTTATGATCCGAGAGATGAATTAGTATGTTTTCAATATCGAAATGATATTTATCTGTAGACTTAACAAATATACATGATCAATACATGTTAAATTACGAGTTGGATTACTTAAAAGACTTTAGAGGCCATATGACGCTAGCATTAAGTATAGAGTAAAACAAGTACGTAGGGAAGTTAACTTTGGCGAAAAACGGCTAATCAGAAGTGGCTGCTTCCATAGGGAGTTTTTCGAGTTTTGTAAATATTTCAAAAAGTGCAACACTCATGAGAAAACTGTTAAGTGCAAAAATGTTGTATTAAAAAATTAACGACAAAATAAAAAATAAATCCTTAAAAAAAAAAAATTCTGCCACTTCCATGCTTACTTATTTTTAGGAGAAATAAAAAATAGAGGTTCCTATTTTAGTTAAACGCCCGCCCATCTACTAATATAGCGCTAGTTTTAGTACTAATATACTTCACTCTTGGAATGATTAAATTTTGAATATTTTTTTCGTAGAGTGCTTATTTTCCGAGATATTTGAAAGTTTCAGCTTAAAAAAAACACCCGGTATTTTGATCTATACCGCAGACCTACCAACATCAAATTACGTAAAAGTTTCAACATTTGCGGATGATACACCAATTCTAGCTACACATTAAAATCCAAAGATAGCTTTAAGGAATCTGCAGGAACATTTAAAAGAAATAGACAAGTGGCTAGCTGAATGGAGAATTAGGGTTAACGAACGTAAATCAGCGCACATTACGTTCACACCTCGCAAACTTTCCTGTCCACCTGTGTGATTATTAATATCGTGCTACCACAAAATAAAAACCTTAAACATCGCGGCCTACATTTAAATAGAAGGCATACTTTGAAAAAACATCGAAACTAGACGTCAACAAATGAAGTTAAGGTGGGTCAAAATGAACCTGTTAATATGGAAACGTTCAAACTTAAGCCTGGCGTGTAAGGTTTTGCTGTATAAAATGGTACTTACAAAATGGGCAAACAATGAAGCTGACAAGTGAATTCTTTTTAGACAACCCACCCTCTTTTACCTCTCAGTATAACTGACTCTATGATCGAATAACTACGAACAAGTATTAACAACCTATAGTGCCCACAAACCCTAGTGCATCCAAACAAACGAACATACACGTCCCGAAATCGCTTGACACTAGCGAGTTCGTGTTTGTACAAGCGGATAAAGTTCGTACAGGTTTGACACAGCCATACGATGCCCCATACAGAGCCATTCGACGGTTACAAAAACATTTCGTACTTGACGTCAAGAAAAAACATCAATCTAACAGAATTGAAAGATTAAAACCGGCATTCAGGATTCGTTCTTTGGATGAGAAACCTTCTCCAACAAGAAAAATCTGAAAAATCCGCACAAGAGTGTGAAACTTTCACATTGTGTAACTTCCTCACGTTTTATCAGACACTGAACTACAGTTGTCAGCAATGAGATTGCACAAGCAACACTGTTGCCTCTGTCACAAACAAACGAAACAACACTGTTGTTTCCACAAACTCACGGTAGCAGCTATACACTAGTTTCCGTGTTCCACCACGGTCGAGACATACTTTATCTCTCGGTGGCATCTACAGACATCGTCTTAATAAACATTCACCTCTCGGGGGGATGCTTCACTCGGGACGAAGTCCTGTAGATGTTGAGTTTCACTCATCCGTACAAAAAAGGCAAACGTATAATTTACTTAATTATATGTTTGCCATAACACCAAATTCCAACAGGCACGCATAAAATTCATAGTTATCGTATTTACCACATATTATAAAATGGAGCGCCACCTCACAAAAAAGACGAGATGACAAACGTAAAATATATACTTGTTCATTCCTTTTTTGACGTCGATCGAGAAACATCTCGATAAAAAGAAAATCATCATCGCCATCATCCAACAACAACAACAATAATTAATTTATTTAATGTAAGTAAAGTTATTAATTGCAAATAAGTGCGTGCTAAAAACAAATAATGAGTTTTTTTGGTCCATATATTTGGGAAGTGAATCGCTAAAGTATTAATCTTTTTTGTCAAATAAAGTGTATATAAATTAGATTTTCGTGCGATTACGAATTTGTCATAAAACGGTTAATTCAATTGGTTTGTAATGTTTAATCAAATTTTATTAATTTATATTATAATTTTATATTTTTAATTATGTAATAAATTAATTAATTATAATTTTTAGGCAAAAACTAATCCAATTTATTACAGCCTACGGCTTGCAGAAATTAGCTCATTAATAGATTTTTTTTTTAGAGAAAAACATTGCAGATTACAGTTGGTGTGACTGCTATAAAACGGGAAATTCGAAAGTATTTAAACGTTTAATTATTTCGAAAAAGGGTGCGACGGTTGTACAAGCTCCTCGCGCTGCATCCTGGGTAACGCCAAAAGTATAACCATTGATCGGCAGGGTAGGCCCTGATTGGTTAATTTCAAACGGAATAACAAAGGCGTCGTAACTGGAAATGATCAGTGCATGACTGAATGCATGGGCAAATTTACTTTTGTCATCAGTATATGGGTGGGAAACCCAGAACAAAAAAATCCATAATGGAAAAAACAGATAAGGAGGAAACGTACGGTGCAGGGAACGGAGACCCAGTGCCGGCGGCTGGAGAGAGTGTGCAAGCGGGCTCTAAGTCGTCGTTATCCAATGACCGCAAAGTTTCAGCAGTGGTGCACTTGGCAGCTGAAACTGATAATACAACAAGCACTGCTACTGCCGTGGCAAACTTGGCTGCAGTAACAGTAAATTTTACAAGGGAAAATGAGAACCCATTTCTGAGAGGTAACAAAATCTTGAGATCTCCAACAATAAAAAAAGCTAATTCAATAGGAGATATTAGAAAGAATAATCCATATCAATCAAGAAAAGAGAATGAAGATAAAACTGCCTCAAACATAGAGAGTGAAAACCGGAATCTCTATGCAAATCTGAAGAGTCTAGAAGAAATGGTGTCAAAGTTAAATAACGAAGTTATTTTACTAAAAAAAGAAAATGAAAACCTAAAACGCATCATTCAAGCGGGTGGACATTCAAACAATAAGGATACCATTGAATACCACACAGATGAAGAAGAACTCGAGCGTGAAATTCATCCGAATAAGAAATCTGAAAGTGATTCTCAGTGGACACTCGTGACAAAAAAACCTAAAAAAAGAGTAACAATAAATATGGAAGTTACTGACGAAGACGAGCCACCAAGAGAAACTGCTTGGGCATTGAAAAAAAGCAAGCCCACAAAGAAAAGAAAAGCAGAATCATCGCCAGAATATATTGGACAAGCAGCACCCAAAACGAGTAATGATAAAACTCAACAGAAAGAAAACCAAAAGCAACCAGAAAATATTGAGCAAGTAACCCGGACATCTGTATTGGGTAATGCAACTACTCAGAGCAATAAAAATCCTAAACCACAGAAAATAATTCAGCCACCACCTATTAATATAGTTGGTGTCAAAGACTACCCTACGATCAATGCCTTGATGAAACATATCACGGATAAAGATTACAAGTTAGTAGCATTAAAGAACGATGTCTGGAAGGTAAATGTACCAGACTCAGAAACATACCGTACACTTACCATGAAGCTTAACGCTGACAAGTTTCAGTGGTATACTTATGAAGATAAGCAAGCTAGACCAATTAAGGTTATGGCTAGAGGGCTACACCATACATGTGAAAGCAAAGATATAATAGCTGAGTTACAGAATAAAGGGTTAGATATACAGGATGCTGTCAATATGATCAAAAAAGACAGAACTGAAAGCGATAAAGGAAACCGCGAACTGGTAAGAAGGGGACTACCGCTCTTTATGCTTACGTTTGGCAATAAAGAAAACATCCAAAATATATATAATATTCGAGCAATTCAAAACATGAAAGTTAGAATAGAGCCAATGAGAAAGAATACTTCAAAGATAGTCCAATGCAGAAAATGTCAAAGTTATAATCATACTCAGAAATATTGTGGGCGTGACGCAAGATGTGTCAAATGTGCTGGTAAGCATCTCACGAGCATGTGTACATTAGACAGAAACACTACAGCAACATGCATAAATTGTAAAGGACAACACCCTGCAAATTATCGTGGTTGTGAAGTAGCTAAAGAATTGCAAAAAATTAGAAACCGTGCAAGAAATTCTGTGCAAAATCAAAGAAACCCTGTTACAACAAACCAACCGAACAATAAGGGATTATACAATCTGCGAGGTAACGCATCATATGCAGAAGTTGCTAAAAATCAAGAATCAACCACAAATGTAAATAATACTGGCCAAGTTCAAATAGATTTCATCAAAACCATAGAAGCTTTAAGTAAAAAACTTGACGAGCAAGCTGATATAAATAAACTTATATTTGACCAATTGAAAACTCTATCATCGCAGTATTCCAACGTGAACAAAAATAAAAATTAATTTACAAACGCTGAGAATAGTAATATGGAATGCAAATGGGCTAATCCATCATATACCTGAGCTAGAAATATTTCTAAACATGCAAAAAATTGACATATGTTTAATCTCTGAAAGCCATTTTAATAGATCTTCATATTGCAAAATACGTGGGTACAGTTTCTACCTGCTATTCATCCAGCAGAAAGGGCAAGAGGGGGATCTGCCATTTTCATTAAAAATAATATAAAACACCATGAAGAAATGAAGGTTGAAACTGAGTCCATGCAAGTGACAACAATCACAATTCAAACTAAGAACAAAGATGTAAGTATCTCAGCTATATACTGTCCACCACGCTATAACTTAAAAAAAGAAGAATATGAAGAACTTTTTCACTCTTTGGGACGATGTTTCATTATTGGAGGTGACTTCAACGCAAAAAACACATTTTGGGGCTCCAGAATTACAACACCAAAAGGAAGAGAACTGTTTAAAGCAGCCAAAAAAATAAAATGCGACTTCCAATCTGGTGGCGCACCTACTTACTGGCCAACAGATCTAAACAAAACTCCTGATCTTATAGATTTCTATGTAACAAAAGGAATATCTGACAACTACATACGGATTGAAAATAATGAAGACCTTACATCAGATCACTCTCCTGTTATCATGACATTCAGCGAAACTATTATTCAAAAAGAAATATCACCAAGATTTTACAACAGGAACACTAATTGGAACCTTTTTCGTGAATTGTTAAATGAAAATATCAAACTGCAAGTGCCAATAAGAAGATCTATGCACATTGAGGAAGAAATTGACAGACTAATTGAAAATATACAGCAAGCAGCGTGGCAGAGCACTCCACGCGAACCTGCAAATAACATTAGAGGCACAAATTATCCACTCGAAGTAAGAGAACTGGTGGCTAAAAAACGTAAAGCACGTAAGTTCTGGCAAATAAATCGAACTGCAGCTAATAAAACCGAGCTAAATAACTTATGTAAAAAACTGAAATCTATTATCAGGAAAGTAAAAAATGAAACAATAGAATCATATTTATCTTCACTTACTGGTCAAAAAGACACTGAATACTCCTTATGGAAAGCAACAAAATCGATCAAGAGACCAAAAAATTCAACAGCACCTATTAGAAATGATAATGGTACGTGGGCTCGTAGTAGTAAGCAAAAAGCGGATCTGTTTGCGAGACACCTCGAAGAAACTTTTCAACCACTACCCAGACAATCTGCGAATGAAAATGTTAATTTTGTACACAGATCAAATGAGCTTGAAATACAAACTGTAACTCTCCGTGAGTTAAAAGAAGAAATAAAAAGTGTAAATCCGAAAAAAGCTCCTGGATATGATTTAATAACTGGGCAAATTATAAAAGAACTACCAGACAAAGCAATACACAAACTTCTGCACATAATCAATGCTGTGTTTAGATTAAGATACGTTCCAAGGCAGTGGAAGGTAGCAGAAGTGATCATGATTTTAAAGCCAAACAAAAACAGTAACGATAAAAAGTCATTTAGACCAATATCTCTGCTTCCTACTATATCGAAGATATTTGAAAAACTACTTCTGAAGAGACTAAAGCCTATAATAAAGGATAATGATCTTATACCTGCTTATCAGTTTGGATTCAGAGAAAAACATTCGACCCTAGAGCAAGTTCATAGAATCACAGATATTATAGAACGTACTCTAGAAACGAAAAATATATGTTCAAGCCTCTTCTTGGATGTAGCGCAAGCATTTGATCGTGTATGGCATAAAGGATTAAAGTACAAGTTACATCGCGATCTTCCCAAACAGTATTATGAAATCCTAAAATCTTACATAACCGACAGGCATTTCCGTGTAAAATATGAAGATGAATATTCGGATCTAAAGAAAATTTCAGCAGGAGTGCCGCAAGGAAGCGTTTTAGGCCCCATCTTGTACCTCCTGTACACACGAGATATACCACTAATGAAAGAAACAACCATAGCTACATTTGCTGACGACACAGCAATTTTGGCAGTTGGGAGTAATGTAACGCAAGCTACAGAAAAATTACAAACATCAATTAATACAGTTAGTAACTGGATGAAGAAATGGAGAATTAAGCTCAATGAAACAAAATCGGTTCATGTGAATTTTACTAATAAAACAAACTATGTCAGTATACCAATCGTAATAAACTCTAAACAAGTCCCTTATGCAAATACAGCAAAATATCTAGGGATGACGCTTGATGCCAAACTTAAATGGAAAGAACATGTCAAAAAGAAAAAGAACGAATTAAACATCAAATACAGGAAAATGTATTGGCTCATAGGTAGAGACTCGGAACTATCTATACATAATAAATTGCTCCTATATCGGCAAACTCTGAAACCTGTGTGGACTTACGGAATACAGCTTTGGGGCTGTACTAAGAAAACAAACGTTAAGATAATTCAGACGTTCCAAAATAAAGTACTTCGGAATATTGTAAATGCCCCGTGGTATATTCGAAATGAAGACCTGCACCGTGACTTAAAGATGGAAGACATCAATGAAGTAATTGCAGTTTATGCTGCCAAACATGATTCACGCCTTCAACAACATGAGAATATCGAAATCCGTCGTATGCTGGACTGTGCGATAGCAATACGACGCTTACAAAGAACCAAACCAATGGATCTAGTGATTACAAACTAAAATAATACTATATTATAGCAAATATTTATTTAAATAAATAATTATATTTATCTTTGGGACTAGCCATTGGGCTTTATCCCAACAAATGTGAATTAAGTTAAGATAGAAAAATTGCTAGATGACTTATAAAATAAGTCAGTTGTAATAATAATAAATAAAAAAAAAAAAAAAAAAAAAAAAAAATTATTTCAATAAAATTTTATTTGGGTGTTTTTGTGTAGAGTAAAGTGAATTTTGGCCTGAGAGTGGTTAGTGTCGGTAGGGTACGCGAGTTTGTAATTTTCAGGCGAAAGCTGAGTGTCGTTTTTGTACGAAAAATTAAAGCGCGAGGTGAGCAAACCGAAAAAATATAGTACTGGTTGTTTTATTTGTATTGGTTTGCTTGAGTGCATGCACGTCATTTTGTTTATATATTTTTGTATTTGATATTTTAAAAAACAAAATAATGTTTTGTGTTAATCGATAATTAATGTTTCTTTTTCAGTTTTAAAAAAAATTGTGAATAAAATATTACTATTATTTTATGTCTCAAACATACTACAACTTTTTTCAATCGTCAAAAAAATTGTAAACAAAAAATCAAATATTTATAAAAAATAATAATAATAATAAAATAATAAATTTGATTCCTCCGCTAAAAAGCTAGTGAATAGGTGAGTTGAGGTGGACATCAGCATAATAAAAATTTAACCGGAACCCTATAATTTCATACTTGCCTTCATAAAAATGACATACAGAATGCACAGACACATGAGAAAAAAATACAATACAAACATACAATTGTATGTTATACACTGTATATATACACAAAATGTTGCTCACCTCACGAGGTCGCGCTGTCAATTTTCGTACAAAATCGACACTCTGGTGTTGTTGTGTTAAGAATTAATCAATTTATAATTTTAGGTGAAATTAGTTCAATTTATTACAGCATAATGCTAAGAGCAATTAATTCATTAATAGATTTTGTTTTCAGTACACCTTTGCAGACTACAGATGAATGGTGGCACACTAGAGTTGCTGATAAGAGACGGCAGAATTCAGAGCAGCTCAATAAATGTAATTGTCTTAGGGTAACAGTAGTTTAAATGACTACTTACTGGGAACCCGGACCAATTTATCCTTTCTCTACCCCATAAAAATTTAGTAACTATTGGCCACCGAGGTGATTGCAACAGGGTCGTTCTCAATAATTTAACTAATATCCTTCCAAGTAAATGTAAAAACGGGTGTACGGTGGTCCAAGCGCGTTCCGGGATATTCTATCAATCAATCAATTTTGATTTTTGCAGTAAAATGTATATTATTTAAATATCAATTCGTGAGATTACATGATACGAATTCTAAGCGGCTGCTTCTCTTAAAATTTTCGTTTAACTATATTAATTTTTGCTAGTTCTGAAATATTCTTTAACTTTTATGTTGAGTTAGTACGACCGAGTTCAAAAATAAAAATAATTACTAAATCGACAGGGAAATATTTACGAATTTGATTTGTGCTTAACCTCATTTTAATCAAATACATTATCAAAATATATTTTATATGGTGTCACAAGAAAATCAAAATCATTTGCCGGTATGTAAAATATCTAATGGAAACTTATAAAATTGGATTCATTAGAAATATTCCTATTAAATTTTATATACTACATAAATATTTTATTTTCTGTCTAAATATTTTCCTGAGCAAATAATAATATGTATGTAGTTTCAAAACAATTTTATAAATAAAATAATTTATTTTTCTTTGAAATTAAATTTATTAGTTTATGTTTTTTTGTGTATAATCAAAATCAAACCCACATTTGATCGGCAATGCATTAATTTGAAGTTAGGTCAAAATACATTAAATATAATTATATTCATGATTCGAAAAGCGCCCTTCTTTCCACACTTTTGGTAATTTGTATGTCTTTAGCGAAATGTGCTCTTGTGCCGTTTGGAATATTTAGTGATTGGTAAAAGTAGTATATTATATTCGATTTTATAATTTTTACTAGTTGTCTAGGAAACCAGACCTTGTAGTAAATATAAATTGCAATAAACCGAGCATTTGAGCGCATTGGTTAAAAGTGTTTTGGGTCGGGAGGTACCGTGTTCGAATCCTAACAGGGGAGAGTTGAAAAAACAGGATTTTTCAATACTTGATTGCGATCGGTCATTACTCGATTTGGCTACGGCGTACAGTAGGACGTTAAAATTAACAGCGAAAGAGTTGGGTGAGTTTCGAAAAAATATAAAAATTGCAGTAATAGTGGCGTAAAAGAACAAAAAATTATAGTTATTTATTATAATTTGTTTGTATTTAAAACAGAAAATGACATTTTTTTTAAGTAGCTCCAAAGGATAATTATCTACTAGACAAATCATTTAAAAATGTGTATCAATAATAGAATACATCATAAAACCATTTCATATTAAAATATCATGTTCGGAATATTTAGAATGAATTAAAAGAAACACCTTCTGTAGTAGAATATAAAACTGCACATAAACGTAGAAATTCGGTATCATATCCAAGCCTAGTTCGAAATTTCACGAGAAATCCAGTTTAGTAAATAAATTCGTAGATATTTAGATATTTCACATAGATACAAAAATTACATTAGAGCTTATGTCAGATAAGAACAACGAAATGAAGCATAAAGAGTAAAGACTAAGTTAAATTATAATAAATAAAAATCTTTAAAAAGTGTGGTCATCGGAGTTTGATTCGGTTAAAAAGATTGTTGTGAGGACATCGCGGATGGTCGACTGGTTATTTTGATTGGTATTCAAATTGTTTTTCAATATAGTTTTGAGATATGCAGATAGCAGGTTTCACCAACTATGATGGCATATGATAAAGTTAATGATGTAAGATCATCATTTTAATTATATTTTACAACTACAATACTATATATGAAGTGTTGCATTAATTAATATCAAATGTCCATGTTGAACCTTCAATTATCTTATAAGACAAACTTTCTATTAAAATGCAGCCAAATTTACAAAATAATGTTTTACTGATATGACTGACGATTTAACATTTACATAACATCTTTCAGGAGCCAATCCTTTTTTAGTATATGTTGCTTTTTGTTCTAGAAATGAAAAAAATCTAGATAGTTGAATTAATATGATTACAATTTCCTTTTGATGTTCGAATTTTATAGCAAAATCACTAGTACCATTGCGAAAATTTACATATCTGGATAAAAATCTTCACAAAAATGCGACAAGAATTTCGTCTACAAAATTATAATATAATACAAGCCCTAGGAACTTATTTCTATTAATAAAATTCGTTATCGTACTAAAAAATTCTATAGTGAAATTGCCTCATAAAACAATAAAACATCACCATAAGCCCCATTTCAAAAGATATCCTACTTTCACCCCTCAATGTAGATACATACAACAATTCGAGAAATTTAATATTTTTGTGTACCATATCAATATGGTTAAAGAAAGGAAAAGATACTGCCAACAAGTTTCTTACATTTTTATTTGTAGGTGTTCATAAAGTATAAAATTACAATAGAATAGAATTTTTTTTATTTTTTTTTTTTGGTTTTTATCCATCCATATATGTTTGCGCTCTGCTCCGTATCAAGAAAATAAAGAAAAGCTGGAAAACCCAAAATCAAGTATAAAATGAAAATTAAAAACAATAAGATATTTTTATTTTTTTATTACAACTTTGTCTTGACTTAAAACGAAAAATATTACCCTTGAAAAAATACACATCTTTAAATTTTATAAAGTCAGATCAAAACATTAAGGAAGTGGAACGGAAAAGGCATAAAAGCTTATTGATATAAATTATAATTGAATTTTATTATTATGTTGATGTTTATTATAATTTGCTTAATATTTTTTATTTTATTTAAATTTTATTGACTCCTTAACACATTCTGCCATGTGTGCACCGAATGTCAATTGCAATAATTTAATTTAATACCGATGGTTTTGTTCTGATTGAAGCATGCTGAATCAAATGTTTTGAAGTGCTTAGCATTATTTGAGTTTGTTGCTTTCGATCAACTTTTTAAATCTATAACATAGAGTGCGTGTCAAAGGTTTTCGATTATGAAGTGTAGTGAACTTAGCAGTGGTGCAAGTTACATTAAAGTGCATTAATATTAAATTAAGTAACCAAGTATGTAATTCTTTCTACCGACAAAATGTCACAAGCAAAAGTAGAACTAGTATATGCCAGTGGCAATGTTCTTTAATAGGCTGCTTGTTTGTTCTAATGAAATTATTTTATTTTACATTGAAAATTTATCTCGCCTAGCTTAGTTCAAGTGTGGGGAGGTCTATTTAAACCCCATATATTACAAAAACATATAGCTCACTCAGCGTCGTTCGTTTAGCTTAACTGAAATGTGACACCGTCTTAACGTCACCAAATGCAAAACAATGTGTCTGCTGCCATTCACGCCGACTTACTTCGATTATTTTTTTGAAGGAATATTCATATTGATAGAGTCGATAACGCGTTTAAGGATTAAGGTATTACCAAAGAATATGTACTATACCAGAAGTGAAGACACGAACAAAATAGTACGGAAAGCAATATTTTTTTAAATCCATCTAGCGCTGCGAAAATAATTTTTTTTTATTTAAAGTTTTTAACTTTAAAAATTAGATTTATTTGATTGAAAATATTAAATTTCATAAAAATTGATCAAAATAGTTATTAACTAATTAAATTTTAATTGAAAATTTTGAAAAATAAAAATATAATACATTGAAGTTAGTTACAAGACGTACGCAATTCGTTCCACACTTGAAAACAATTCAAAGTCGCACAAAGCGTATGTATGTAAACAAATAAATAAAAATTATTTTTTTCTACAATAGTTTACTTCTTTTAAGAATTGTCATGTATTTATTTATAGTTATTTATTCATTAACGTCAAAAAATGTTAGTTTCACCTGCACAAATAAAACTAAAATATATTTGACATATGCAAAATTACGCTCGAAACAACGAAGCGATGCTATAATATGAAAGAGCAACAGGCTTAGTATTTGTGGAATATAAAAAAGTCGAGGCGAGGCGGTAATATAAGCTTGAATATGTTAGATTTTTATTATGGAATTTGTTTTATTGTCATTCGTTTTTCTTCGCAGTTTCAAGCATATGAAATATACTTTATTTATATAAAAACACTAACCCAATTGTGTTTTCGGTTGGTTTTCGTTATTTCTTGTGCGATCGCCGATCGCATGTTATATTTTTTTTTTAATTTGTTTTTCTGTTGTTCTACGAATACATGTAGTGACATATGACAACCAGTGGTGCCACCTTTTGACTTGATATTTGTAGCAAATCTGCTACCTTTTTTTTAAATTTGTAGCAGATCACTACATTTTCGAAAAAATAGTAGCGGATTAATAAAATATGCAATATATTTGAAAATAAGACTTTCTCACTTTATTTCAGGTACTTAAATGCAGAACTTACAACAAAATATTAGAAATATTAATATTATTAGGTTGATTTGAATAAAAATATTTCAAAAACTGTCACTTTTAAAAAATTCAAAAATGCTATCACTCGTCGTATCACAACAGATTGTAAATTAAATAAAATAATATATATATATATATATATATATATATATATATATATATATATATATATATATATATATATATATATATATATATAAATATATATATTATAATATATGTATTATTTATATATCATATATGGTTGTCCCAGTAAGAAGTTCAGACTTAAAGATTTAATACAACAAAAACGACTTAATTTATTTCCAAATTTATTTTTTAGTTTGAAAGTACAATCCTCCTGATTATTTATGGAAAATGAGTTGGCACATATTTTCGGCAACCGCGGCGATATTTTCGGCTGAACGAACACAACTAGCACTGGTACGTGTTGGATTGCCGACAAGGTAGCCCGTATCATGCACTTTATGCACAAACTTCTTGATACACAAACTTCTTGATCGGTGTGAGTCCCGTGATTTGACCAAATTTTATACGACGTTTTCTTGGAACCAGTGGAAATAAATTTCTTAAACAAACAACAAGAAAAATGGGCACAGCAAGTACTTCACAAGCTTTGATTAGGTAAGAGAAAAATACCCATTTTCCAAACCACATAGACCAACCGCGACACATTTAATCTCGACGAAACCGGGTTATTTTATAAATTGTTACCAGATCAAACAATGTCGGTTAAAAATGACGCATGTGTAGGAACTAACAAAGTAAAGAGAGAATTACAGTCATGTTAGGGGCAAATATGACTGGCATTGAGAAAAGCCTGTTTAAATAATTGACAAATTCTTAAAACCTCGGTATTTTAAACATATTCAAACAAACCCAGTGATTTACCGCGCCAACAAAAAAGCATGGATTACGTTTATCGAATGAAAAAACTATTTGTGACATATCGACAAAATATATCACGCATAAAACCGAAAAATTTGAAAAACCGCCGATAAATGCGCTTTACATTTAGAAGTATCCGGAATTAGATAAAGAAAAAACGAATATTTACCGTTCGCGATACGACCAGTATAATTAAGCCTATATAAATTAGGAAATAATCCAGAACTTTAACGTAAAATATAGAAAATATTTATTAAAACAATCACAATTGAATTGGAATCGAACAAATTTTACAAACCAGCTTGGTCTGTTGCAGCTTAGACTATCGAAAACTGTTTCCATAAACCATGGTTAGTACAAGGTGTCATTAGTGGAATTGCTACCAGTCAACTAATTCGATCTATGCAATCCGATATCGAAGAAATTTATTGGATTAATCCAATAATTAATGCAATTAATAAAAATGTAAAATTTGTGATTATTTGAAGGTTGATGACAATTTGATCATATCTGAAGATGCCATTGATGACAGCTTTACATATTCAGTTCGCCGAGACAATCTAGAATATATTAGCTTTAGTCCTGATGATAGTGACATTGAAATAGTAGTCCCAAGTGTAAGAGACGTCGAACGTTCACTGTTCGTGAACGCAGAATTTTTTGAAGTAGTCATCCATATTGTGTAAATGAGCTGGATTTAATGTTATAAATTAGAAGGAAAAGTTGAAGAAATTAAAATTCACTTTTGTAAGTAAAGTTGTTTCTCTTTACTTACTCGTATATGGGAATTTTTCTAAAGGTTTATTATTGAAATATTATGTATTTTTCATTTATTTAAATATAAGTATACATTCAATTAAACTATATCTTTCTTAAATTCATTAACAGTTGATATAACGAACTACATTTTATTAAACTCGATATAACGAAACCTTAATATAAGAAAACTGAATATAACGAACAAATTTTATGGTCTCTTGCGATTCGTTATATCCAAGTTCGACTATACATATTAAGTGATGTTTATTTCAATCTACAATATTTCATTTTGTTCTTTTTGACAATATATTCATTTTTTTATATTCATTTTTATGCACTTTGGTCTTTAATTTTTGACCAGGCTGTCAAAATTAGTAAGTGGAATCGTTTCGAATAGGTTTTATAAACTTATTCAAGATAGCGGTAAAGTATATCTACACAAATAAGTATAAGATTATAAAATGTCTTAAGGATTAAATAAATAAGTTGTACTTATTTAAACATAAATCGTTTTCAATCATTTACTTAAACTGTGGATATTCAATCTGTGATCTAACGACACATTTTAACTTACATTTGTTCTGCAGGTATTGTGGAAATTTAAGCGAAGTATCGTAATTTAAAAATAAGCCAGCATCTTCCCACAATCTTCTTCTTTATCTTTATAAAATCATTTAAATATTATGCAAATTACCAAATTCAAGCCGACAAATTTTACTCTTAAAAAAAAATATAAAACCAACAATTAGCATACCATCATCTCATGCCACAAATACTCTTCATTTACATATTAATAATTTTATATTATCAATTACAAAATTTTACATATTTTGATGATACCGATGTACCAAATTTGATAAAAATGCAAAACAGAAAATTATAAAAAGATGAAAACACATATCTACAAATATATCCCATCATAATTGAAATAAATGTGTACTTAGTGACTTATCACAAAAAAACAAAACACACTGTGTCTCCGTATTTTGTCACCGTATTTGGTTTTAAAGAAACAAGTTTTTTTTAATATCTGAATAATAATTTAAAAACATCATAATATTTTATACAGCATATTCACCTGAATTAGACGAAATTTTTGTTATTTTATGTGGATGTAAGAATTCTGTTGAACTAACCAAGTGTTTGTAACCAAATGTAATGCTTCTAACCAATATTATGTATTTTAGAAAGTTTCAATAAGGACACAGTCACAAAATCGAATAACATATTATGTCAAAAAATAATATTACTTAAACGTTGTTTTCTAGTTGAATGCTTGCTCGTATGTTATACAAATTTATTACCAGAATAATCGGAAACTGTTATTTTTGCATAAACATTTAAAATACTCAAACACTAAAATACACTAAGGGGATAAATTTAAGTAAAACTGCAATAAAATTTAAAATTTTCCGTTTCCAGGAACTAATCGAATAAGAACACTATTTTTTTATGTTCGAATATTTATCGAATTTAATTTTCCGGTCTAAAAATCTACTTATTTATTTATTTTATATTTTGGACATACATATGTGCTAACATTTCAAAATATCATTAATACAGAGATAATATTTTTGTTTACACAAAATAAAGTAACTTTTTAGTAGTTTAACTAACATATTTTCTCAGTATTATCTGACATGTATCCGGTGTATCAGATATCTGTACACAAAATTTGCTGTCGTTCCACCATAATTACAATGATGTTGTTTTTTAATTTGTTAAATTTCATTGATTAAAATTTAACTAAAAATGTTTTGCAACGTTATTAAAATTTTCATTTGTTAGAAACGTGAAAACAACTATGATACCAATTTTCCGTTGATCACTACGACGAAAAGTGATTTTAGTGAGAAACATATGACTATGATTCTTCTTCACTAGTTTTGCAAAAAGACTTCAAAATACTTTCATATGGACAAAGAACGTTTTCACCAATATTTTTGGACCAGAGCAAATTTTAATTTGAAATTTTAAACTTCATAAGGCCGATGAGAGCAAATAAACCTAGACGAAAATTTAACAAATTTTGCAAATACCAAAAGTAAGTTGAATTATATATTCTTTTAGATTGTGATTAAAAGATATAGATAATAATATACGGTTGTTACAGGCCATTGCTGGTACGAATCAAACCATCCAGATCAACAATCCGGCTACTCTCCTCTCAAAACTCCCTGCACAATTCGTTTGGGGTCGGCTCGCAGATTGAGCCAGCATACTCGCTGTAGTTTATTTTATGAACGAAACCATGCAATTTCACTAATTGTTCGTATAATTCCAAAAAAGAAATCAAATTCTTCCAGCGGATCCTGTACGTCAACAGATCAGTCTGCATGTCAACAGACATTGGAATGTTACATTTCTTTATGAAGTGCGTTGGAACTGATCAAAATTCCTTTTTGGAAAGGAAAATTGGATTTTGATTTTCCTACTTTTAGATTAAAAATTATATTTTAAATTTCTTCTATTATTTTATCTTGAGTTTTTTCAATTTTGCCTTGTGAATCTTTTTCGTGCAATTTGCTATTTAAAATATCAAACCAGTCGTTTACCTAAAGAATAAAACTATGGTAATATTGACAAATAATTTTTTTATATTTCACTTACTGGATGAGATACTGTTTTTCCATATATTATAAATTTGAAATCTAAGTAATGATTCCTTAAAAGTTTTACCAAATGTGGCTTGTCAGCAAATACAGCCCTTTTCTATTGCTGTTATACGGATGCAAACAGAATGCAGATTTTTCAGTAATTCTAAGTGATTTTCAGAGACTACTGTTTCCATCTCTTAAATCATTGGTAATTACAATTACTTTGAATCCTGTTGCATACAGTTTTTTTACTATTTAAAACCAAATTGGCTTGTTTAAAGTTTGGTCGAAGTCATAAAATGACAGTTGTTTCCAGTTACAAAATACTCAACGAGCCGTTACTACTTGAACATAATTAGATGGGTTTAAAAGTGTGTCACAATTCCGCTCATAGTCACAAGATTTTTTAATTCCGTTTCATCAAGTAACGAATATCATTCCATTAACGTTTTAAAACAAAATGCAAAATCTCTGTGGAAATAACTATTTTATTTACAAATTTACCTTGTGTAGACTCACCTGAAAATGGGTTGCATGCTATTGCATGTGCAATGTCTTTAACTTTCCAATGGGGTTTTTGGAATTTTGAATTTCCGGCCAAGAGTAAATTTTTTTTAAGTTCTCTTGCAATATATCAAAGATGTTTCTCTTGCTTTCTTTTCTTTAGTTTGACTAACCAGTGTTAAAAAAATTGGGTACCTTTAAATTTTCTTCATCACTAAATTGAATAATATCCATATCCATAATAATATCCATATAAATTTAATTATAAACTTTAAAAATCTTACAACGAATTTTCTAAAACCCATTATTCATTGTGTCTTGCAAAGTATGAGCTTAAGCTGTAAATCCATTTACTTTTGATATTCTAAAGAATTTTTGATGTGAAAACATCTTTAGCGGCAGCAGTAACTAACAAAACTATATAAAAAAATGTAACGGAAATCACGACAAAATGTAACAGAAATGACGAAACATACAAAAAAATTACGAGAAGCTTATTTGAACAAACCGATCACAAATTATATGAATGTATGTGTGAAAATCGGTTCGAATAAAATGAAATAAAATATAAAAACAAAATTCAAAGTACAGTTGTTTGCACTAAAACAAAACCAACAACTATGTCTATTTTGATGTTTAATTGAAAGTTTATTAGCAAAGCCTTCTATATAGAATAAAAATTATATAAAAATTCTAAATTTTTAAATTTGGTTTTTGAATGGGGTATGCTATGAGAACTGGTCGGGAGAAAATGGAAGTTTATAGTGCAAATAGAAATATGGCATTCGCGATTTGTATATAGAGCGTAGGACAAGACATTTTAAATCTATTGAATTAACAGATATGTGAACACTTCAAAACACGTAAGATCAAAAACTCTACTACCGTGATATTTTGAAAAAAATCAATTAAAAGTTTAAGATATTTTATGTAAACAAATGTCAAATAAAGATGTTATGTTGTGTTAATAATATTAAAATGTAGATGGTGCAAATGAAGCATTAACAATTTAAACGTATTTTAATTTAAAAATTATATTATAATTTAAAATTATTTATGTATTATTTTAAATTGAATTATTGTGAACATTTGATTTACGCTCTCTAAACAAACTGCGATTCTAGATGTCCTTCCGCAAGCTTTACCAGTTTTCAATACGAGTTTCATGGTGTGATAGTTCAATTCCTTTTTGTAGATGGCTATAGTACAGGATGGGTATTCTTATTTTGTCGTTTAAGCAATTTACGCATTAATACGAGTATTTGCATACATAAAACTTTTGCTTTAAACATAAAATAGGTTTATTTATTCAGAATATACGTTATAATGGTAAGATCATACTCTTTATCGAATTGTTGCAATAAATATTCATAAAATTCGATATTAAATTCGAAATCCAAAACAAGTTGGTTTACTTTGGGCTCAAGAAGAAAACCAACACCAAGATTGCCGAAGTGATCTTCACTGGACTGCGTTCCTAAACTCTACATTGTAACAATATTATTAACAACAGTTTTCAATATTTCTTAAACTTACATTTTTGCCACAGACATGTGCATTTTGGGGTTCACAAACTATTTTCTATATTGTTATGCAAATGGCATTTTGAACTCTACCCGGAAGTAGACTAAAAGCTTTCAAAATAAATGGCTAAACTTTACTTATGAAGGGTAACTGGAAAATCAGGTCTGGCGAGTATTTTTTGAAAATTTTTGTTTACAAGATTGTGCATCTAGTATTTTTAGACAATGCAAACCAATTTTTCCGGAAAACTTTTTCACATTTTCCGATTTTAAATTTTTGTAAAAGCGTGGGTGAACCCTCATATTCTAAGGTATAAAACAAATAATAAACGAATTATAAACAAATAACTATAAACAAATTATTATTTTCAATGTAAACACAGGTTCAGTGAACACAGGTTCAGAAAATTTATTTCTAATTTTTTAAATCGTTTTAATTGCAGCTGACGCTGCATCTAAAGTATAAAACTATTTTATTTCGCGTTACAACCATCCGCGGAGAACGCCAATGCTAAGCGCCTTTAAGGAGTTCTTTTTGAGAATTACCAAAAATAATAAAAAAAAGGTCTGTTTGGCAACAATTTTAAATAATAAAAACAATGAATTTGTTTTAGAAAAATGTATTTTTCTCATTAATTTCATGGTCTTCATTTTCATCCTATTCATTTTCGTAGCAAAGAAGTCCTCGATTTTTATTTTACATTATTTAAGAAACATATATTTAGCAAGGTACCCTGTATAAAACATTTTCTTTCATGATGAGAATTCTACGCGTCTTTTAGCTGCGCGCCATGTCGCCTCAATCCTATTTGTATAACTACCAGATTCAGGGTCAACAAAATTTAGGGAATGATTAATTTTTACATGGATATATCATTCGTTGTTAACATTCCTTTTTTTCGTTAATTGCAAACATAAAACGTGTTTGCGTCCTGTTTTTATACCGGCAATGATATTACAACCCCGACTCTCTTTTGATCTGTAAAACTAACTTTGTTAAAGAATTTAAGATTAAGGGTTGTGGAAATATAAGAACTCACCATTCCAAACGTCCATTGACCTTCAACGTGGCGATGGTATTTTTTTTAGCAAATTTTGAATCGTTTATATCAAACTAAATTCCATTTTTTATTTCCGTCTTTCGTTAGCTTTAGAGGATTTTTACATAATATATTAGTGCATAATAATTGGAAAACTTTTGGAAAAGCTTCCAATTCTATTAAAGTTCAATTAATCCTGACCATCCATCCTCTATTTTAGCCTTGTAGAAGAACATAAAAACTTTTATAGGGCTGTTCATTTTAATTAATTTAATATAAACTATTAAAAACACGTTAGTTTTACTTTCAAATAATGTACTACCGATAAAAACAAATGAATATCAATATGTGTGTAATAACGTATTTTCGAGCATTTCGGCGATAAAAAATTAAAGTAAAAATTTTGTATTATGTACACCGTAACGCATTTTTGTGCATATCATCGAAATAAAAAACGAAAAAAATGAAAATTATCCAGGAAGATATGATAAATTTCCGAAAGAATTGGCTTGCACCACCTAAAAACTCTAGTTAAACAATAGTGTAAAATGTTTTTTTTTTCACAAAATACGCTCATTACCTGTTTTTCAGTTATCCCTCGTAAGTACAATAATGCCAAATAAATTTAGCCACTGTACCTTTTGTTTAACTGACTAATAAAATAAATTTGAAATAAATAATGTAAATAGTTACAAATAATATAACAATAATATTGTTGCCAGTGAAATCTATTAAATTGGTGATCATAAAATATAATCCTTTTTTTTGAAAAATAATTTATATCTTTGCTAATATTGTAAAATATTTAAATAGTTTATTTTAAATTACATAAACGAATTTATAATTTTATTTTAATTTATTAATTTTGGACTAGCGCCATAGCAAATATGAAGTACTAATAAATTTTTACGTGACGTTTACAACCATGTCATTTATACCATTTTGTTAAATTCATACAATGACAGTTGTAACAATGTTCTAAAATGTAGAGTTTAGGAACGTACTGGCTGTCAATCAATGTTTAGCCTTGAAACATATGGTCTTAACTTTTTGACCATCGAGTTTCTTAAAGAGAGCAACGAGTTCCAAGGGATATTATTTCATGCCTGATATAGTGCCATTAAGCGTTCTTGGTTTTCATTCGACAGCACTTTCCACGTACCAATTCTAAACCACGTGTCCGTTAACGTAAGCGTGGGTCTGGTTAATTTTTGGTGGTATTCATATTAAGGATTAAGGATTTTTGGTATTCATATTAAGGTTTTTAAGGGTTTTTAAGGCTGGGCGATCCAATTAAAGCCTACATGTTCGTTTAAAAGTATTTTACGAGGTACGGGAGTTCCCACCAACCACAGGGGCAAAACAAATTTAAAATTTCATAGTTAAATGTCAGCAATCAGAATGCGTTCGGTATAAGCAATCGAAAAATTTGTTATATCTTGTGGCAGGTATCATAATTTTAGATCGGATTACGATTTTGAGAAAATCTTTTTTTCGGATAAATCTAATATAAATCTTTATTAGCACACACACAACGATTAAGTTTTAAATCGTAATAAAATTATATTTTTTCATTTCTTAAATTTCTTGTTCGTTTTATTAAAGACCATGGGTACTAAAGTTGTAGGTGACCTAACACCCAACAAGAGTGATCTGTTTTTTGTAATATTAAAAAAAACACATTAAGTATTTTGGAAATTCAAATTTTTTTATTGAAAATGATAGTTGGTTCTATGCCATTTATGTATGAAATACAACATTGTTTATGTAACTACTAAGGCTCCCATTAGAGGCTTGCATCCGAAAATCATAATTTTCGATTACTTTTTCCAATAAAAGCAGTTCAATGGCCTTAATTTCCAAATGTTGTTCTTAAGTTCGTGAATTGTTCGTGACTTTAAAAAAAAAACCAAAGATTTTATTTAACGGTGCATGAAACCGCATTACTTTGGCGGCCAATTGGCATCAGAACTTTTAAAAGTATGCATTATCGAACTTGGTTGCCAATAAGCCGAGTGATTATCGATTTGTTTGACATGTGGCACAATCTTGTTGAAAACAACAATGATCTAAATTAATTTCATCTGATTTTGCCTAAAAAAAGTGATCACTATTTACTGTTACGCAATCAACACCAAACAGTATGTTTTTCTGAATTGAATTTTTATGAATAACATGAAGACTTTCAACCCTCTAAATGCAAAATATTCCTTTATTAACTTATCTGTCGGAGTAAAAATGAGCTTAATCTTAAAAGATGATTTATGAGAAAAACGTTCATTATATTTGTGCATTAAATCAATAACCCGACCACGTTGCTAATGGTCAGCTGTTTTCAAGTATCGAGTTGCTTGAATATTATAAGTATGGATAACTAAATCAACGGGTAAATTCGATGTAAAGTGGTCAACGGTGAATAACCAAAACACGTTCTTGTGTTGCAATCAAAAAAAAAATCAACATCATTACAGGCTAAATTTGACTAGCCCAACGAATGATTTTAAACACAATCTATCACGGCTTTGTGATTATATAAGCCAACACCATGACAATCGCTATACGACAGGTAGGTGATATTGTAGGTGATAGGTGCATTGATTTCTTCTTTATACATAAGCGACTAAAGTACGCTTTATGCATGAGTGTATTTATGTATGTATATAATATACATTTTTACTTTACAGTTATTATAAAATATATTTAAAACTTTATTAATTGAAATAGTATTCTAAAGGCAGCTGCACGTATGCAGCTCGTGCGCTGCTCATATCAGCCTCATACCAACCAATCTAATCAACACATCTAAACCATGTGACAAGATTTACCAATCAAATCACTCAAATAACATAAAATAAAAAACAAAAAAAAAATTATAAAGAATAAAAAAAGTTAAAATAAAGTAAAAACATTTTTAACTCGGTTTTTACTTTGTTTTTATTCTTTATAATTTTTTATTTAAAAATGTTTCATATGTATTCAATATCTGAATTAATAATAATTTCTGATGGTCGTTCAATGATCGTTGAACAGATCGGACGTGTTTTTTTCGATCTCTTCATTTTTTAAATTTATTTGTGGTATAAATTGTGTGGTGGTTGGATAGTGAGTGTGTGTGTTGTGTAATGGATTACAACCCAGATATAAATGGAACTCTGTCGCATCTAGATTTTGTCTATCATCTTAGATTTTATTTTTATATTTATGTGTACAATTTTTTCTTGTTGCTTGCTTGTTGCCGGTTTGTTTTGTCTTTTTCGCTCCATTTTTTTACAGTGGGTAAAAATCGAATAGCATTTGGCATAGTATAAGTATACGGTGTTATAAAAACCATCTAGAAGCTTTTAAATGTTATACATGCATTTATTTTTTTTCCTTTTTTTGCTTTGTCTTATTCGCATATAATTGATTGTGGCTGTTTTGTTTGGTTGTTTCTCATTTTAGGAGAGTGTATACAGTAAACCACAGTGTAAAAGCCAAAAGTAATGATAATATTTTGAAGTGAATATGTTAAAGAAATTGTACTAAACTGGGAGCAGTTATTGTACATAATGAGAACTTAAAAATAAAAATAAAATATTTCTAATTTTTAAATAATTGCCAAAGTAATTTTTTAATTCAAATTAAATAAATTCGTATTAATTTTTCTTATTTCATAAGTAGAGAAATTATCTTATTATGTTTCGTTGATTGTTAGTTCAGGATTTTGCTTTACGATTTTAGCATTTTGTTTAACAGGTGATCGTCGAGTTGCGTCGACGGTGACTTGTTTAATTGGTTTGTTTTTTAATTTGGAAAAGAACGTTAATTATATTGATCGTAAATTATGGTAATGCATATTTGCTACATGGATTTTATTAAGCCAGTTTGGATTGCCTGGTTTAAGGTGACATTTTTTGAGTTGACATTTGATGTGAATCGATTGTGTTTTTTTTGGGGAATGGCGTGTAGGTCTTTGTTGGCTGTACTTGCTTTGGAGTTTCTGTGAGGTTGGGCTGTTGGACGGGAGTTAGGGGTGCAGCAGAGTTGTTGGTGGCTGACTTGTTAAGGCCAGTTCGTTCGTGGCCGTTTTGTTTTTGGCGATGTTTGGGTTGTGGGTGGGATGGCTTGGGTTTTTGGAGATGTTAGCCGTGGTTTTCAGAGAAAAATTACAGAATGCAGAGTAGTTCATTATAATTTTGATTGACCAATTCTGTCACTACTGACATAACATTCCTTTTCCTACCTCACAAAAAATACTAACTATCGATCGCTTAGGTGTCTGTAACTAGGTCGAGTCTGTTATAACTAGCATTCCATCCGCTTCTTCAGTTTTGTTATATGTAACGCGGGCATTCGGTGGTCCCCGACATTTCGGAAGTTCCTGGTTCGTCCTTGGCCGTACATTCTAATCAATCAATCAAATATCCGAATTAATAATAATTTCTAGAAATAATATAAATAATGATGTTTTATTAAATATTGGTGTATTCTCCTGGTCCATTCTTTTTTTCACAGATCCTTTAAAGCTCACGAAAATTTCACGAACTTAAGGTTTGTTTGACTTACGCAATTTTTCAACTTACGCGAAAACCTTTGGAACGAATTAATCACGTAAGTCGAGGACTTACTGTATTCTAATATTTTTAATTTTTTAATCTTTACTTTTTAGTAAAAAGTAGTTACTCACATACGAATACAATTTATAATAAATAACTGCAATGCAATGTATATGTATATCCACTATTTGGTTGTATATATCCACTCATTGTTAAAAAATTCAACCAAAGGAAATATGGAAACCACCAAAATTATACCAGACCCACGCTATGATAACGGACAAGCAGTCCACGAAATCAGGAATTTAATGTAAATTCTTGATATATATCTTGAAATAAAAGGACAGCGTGTCAGTCACGTTCTGCAGGCCTATCCTAACGGATGGTTCAGCGATATCTGAGAGGGGAGCCGCCATTTGACAGTCGCAATTTTTGTTTTCAGCGTTGATGGCTCTTCTGAGTAGAGAATGACTTGTCTTCCTCGGGTTGTCTATATTCTAGAACAATACGAAGAACGAACTCGGGATAGAATCCTATGAAGCCAGAATGTTGATGCGATACGGGCCAGTAAGAACCGTTTTATTATTATGTAATGTCCTTTTTATGTATACTAATAATTAAACAAAAAACAATAGTTGGTAGGTTACAAGCTATAACATGCTTACTAAATTTAAAATTTAAAGCTGTTTGCACCTCGCTTAAATATTTCAGATACTTTAAAATTTAGCAAATATTGACGCCGTTATGATATACAAAAAACTAAACATTTGTGGCGAGAACCTGTCATGAAATAAGGATGTTATGGATCAGTGGACAGAACAATTCTTAAATGATATTACTTCTAATTCATTTATAGCGGAACAGTTGTATAATTCTGATGAAACTGCCTTCTTTTTTAAAATGGTGGACGGGAAAACACTTTTCGCTCTAAAGAAACTACAGCAAGTGACAATAAAATTATTAAATAAAGAGCCTATGCAAGAAATTATCTGAGGAAGTGAGTACATAGGAGCAATATTGATGAAATTTCGGAAATAAGTAATAAAAAGTTGTGGCGAGAAGTTGGACTCATGTTCCTTTCGCTTTTCTAAACAATTGCTTGCAATAATTTAACTGAGCGTGGTATTATGTATATCGATAGTTTTAGAACAACCCGAAGAACGCGAGAATCAAATTAATTACGAGAATAAATCAACCCTTTCTAATACTTCAGCAGATAAAAATTGAGTTTTCAAGTAGCCGTAGACAGGATTTTACTTCACAAATATTATCATGAAGATGTAAAAAGTTTGAATACCTTTCGATATACTGATATAACAACATTTTTGCTGATTATTCGATTTGTTGTTACCAACACATGGTAACAATGCTCTACTAATTAACAAATAGAGACATAATCAGAAAACCCAACAATAGTTATATTAATGTGTGCGTATTTTTTTGCTATAAATGGATTAATTGTCCAATTCTGTCTACCCACTTTTACATAACAGAAAATAGGCAATAATATATTATCTGATAGTAGTGTTAAAGAATTTATTGTCAGAATCACGACAAAGAACGATAATTTATACTCTTATGATTTTTATATTTCGAGACTATTGTAATTTACATAAAATTTAGATGTTTACCAATTAAAAATACGAAACAAGGACTTTTTTTATACCTACATAACATATAGGAAGGACATGATTTAGAACGTAAATTAATTTATTAATTCTTTCATGCTAAAACCGTAAATTAATTAGTTTTGTGCAAAATTGACGGTAGGTATAATATAAATAGTTTTTCATTTGTATTAAGACTGATTTTGATTGTTTACAACAAACATTTGGAAAATTAACAATTTGTGTTGTCAGCCGTTTTAGTTCGGTAACTGCCATTTCATATTTATTACACATGATTCAGATAACGACGAGTATTGAATTCTCGGACCTGGGCGAAGTAAGTATTTTGGCATAGTACGGACATTTTTTCAGAAAAAATTTATAAAAAGTTAGCATAAATAGCTAAAAACTATGTTGGGAAAACAGACCAGTTTCGTGTTAAATTTTACTCGCTGACCAGGACAAATCTAATATTCATGTGCGAAAGAAGAAAGGTTACATAAAATGGTACGTTGATCAGATTGATTACTCCTTGCAGTGGTACTAGAGTGCCAAACCCTGCCTTCTTACAATATTAAGTATCTATTAATTTAGACATATTGAAACATTTTGAGCATTGTATGCAATAAATGTCAAGTGGTTTCATTGTTTCATCTTAACATTTATTGACTAGTGAACCACTCACTATAAGTTAGAAGTTTCTAGATATAAATCACACAACTCTTCTGTGCACTATTTGCAGGTGACCTATGTTACCCATTTATTACTTTTATCTTTTAAGAGTATTCCGCTATTTGCCATCAAACATTTTTGGAGAGCGTAGCAATCTGCGCTATCCTCATGTGATGTGAAGTTCTGCTCAGACAGGTCATGTGTCCTAGATCAAAACAAGTGGTAATTGTACGGAGCAATGTTTGGTAAATACGGCGGGTGGAGTAAAACTTCACAATTGGGTGTTTTCACGTATAGGTTGCGATGACGTCATGACAATTACCGTCACGCTTGTAGACAACTAAAAACATTTATGTTTGTGCAAAACCATCAGGAAGACTACACGAAAAAAAACCTCACTCGTCGCCCGTTAAGATGTCCACCGATACGACATGGAAATCGAAAGCTTCGAAATGATTGTTGTGAAAATCATAGAAATTGGACAGAAGGGCAATAGTTTAGACAACTTAATAATGCCGAAAAGCTAAGAGTTGTGCAATAAGTGCACAGGTACAGTGGAGACACTGTTATGGTAATGGTTGGAATTATGAGAGGTAGAGCTAATCTCGCTTTCCCAGAGGGTAACTTATCGAAACGTATCAATGAGATACCGGAACCTTTCGTGGTTCCATTATTAACACAAATCGAATCAGAATTCATCTTAATCCATTACAATGCCCGGCCTCACAGCAAAAATCACAACAGACTCAGGAAATCTATTTGTCACTGTTGCCAATACGATCCTCGGATCTAAATCCGATTGAACACACATGGGATTAACTTTAACGAAGCATTCTACAATATTGAGCACTAATAAGAACGCGAGTGCAACTATGTAATCTCCTTCAAGATCACTGGAGACAAAGTCGACACAATGTATCTTCTAGAAACAAAAATCAAAACAAATTTCAGACAATGGCAACCTAAAAACCATTCTTTACATTTACACTTCGTCGTTGTAGAATTATTTTTGTCTAAGTGCCATTTTGGTCAAATTGAGTATATATGCCAATCCACTAATTTGACGATTAGGAATTCGAATTTGTCAGTTAAAATCGTCTATCTCCGCTAGTTTTGGAGATAGTGACTGATGATGTTGTCTAAGTCTGCATATTTTTTGATCGTTGGTGTATCAAAAATCAAGTTGGTGTATACAGTGGTACATCGTCCAAACGTTGGGAGAAAACAAAATTATTTATAAAATTACAGGGTGCCAACGTTGTTCGACATTTTCATTCGTTTGACAGTGGCTTAAGTCATAATTATTATATTTTGTATTTTAATAAAGATTAATTTTAATAATTTTTACGAAAAAATGTATTTGAATTATTATTTGTACCTATTCTAAGATTTGTGTTTAATTCAAATTGAAAATAACTTAAAACCTATAATGGCAAGGGTTTAGAATACATTTTGTATGACATAGACAAAACTTCGACGAAAAACCAAAATCATCGAAAAAGAGAAAACATTTCTGTTTTCCTAAATTAAGTTGAATTGATTTTACTGTACAATTTAACACAAAACAACATTTTATTTACATAAATCTATTTTCACTTAAATATATTTTTATATGAAAAAGTAATCCAAAAGCTAAATGTTATTCACCTCACAGCGTAGCAATTAGAAAAAAACTCTCGAGTAGAGCATATCTGCATCAAAACTTTAAACCAATTATAACCGCTTAGCGCCTAAATGTATGTAATATACAAATTCATAGAAAAATTAGTGCTTAACGTTTCAAAAAGATGAGAATAAAATAATACACAATTTTATTAAAAATTGCGTGTAAATATACAAAATTCTCGTTCGTTAACTCGAGAATACAGAAAATAATCGGGGTGCAGAGTATTTGTGATTGACGACTAGTCGGATTAATTAAAATTTGTGATATGAAAAACTTCATTTCAGTTTCTTAAGGTTGAGGATTAGCTTAATGAACGCCAAATGAATATTACCCCATAGCTTATGAGCAAGGTCCCTACTAGTACTGATATTGCGTAAGTATGTCCGTAATAAAGAAAGTCAGTCGAGAGACATATTTAGAATGTAATGTACAGGTCTGTGTTTTGTAAAATAAGGGCTTACGGCTGGAAAAAATAACTATCCACCAACAATAGTTTATAAAATTAAATCAATATCGAAATTTTCCGACTTGAATCGAAAAAAATGAATTCTTTTGTTTTTTTTTTGTGCTTACGTGTCCAAAATCATAATAACGTTTGTATCAAATAAGATTACCACCATCTTTACTTTTATAATTATTTTATTTTATTTTCATATTTTTATTTTGATGTGCATTATAAAGTGGCTTATCTTTATCTTTAAGTTATAAAACAGATCAAGAAATCGCATTAAGAAAATTTAAAAACATTTGAAAACATATTTTAGAGATTTTGTTTAATGCCGATGCGCTTTCATCATTTTGTTTACTAAACATTTTGTGATTGCGCACCCATAAAAATTTGAAATTGTTCTAGTTTTTAAAAGATTGTTCACGGATCTAAAGCCTTCTTTAATCTTCTGCTGTGAAACCAGTTTTATTTGCAAATAGCTGCTGTTTTCTTTTCCGGAACTTAGACATCAACTCTTATTTCGATGAGCTGTTAACAAACTTCACTTGTAAATATATAAGCATTTGCTTTTTGAACTAGTTCTTGTTTGACCGTGTGGTATCGTTGCATCTAATTCAATAAATTTAGCTTCCTCAATTTGATTAGGCACTACTGACGCCCCAAGGTCTGTATGATTGAGTTAACAAATAAAGCAAAGTTATAATATCTAAGAAGTGTGATTTTACTACACATCGTTTTAGTAACACTGAATCCAATAATTTCAATTTTTTGTTAAGTGGCGGATGTGGCGTAATAAATGTATACACATAGCTAAATGTAATGGATATTCTAACGAACATTAAAACATGATAGACTCAATTTACTCAAGATTTCAACAAAACTAAAATGGGTTATTCGTATTATCAGATATATAAATAGAAATATAAACTATAATCCACCGGTATTATACATTATTAGGGTTGAATTCTTTTTACCTTAATAATACAGTAATTCGAAGATGTATGGTTATCCCTACTTTTATCATAATATTATACAGTATTCCTTTAACCGTTCTATTCTTACTTTCGTTTTTGTATTATTATTCGATTTAGTGTATCCAATTTCTATGTTCTTAAATTAAACATAGAAAAATAAAAATAAAATACGAAGAGATATTTACTACTAACAATAGTTTTGAGATGAACAAAAATAATATAACTTGATGATGATTGTATACGAATTTTGATGATATTTTTATTATCTTCTGATATCATTTTTATTACTTTTATTCTACAAGAAAAACACTTTACTTTAACGAAAATTAAATATAAGATAAAAATAGAATATGTTAAACATTAATTTAGTGTCAAGATAAATAGGACATTTATTTTCGACTTGATGATATTTATTAGGTAACCCAATTTTGTTTGGACAATAGCTTAATCGTTAAAGCCAAAATTCTTTCCACCAAACAAATTAAAAATTGAAAATATTCGTAGTGGATTTATATGAAAATTTAAGGATTTATATGCATGTAGACACGATTCACATTCTGTCAATGTCCTTTGTGAAATGTAATCGATGTGGATTATACCGCGTGCATCCCAAACTGGAATCATAACCTTGATGTGGGAGAATTTCTGGAACAAGAATCGTAAAAACTTCAATTGTATGTCTACTTTCAACAAGGATGGTCCCTAACAATAGTTAGTTGATAGATAGAATTAATTAGAACACGCACTCAAATTGAATTACAGAAATAATTAATTGAATTTTAAATTATAAAAATTTAATTACAATTTAATATTATTCCATTTTAATTCAATTTTTTATTGATAGCAGTACCAGTATAGTACAACTCGACTGAAAAATTTTTAATCGTACGATTCTGAATTATTTTAAGCTCATTGATTTTAAAGAGGTAATAGGATTTAAGACTCACGGTTTTGTGCAAATGCCAATTGTAGATGAATAGCAAACTACAGCACAAAATTTCTATTGAATGAACGGAATTTCAAGAGTTTTGGGGATTGATTGACGGAACACATATTCCAATTGTATTACCCGATCTTTATTCTGCTCGTGAAACTTTTCCTGATAGTACAATTAATGATATAAAATATTTATGGCTTTTTGTTTTTGGAATATATTTTTTCCACTACTAGTCGTAGTATGCATCATTATTATGTGCCTTAGTAGACTGAGATATTTTGTTTCTCGGCTAGTGATTAATAATATTATTGACCACTAGTTTATAATAAACATTCGATGTAGTGCGATTAAATAGGATAGGGAGATTATGATTATTCTCCATATTGATAAATTAAAGTAGATTTTGATAAGAATAAAAAACCAAAAAAAAATTTACAAGATACCTTTACATACACGTGTAAATTAGTACACGTACAAAAGTAAATTTTCGGAAATTTTATTAACACACCAAATTTTAAATTTGTCATATGATGTTATGTAAATATCTCTCGGTTTTGGGGCAGCTGATTTATTATATTTTCAACCATCTCACATATTTCAGGTGGCGTACCGGTTTAATAATCAATCTCAATTTTTTTTAATTGAATGCCGATTTGACTTAACTCAGTGTCGTTTAAAATTTAGGCTTACGATAATTCAGTTAAAATTCGTACTACTTCGATAATATCGTTAATATTATTGAAGAGCAAGTGTTTCCCTTATCAAATTAGTTTTCTTATCAACAAAAAAGCCTTAATGGTTATTGTGTAGTACTTCTAGTAGTAGAAAAAATAGTATATTCACCACAATTGAAAAGTGCTATTATAGTCCTCGCTTACTATAACCATCGACGTTGCGCTTCTCGGGTTATAACCTTATTCGGGCTATAATAGCATACTTCTAAACCTTGGTATATAATATACTATTTTTAAATTTTGAGAAAATCCTGTTATAATTTTTTCGATTTTTTTTATTTCCCTCATTTTATTTTTTAAATTTTCTGATCACTTGATTCTCTGAGCACGGAAAGGTGATCTTATAATATTGTATTTGGAATTTGCTGAGTGACCTTGAATTAATCGTAAGTAATGTTATCACAATTATTCAAACTCGTATCTAAACTATTTATTTTTTTTATATAAGAAAAGTTCTTATTGTCATCGGGATATTCACTGGCTCAATCAACACCCTATATATATATATGTATATATATAGATATGTTCTTACTTCAATTAACGGATTTGATAAATAAATATTCCATAAAGGACAAAACGATGCTTCAACAGAGGAATAAGGCGGATTATTCTCGGCTGTTTAAGGTTTGTATGGTGCACCACCTGATGTCTGTGAAGCTAGCACGAAAAGTTAGCACGAAAAAAACTATGGTAACACTAATGGTGTGGATCTTGAATAACCCATTTTTAGTACAAACTAGCACGAAAAATACTTCAAATAACATATGAAAATAAAAAGTTAGCACGAAAAAAAAGATAATTACATTTAAATGGAATTGGTTTGATAAGAAATAAATGAAATTAGTATGATAAGAAAGTAGAATTATAGCGAACTTATCAAAAAATATCAAAATATTTGTATGGGTCAGAGAGGAGTACTAACACTTCGTGCTAGACCCTTCCAATCATTTGTCGGATATGAAATCATTTTTAAATAAGAGTAGAATCTACAGCGAACTTATTACAAAAATATCAAAATATTTGTATGGGTCAGAGAGGAGTACTAACACTTCGTGCTAGACCCTTCCAATCATTTGTCGGATATGAAATCATTTTTAAATAAGAGTAGAATCTACAGCGAACTTATTACAAAAATATCAAAATATTTGTATGGGTCAGAGAGGAGTACTAACACTTCGTGCTAGACCCTTCCAATCATTTGTCGTATATGAAATCATTTTTAAATAAGAGTACAATCTACAGTGAACCTATCACAAAAATATCAAAATATTTGTATGGGTCAGAGAGGAGTACTAACACTTCGTGCTAGACCCTTCCAATCATTTGTCGGATATGAAATCAGTTTTATATGAGAGTAGAATCTACAGTGAACTTATCACAAAAATATCAAAATATTTGTATGGGTCAGAGAGGAGTACTAACACTTCGTGCTAGACCCTTCCAATCATTTGTCGGATATGAAATCATTTTTAAATAAGAGTAGAATCTACAGCGAACTTATTACAAAAATATCAAAATATTTGTATGGGTCAGAGAGGAGTACTAACACTTCGTGCTAGACCCTTCCAATCATTTGTCGGATATGAAATCATTTTTAAATAAGAGTAGAATCTACAGCGAACTTGCTACAAAAATATCAAAATATTTGTATGGGTCAGAGAGGAGTACTAACACTTCGTGCTAGACCCTTCCAATCATTTGTCGGATATGAAATCATTTTTAAATAAGAGTAGAATCTACAGCGAACTTATTACAAAAATATCAAAGTATTTGTATGGGTCAGAGAGGAGTACTAACACTTCGTGCTAGACCCTTCCAATCATTTGTCGGATATGAAATCATTTTTAAATAAGAGTAGAATCTACAGCGAACTTGCTACAAAAATATCAAAATATTTGTATGGGTCAGAGAGGAGTACTAACACTTCGTGCTAGACCCTTCCAATCATTTGTCGGATATGAAATCAGTTTTATATGAGAGTAGAATCTACAGTGAACTTATCACAAAAATATCAAAATATTTGTATGGGTCAGAGAGGAGTACTAACACTTCGTGCTAGACCCTTCCAATCATTTGTCGGATATGAAATCATTTTTAAATAAGAGTAGAATCTACAGCGAACTTGCTACAAAAATATCAAAATATTTGTATGGGTCAGAGAGGAGTACTAACACTTCGTGCTAGACCCTTCCAATCATTTGTCGGATATGAAATCAGTTTTATATGAGAGTAGAATCTACAGTGAACTTATCACAAAAATATCAAAATATTTGTATGGGTCAGAGAGGAGTACTAACACTTCGTGCTAGACCCTTCCAATCATTTGTCGGATTTGAAATCATTTTTAAATAAGAGTAGAATCTACAGCGAACTTATTACAAAAATATCAAAGTATTTGTATGGGTCAGAGAGGAGTACTAACACTTCGTGCTAGACCCTTCCAATCATTTGTCGGATATGAAATCATTTTTAAATAAGAGTAGAATCTACAGCGAACTTGCTACAAAAATATCAAAATATTTGTATGGATCAGAGAGGAGTACTAACACTTCGTGCTAGACCCTTCCAATCATTTGTCGGATATGAAATCAGTTTTATATGAGAGTAGAATCTACAGTGAACTTATCACAAAAATATCAAAATATTTGTATGGGTCAGAGAGGAGTACTAACACTTCGTGCTAGACCCTTCCAATCATTTGTCGGATATGAAATCATTTTTAAATAAGAGTAGAATCTACAGCGAACTTGCTACAAAAATATCAAAATATTTGTATGGGTCAGAGAGGAGTACTAACACTTCGTGCTAGACCCTTCCAATCATTTGTCGGATATGAAATCAGTTTTATATGAGAGTAGAATCTACAGTGAACTTATCACAAAAATATCAAAATATTTGTATGGGTCAGAGAGGAGTACTAACACTTCGTGCTAGACCCTTCCAATCATTTGTCGGATATGAAATCATTTTTAAATAAGAGTAGAATCTACAGCGAACTTATTACAAAAATATCAAAATATTTGTATGGGTCAGAGAGGAGTACTAACACTTCGTGCTAGACCCTTCCAATCATTTGTCGGATATGAAATCAGTTTTATATGAGAGTACAATCTACAGTGAACCTATCACAAAAATATCAAAATATTTGTATGGGTCAGAGAGGAGTACTAACACTTCGTGCTAGACCCTTCCAATCATTTGTCGGATATGAAATCATTTTTAAATAAGAGTAGAATCTACAGCGAACTTATTACAAAAATATCAAAATATTTGTATGGGTCAGAGAGGAGTACTAACACTTCGTGCTAGACCCTTCCAATCATTTGTCGGATATGAAATCATTTTTAAATAAGAGTAGAATCTACAGCGAACTTGCTACAAAAATATCAAAATATTTGTATGGGTCAGAGAGGAGTACTAACACTTCGTGCTAGACCCTTCCAATCATTTGTCGGATATGAAATCATTTTTAAATAAGAGTAGAATCTACAGCGAACTTATTACAAAAATATCAAAGTATTTGTATGGGTCAGAGAGGAGTACTAACACTTCGTGCTAGACCCTTCCAATCATTTGTCGGATATGAAATCATTTTTAAATAAGAGTAGAATCTACAGCGAACTTGCTACAAAAATATCAAAATATTTGTATGGGTCAGAGAGGAGTACTAACACTTCGTGCTAGACCCTTCCAATCATTTGTCGGATATGAAATCAGTTTTATATGAGAGTAGAATCTACAGTGAACTTATCACAAAAATATCAAAATATTTGTATGGGTCAGAGAGGAGTACTAACACTTCGTGCTAGACCCTTCCAATCATTTGTCGGATATGAAATCATTTTTAAATAAGAGTAGAATCTACAGCGAACTTGCTACAAAAATATCAAAATATTTGTATGGGTCAGAGAGGAGTACTAACACTTCGTGCTAGACCCTTCCAATCATTTGTCGGATTTGAAATCATTTTTAAATAAGAGTAGAATCTACAGCGAACTTATTACAAAAATATCAAAATATTTGTATGGGTCAGAGAGGAGTACTAACACTTCGTGCTAGACCCTTCCAATCATTTGTCGGATATGAAATCATTTTTAAATAAGAGTAGAATCTACAGCGAACTTATTACAAAAATATCAAAGTATTTGTATGGGTCAGAGAGGAGTACTAACACTTCGTGCTAGACCCTTCCAATCATTTGTCGGATATGAAATCATTTTTAAATAAGAGTAGAATCTACAGCGAACTTGCTACAAAAATATCAAAATATTTGTATGGGTCAGAGAGGAGTACTAACACTTCGTGCTAGACCCTTCCAATCATTTGTCGGATATGAAATCAGTTTTATATGAGAGTAGAATCTACAGTGAACTTATCACAAAAATATCAAAATATTTGTATGGGTCAGAGAGGAGTACTAACACTTCGTGCTAGACCCTTCCAATCATTTGTCGGATATGAAATCATTTTTAAATAAGAGTAGAATCTACAGCGAACTTGCTACAAAAATATCAAAATATTTGTATGGGTCAGAGAGGAGTACTAACACTTCGTGCTAGACCCTTCCAATCATTTGTCGGATTTGAAATCATTTTTAAATAAGAGTAGAATCTACAGCGAACTTATTACAAAAATATCAAAGTATTTGTATGGGTCAGAGAGGAGTACTAACACTTCGTGCTAGACCCTTCCAATCATTTGTCGGATATGAAATCATTTTTAAATAAGAGTAGAATCTACAGCGAACTTATTACAAAAATATCAAAATATTTGTATGGGTCAGAGAGGAGTACTAACACTTCGTGCTAGACCCTTCCAATCATTTGTCGGATATGAAATCATTTTTAAATAAGAGTAGAATCTACAGCGAACTTATTACAAAAATATCAAAGTATTTGTATGGGTCAGAGAGGAGTACTAACACTTCGTGCTAGACCCTTCCAATCATTTGTCGGATATGAAATCATTTTTAAATAAGAGTAGAATCTACAGCGAACTTGCTACAAAAATATCAAAATATTTGTATGGGTCAGAGAGGAGTACTAACACTTCGTGCTAGACCCTTCCAATCATTTGTCGGATATGAAATCAGTTTTATATGAGAGTAGAATCTACAGTGAACTTATCACAAAAATATCAAAATATTTGTATGGGTCAGAGAGGAGTACTAACACTTCGTGCTAGACCCTTCCAATCATTTGTCGGATATGAAATCATTTTTAAATAAGAGTAGAATCTACAGCGAACTTGCTACAAAAATATCAAAATATTTGTATGGGTCAGAGAGGAGTACTAACACTTCGTGCTAGACCCTTCCAATCATTTGTCGGATATGAAATCAGTTTTATATGAGAGTAGAATCTACAGTGAACTTATCACAAAAATATCAAAATATTTGTATGGGTCAGAGAGGAGTACTAACACTTCGTGCTAGACCCTTCCAATCATTTGTCGGATATGAAATCATTTTTAAATAAGAGTAGAATCTACAGCGAACTTGCTACAAAAATATCAAAATATTTGTATGGGTCAGAGAGGAGTACTAACACTTCGTGCTAGACCCTTCCAATCATTTGTCGGATTTGAAATCATTTTTAAATAAGAGTAGAATCTACAGCGAACTTATTACAAAAATATCAAAGTATTTGTATGGGTCAGAGAGGAGTACTAACACTTCGTGCTAGACCCTTCCAATCATTTGTCGGATATGAAATCAGTTTTATATGAGAGTAGAATCTACAGTGAACTTATCACAAAAATATCAAAATATTTGTATGGGTCAGAGAGGAGTACTAACACTTCGTGCTAGACCCTTCCAATCATTTGTCGGATATGAAATCATTTTTAAATAAGAGTAGAATCTACAGCGAACTTGCTACAAAAATATCAAAATATTTGTATGGGTCAGAGAGGAGTACTAACACTTCGTGCTAGACCCTTCCAATCATTTGTCGGATTTGAAATCATTTTTAAATAAGAGTAGAATCTACAGCGAACTTATTACAAAAATATCAAAGTATTTGTATGGGTCAGAGAGGAGTACTAACACTTCGTGCTAGACCCTTCCAATCATTTGTCGGATATGAAATCATTTTTAAATAAGAGTAGAATCTACAGCGAACTTATTACAAAAATATCAAAATATTTGTATGGGTCAGAGAGGAGTACTAACACTTCGTGCTAGACCCTTCCAATCATTTGTCGGATATGAAATCATTTTTAAATAAGAGTAGAATCTACAGCGAACTTATTACAAAAATATCAAAGTATTTGTATGGGTCAGAGAGGAGTACTAACACTTCGTGCTAGACCCTTCCAATCATTTGTCGGATATGAAATCATTTTTAAATAAGAGTAGAATCTACAGCGAACTTGCTACAAAAATATCAAAATATTTGTATGGGTCAGAGAGGAGTACTAACACTTCGTGCTAGACCCTTCCAATCATTTGTCGGATATGAAATCAGTTTTATATGAGAGTAGAATCTACAGTGAACTTATCACAAAAATATCAAAATATTTGTATGGGTCAGAGAGGAGTACTAACACTTCGTGCTAGACCCTTCCAATCATTTGTCGGATATGAAATCATTTTTAAATAAGAGTAGAATCTACAGCGAACTTGCTACAAAAATATCAAAATATTTGTATGGGTCAGAGAGGAGTACTAACACTTCGTGCTAGACCCTTCCAATCATTTGTCGGATATGAAATCAGTTTTATATGAGAGTAGAATCTACAGTGAACTTATCACAAAAATATCAAAATATTTGTATGGGTCAGAGAGGAGTACTAACACTTCGTGCTAGACCCTTCCAATCATTTGTCGGATATGAAATCATTTTTAAATAAGAGTAGAATCTACAGCGAACTTATTACAAAAATATCAAAATATTTGTATGGGTCAGAGAGGAGTACTAACACTTCGTGCTAGACCCTTCCAATCATTTGTCGGATATGAAATCAGTTTTATATGAGAGTACAATCTACAGTGAACCTATCACAAAAATATCAAAATATTTGTATGGGTCAGAGAGGAGTACTAACACTTCGTGCTAGACCCTTCCAATCATTTGTCGGATATGAAATCATTTTTAAATAAGAGTAGAATCTACAGCGAACTTATTACAAAAATATCAAAATATTTGTATGGGTCAGAGAGGAGTACTAACACTTCGTGCTAGACCCTTCCAATCATTTGTCGGATATGAAATCATTTTTAAATAAGAGTAGAATCTACAGCGAACTTGCTACAAAAATATCAAAATATTTGTATGGGTCAGAGAGGAGTACTAACGCTTCGTGCTAGACCCTTCCAATCATTTGTCGGATATGAAATCAGTTTTATATGAGAGTAGAATCTACAGTGAACTTATCACAAAAATATCAAAATATTTGTATGGGTCAGAGAGGAGTACTAACACTTCGTGCTAGACCCTTCCAATCATTTGTCGGATATGAAATCATTTTTAAATAAGAGTAGAATCTACAGCGAACTTGCTACAAAAATATCAAAATATTTGTATGGGTCAGAGAGGAGTACTAACACTTCGTGCTAGACCCTTCCAATCATTTGTCGGATTTGAAATCATTTTTAAATAAGAGTAGAATCTACAGCGAACTTATTACAAAAATATCAAAATATTTGTATGGGTCAGAGAGGAGTACTAACACTTCGTGCTAGACCCTTCCAATCATTTGTCGGATATGAAATCATTTTTAAATAAGAGTAGAATCTACAGCGAACTTATTACAAAAATATCAAAATATTTGTATGGGTCAGAGAGGAGTACTAACACTTCGTGCTAGACCCTTCCAATCATTTGTCGGATATGAAATCATTTTTAAATAAGAGTAGAATCTACAGCGAACTTATTACAAAAATATCAAAATATTTGTATGGGTCAGAGAGGAGTACTAACACTTCGTGCTAGACCCTTCCAATCATTTGTCGGATATGAAATCAGTTTTATATGAGAGTACAATCTACAGTGAACCTATCACAAAAATATCAAAATATTTGTATGGGTCAGAGCGGAGTACTAACACTTCGTGCTAGACCCTTCCAATCATTTGTCGGATATGAAATCAAATTTATATGACAGTAGAATCTTCAGTGAACTTATCACAGAAATATCAAAATATTTGTATGGGTCAGAGAGGAGTACTAACACTTCGTGCTAGACCCTTCCAATCATTTGTCGGATATGAAATCAGTTTTATATGAGAGTAGAATCTACAGTGAACTTATCACAAAAATATCAAAATATTTGTATGGGTCAGAGAGGAGTACTAACACTTCGTGCTAGACCCTTCCAATCATTTGTCGGATATGAAATCATTTTTAAATAAGAGTAGAATCTACAGCGAACTTATTACAAAAATATCAAAATATTTGTATGGGTCAGAGAGGAGTACTAACACTTCGTGCTAGACCCTTCCAATCATTTGTCGGATATGAAATCAGTTTTATATGAGAGTACAATCTACAGTGAACCTATCACAAAAATATCAAAATATTTGTATGGGTCAGAGAGGAGTACTAACACTTCGTGCTAGACCCTTCCAATCATTTGTCGGATATGAAATCATTTTTAAATAAGAGTAGAATCTACAGCGAACTTATTACAAAAATATCAAAATATTTGTATGGGTCAGAGAGGAGTACTAACACTTCGTGCTAGACCCTTCCAATCATTTGTCGGATATGAAATCATTTTTAAATAAGAGTAGAATCTACAGCGAACTTGCTACAAAAATATCAAAATATTTGTATGGGTCAGAGAGGAGTACTAACACTTCGTGCTAGACCCTTCCAATCATTTGTCGGATATGAAATCATTTTTAAATAAGAGTAGAATCTACAGCGAACTTATTACAAAAATATCAAAGTATTTGTATGGGTCAGAGAGGAGTACTAACACTTCGTGCTAGACCCTTCCAATCATTTGTCGGATATGAAATCATTTTTAAATAAGAGTAGAATCTACAGCGAACTTGCTACAAAAATATCAAAATATTTGTATGGGTCAGAGAGGAGTACTAACACTTCGTGCTAGACCCTTCCAATCATTTGTCGGATATGAAATCAGTTTTATATGAGAGTAGAATCTACAGTGAACTTATCACAAAAATATCAAAATATTTGTATGGGTCAGAGAGGAGTACTAACACTTCGTGCTAGACCCTTCCAATCATTTGTCGGATATGAAATCATTTTTAAATAAGAGTAGAATCTACAGCGAACTTGCTACAAAAATATCAAAATATTTGTATGGGTCAGAGAGGAGTACTAACGCTTCGTGCTAGACCCTTCCAATCATTTGTCGGATATGAAATATTTATATGACAGTAGAATCTTCAGTGAACTTATCACAGAAATATCAAAATATTTGTATGGGTCAGAGAGGAGTACTAACACTTCGTGCTAGACCCTTCCAATCATTTGTCGGATATGAAATCAGTTTTATATGAGAGTAGAATCTACAGCAAACTTATCACAAAAATATCAAAATATTTGTATGGGTCAGAGAGGAGTACTAACACTTCGTGCTAGACCCTTCCAATCATTTGTCGGATATGAAATCAGTTTTATATGAGAGTAGAATCTACAACAAACTTATCACAAAAATATCAAAATATTTGTATGGGTCAGAGAGGAATACTAACGCTTCGTGCTAGACCCTTCCAATCATTTGTCGGATATGAAATCAAATTTATATGACAGTAGAATCTTCAGTGAACTTATCACAAAAATATCAAAATATTTGTATGGGTCAGAGAGGAGTACTAACACTTCGTGCTAGACCCTTCCAATCATTTGTCGGATATGAAATCAAATTTATATGACAGTAGAATCTTCAGTGAACTTATCACAGAAATATCAAAATATTTGTATGGGTCAGAGAGGAGTACTAACACTTCGTGCTAGACCCTTCCAATCATTTGTCGGATATGAAATCAGTTTTATATGAGAGTAGAATCTACAGCAAACTTATCACAAAAATATCAAAATATTTGTATGGGTCAGAGAGGAGTACTAACACTTCGTGCTAGACCCTTCCAATCATTTGTCGGATATGAAATCAGTTTTATATGAGAGTTGAATCTACAGCAAACTTATCACAAAAATATCAAAATATTTGTATGGGTCAGAGCGGAATACTAATACTTCGTGCTAGACCCTTCCAATCATTTGTCGGATATGAAATCAGTTTTATATGAGAGTAGAATCTACAGCAAACTTATCACAAAAATATCAAAATATTTGTATGGGTCAGAGAGAAGTACTAACACTTCGTGCTAGACCCTTCCAATCATTTGTCGGATATGAAATCAGTTTTATATGAGAGTAGAATCTACAGTGAACTTATCACAAAAATATCAAAATATTTGTATGGGTCAGAGAGGAGTACTAACACTTCGTGCTAGACCCTTCCAATCATTTGTCGGATATGAAATCAGTTTTATATGAGAGTAGAATCTACAGCAAACTTATCACAAAAATATCAAAATATTTGTATGGGTCAGAGAGGAGTACTAACACTTCGTGCTAGACCCTTCCAATCATTTGTCGGATATGAAATCAGTTTTATATGAGAGTTGAATCTACAGCAAACTTATCACAAAAATATCAAAATATTTGTATGGGTCAGAGCGGAATACTAATACTTCGTGCTAGACCCTTCCAATCATTTGTCGGATATGAAATCAGTTTTATATGAGAGTAGAATCTACAGCAAACTTATCACAAAAATATCAAAATATTTGTATGGGTCAGAGAGAAGTACTAACACTTCGTGCTAGACCCTTCCAATCATTTGTCGGATATGAAATCAGTTTTATATGAGAGTAGAATCTACAGTGAACTTATCACAAAAATATCAAAATATTTGTATGGGTCAGAGAGGAGTACTAACACTTCGTGCTAGACCCTTCCAATCATTTGTCGGATATGAAATCAGTTTTATATGAGAGTAGAATCTACAGCAAACTTATCACAAAAATATCAAAATATTTGTATGGGTCAGAGAGGAGTACTAACGCTTCGTGCTAGACCCTTCCAATCATTTGTCGGATATGAAATCAAATTTATATGACAGTAGAATCTTCAGTGAACTTATCACAGAAATATCAAAATATTTGTATGGGTCAGAGAGGAGTACTAACACTTCGTGCTAGACCCTTCCAATCATTTGTCGGATATGAAATCAAATTTATATGAGAGTGCAATCTACATCGATTTTATTTAAGCGAGCATGTCGACCTCTGCAAATCTAGGTACAGTTTTTCTAGGATTTGTTCATTTTGTTGCACTACTTCTGTACTATGCACATATTTAATTATTTCTTGCTGTGATAAGTTTACATTCCTTATGCATGGTACAATTTGAATTATGTATACATATTAGTTGTATGATGTATAACCAAAGCATTTCAGGTTTTATTTATTAGTTTTTCAAGGTATATTATTAAGTGAGGTATAGTCCTTTCTATAGTTGGTTTAACTATTTGTACAAATGATTTTAAATCGTCGTATTTTGCCCATTGTCCTTTTTTTCTGCAGTAGCTTATGTAATGGGGTTGACTCGTTGATGGCACGTAGCTCACTATTGAATTAATTTCATAGCATGTATTTTCACAAATTATATGATCTTGAATAGTACTTAGTGTAATCGGGTTTTGTTTATTTATGTACTCCGTTTGAAGTACTGCAACCTTCATTAAATTTATTGCTGTAATATTCAAGTAAATTTCACAGCTTTTGCATAGTTTTTTATGGATATCCGAAAAACATTGTTGTATATTTTGAAACCCCCATTTTTCAAGCTTAGAAACATCTACATTTACATACTGCCTCTCTTCAACTGTACATTGTAGACATTTTGAACATTTAAATGTAATGGTCGCGCTAGGATGTTTCTTCGTAAAATAGTCCGAAATTTTTGAAATATTACAATCACAGAAGTTTTGAAGTTTGTAAATATCAATTAAAATTTCATTTCTAGTTTTATACGCTAAGGATTTGTCTTGTCCAATTAGAGCATTTAAAATATCTTTTAAATTAGATTGGCTCAAATCGTTAACATTATAGGAGTTGATAGCACATTGAATAAATGAATCAAAAGCGCAGGTATTTTTATAAAAACTATCAGTTAAGCTGCCGTTTTCCAGCAAGATCCAATTATCAGTTTTGGATGTTTCCGCTACTGTGTTTTTTACAGGTGTTTCACATATAGGTTTTAAACCAATTCCTAAAATTGAAACTAATTTGCTCTCAATTTCTTTATTATCGAATTGGGAAATTTTTTTTATTTTTCGATAGTTGAAATTCGATTGACTCTTTTTTAGATTCAGAGAATGTTTCTTTTTCCAGGTCTCCTCAGCTTCTTTTGATTCGATCAAAGACAAATCATTAGGTTTTGGTGGTAACGCTTCAGTGATCATCTTTTGATAGTGCCGTTTGAGGGAAAATTTAGGAATTTCGGCCACTAATTGTTTAAAAATTAATGAATTCCTTTTATTGATTTCTTTTATAAATCTTAGTGCCTTAGTAGGAATTCTTTTTATAAGGGGACAATCTCTACACCGACGTTTAATTATTGCAAAATAATTTTCAACGTGAGAATTGCTATAACGTTTGCCTGGGTGTAATAAACCACTCCATAGAGAAATATAAGTTATATACTTCTTTAAAAATAAATTTAAAAACTCAGGATTATAGAAGTAATTTAAACCGCCTTCAGTGTTCTGACCAACTTCACAATTTTCGGAAATTTCGCGAAATTCTTGGAAAAAAAGACTTTGAGTATAAATAGTTGAATTTAAATTATAATCCTTTATTTCAAATGTTTTATATTCCTCGCATGTCTCGAAATTAGAGGGTGACGCCAAAATTAAATCGCAAACGTTTTGAAAAGCATTCGTCGTTATTGCATTTAAATACTTATTTTTCAATAAAATGCTCATGTTATTCCAGATTTTCTTAATTTGCCCAAAATCCCCACAAATAAAAAAACTGGAAGCGATTTCCTTTAAATATTTATTTTTTTCGGATGTTTTGGCGAAATAATGATCAATATCACTAGTAATATTTTTCATTAGATGAGCACAGCATAAATAAACCTTAATTTTAGTTTTGAATAACCCTTTATCCTTTCCATTTAGAAATTCATACGTCATGTTGAGGTATTCTACAATGTTTTGTTGATTGAAGGCATCTAAAATTGAATTCAACTCCGCAAAGCTAAAATCAATCACTACAGCATTAAAAATTGGCCACTTTTTTAAAGAATTTTCAACAAATAACCGATACGATCTAAGCCAGCCTCCTATGGTGTCAACATTGTGGCTAGATGAAATTAGGTCAGATACAGGAAAAGGTATAGAAGGGTCACTTAAATAGGCGTACGTTGGGATAATCAGAGCATAATAATACACCACAGCACAATTTGTATACGGCTCTCTTACAACACCTCCAGTGCCATCTAGGTATGCTACAAATTCAGTATCAACTAATTTGTCGTGCATTATTTTAAGTACATTATTTTGTAACATACTATACGTCATAACGGAAAATGGTATAACACCTAGTTTACGTATATATTGTTCTTTGGTATTCATCTGCAACTCTATTTCAACTTTTAAATCTGTAATGTCGTCTTGAGCGTTATCATTTGTCGATATAATCTCTGAACGAATTTTGCGGAGTACGTCCTGTGATTTTGTAATTATTTGTGTGTTATGCTGAGTAACAAAAGCTGTATCTTCTTCTTGAATAAATAATTCGGCAGCAGATTCAACAGTTTTATTTTTTAAAATGTTTTTATAAATTTGTCGAGCATATTTAGAAACATGACGAGTTTTTTTATAGGGATGAATTATTTCGCCTGTACTTTTATATACTTCAAAATCACCTATAGAAAGATTTTTACATACAAATTTATAAGTAAGACATTTTTGAATGCCGTCTATCGATTGATGCCCACAATATGCCCGAATACTTAAATGGTTTTTACAGTAATCAACGGCTTTAATATTTATTTGGCAACCAGTTAATATTGTGGCGTATTTTGATATTACTGTAGGATACTTAAATGTATCCATTTTTTTTTTAGTCTGGTGATAAATATCATGCCACTCGTCAGCTGGTATTTTAAACGAATTACTTCTGGAGCTGAAATGTTCCTGTACGTGTCGGGCATCCATTTTCAATGGCGACTGAAGTAGTTTTGGTCTATTGAATTTAGATTTTTTTGTAAATTCAAAAATATCACTATCGCTCTCACTTTCTTTATTGTAATTGTCATTATTATTATTAATCTTGTTATTAGTATTATGAACAACATTCTTCAATTCATCAATATTCACTTTATATAATGTAGCATTTTTCGGACCATACGAATCTGAACCAAACACAATATCCTTATCAGCAACATGCAGAATTTCATGGATATAGGGATTGCTTGATGAACTTAAACAGCTGTTGACCAACGATGCATTTTTATTTAACAGAGCTGCCTTAATACGACTTTGTATCTCTTTTTTCTTTAAAATATTAACGATTTTGAGTCTATTACGTTCATTGCATTTAACATGAAGGATAGAGCATATTTTGTATAGTAATGAATTACAATTTCCAACTCCCCCTCCAACTTTTAACTCATCGATATACGAAATATTTTCGGCGACAAATCGAACTATTGCGTCCAACGCACTTTGTTCAAAATTAAATTTTTTGAACGGCATTTTTTTATTAAAAATATACGCTAGAAAATTAGAATGTCCAGTAGAGAGCCGTGTCGAAAATTTATGAAAATACAAACAATATTGAATCAGTAGTAAAGAATATCCGTAAGCAAGCAAAAGTCAATAAGTTTTAAAAAAAACTGTTTTTGAACGCTGAAAATAAATCACAAAAACACTGAAAAATACGACGAAGTATACACAACGAAATATGAAAACGTAATGAGATGAGTTCAAGAAAAAATTTCTTTTTATACTAAACACAAAAAAAAATTTTTTTGTGTTCTTTTGTTGAAGCAGTAAATATAAATTTAACAATAATTTATGTACGATTACTAGTTTTCGTTTATCAATAGATATTCTGTTTTAAACTAGAAAATTACCGACCAGATATCACAGTGGTTAAACCGGTTTCGAATAGTAGTAGGGCGGGATGCAAAAGGCCATGGCTTCACGATTTGAAATGTATACATTATTTACCTATAGCAAAAATTATTAACAATAGTAGTAATTCAAATTAAATCTTTAGAAACAGATGGTGTTTTCATTAAGTGCAATAAAGAAAATAATTTGATTTATTTTATTCTTGGCGTTATTTTAAGAGATAATTAAAGTTTAAATGATAGATAATTTAGGTTTAAATGATTGGAAGGGTCTAGCACGAAGTGTTAGTACTCCGCTCTGACCCATACAAATATTTTGATATTTTTGTGATAGGTTCACTGTAGATTGTACTCTCATATAAAACTGATTTCATATCCGACAAATGATTGGAAGGGTCTAGCACGAAGTGTTAGTACTCCTCTCTGACCCATACAAATATTTTGATATTTTTGTAATAAGTTCGCTGTAGATTCTACTCTTATTTAAAAATGATTTCATATCCGACAAATGATTGGAAGGGTCTAGCACGAAGTGTTAGTACTCCTCTCTGACCCATACAAATATTTTGATATTTTTGTAATAAGTTCGCTGTAGATTCTACTCTTATTTAAAAATGATTTCATATCCGACAAATGATTGGAAGGGTCTAGCACGAAGTGTTAGTACTCCTCTCTGACCCATACAAATATTTTGATATTTTTGTAATAAGTTCGCTGTAGATTCTACTCTTATTTAAAAATGATTTCAAATCCGACAAATGATTGGAAGGGTCTAGCACGAAGTGTTAGTACTCCTCTCTGACCCATACAAATATTTTGATATTTTTGTAGCAAGTTCGCTGTAGATTCTACTCTTATTTAAAAATGATTTCATATCCGACAAATGATTGGAAGGGTCTAGCACGAAGTGTTAGTACTCCTCTCTGACCCATACAAATATTTTGATATTTTTGTAATAAGTTCGCTGTAGATTCTACTCTTATTTAAAAATGATTTCAAATCCGACAAATGATTGGAAGGGTCTAGCACGAAGTGTTAGTACTCCTCTCTGACCCATACAAATATTTTGATATTTTTGTAGCAAGTTCGCTGTAGATTCTACTCTTATTTAAAAATGATTTCATATCCGACAAATGATTGGAAGGGTCTAGCACGAAGTGTTAGTACTCCTCTCTGACCCATACAAATATTTTGATATTTTTGTGATAAGTTCACTGTAGATTCTACTCTCATATAAAACTGATTTCATATCCGACAAATGATTGGAAGGGTCTAGCACGAAGTGTTAGTACTCCTCTCTGACCCATACAAATATTTTGATATTTTTGTGATAAGTTCACTGAAGATTCTACTGTCATATAAATTTGATTTCATATCCGACAAATGATTGGAAGGGTCTAGCACGAAGTATTAGTATTCCGCTCTGACCCATACAAATATTTTGATATTTTTGTGATAAGTTTGCTGTAGATTCAACTCTCATATAAAACTGATTTCATATCCGACAAATGATTGGAAGGGTCTAGCACGAAGTGTTAGTACTCCTCTCTGACCCATACAAATATTCTGATATTTTTGTGATAAGTTTGCTGTAGATTCTACTCTCATATAAAACTGATTTCATATCCGACAAATGATTGGAAGGGTCTAGCACGAAGTGTTAGTACTCCTCTCTGACCCATACAAATATTTTGATATTTCTGTGATAAGTTCACTGAAGATTCTACTGTCATATAAATTTGATTTCATATCCGACAAATGATTGGAAGGGTCTAGCACGAAGTGTTAGTACTCCTCTCTGACCCATACAAATATTTTGATATTTTTGTGATAAGTTCACTGAAGATTCTACTGTCATATAAATTTGATTTCATATCCGACAAATGATTGGAAGGGTCTAGCACGAAGCGTTAGTATTCCTCTCTGACCCATACAAATATTTTGATATTTTTGTGATAAGTTTGCTGTAGATTCTACTCTCATATAAAACTGATTTCATATCCGACAAATGATTGGAAGGGTCTAGCACGAAGTGTTAGTACTCCTCTCTGACCCATACAAATATTTTGATATTTCTGTGATAAGTTCACTGAAGATTCTACTGTCATATAAATTTGATTTCATATCCGACAAATGATTGGAAGGGTCTAGCACGAAGTGTTAGTACTCCTCTCTGACCCATACAAATATTTTGATATTTTTGTGATAAGTTCACTGAAGATTCTACTGTCATATAAATTTGATTTCATATCCGACAAATGATTGGAAGGGTCTAGCACGAAGCGTTAGTATTCCTCTCTGACCCATACAAATATTTTGATATTTTTGTGATAAGTTTGCTGTAGATTCTACTCTCATATAAAACTGATTTCATATCCGACAAATGATTGGAAGGGTCTAGCACGAAGTGTTAGTACTCCTCTCTGACCCATACAAATATTTTGATATTTTTGTGATAAGTTTGCTGTAGATTCTACTCTCATATAAAACTGATTTCATATCCGACAAATGATTGGAAGGGTCTAGCACGAAGTGTTAGTACTCCTCTCTGACCCATACAAATATTTTGATATTTTTGTGATAAGTTTGCTGTAGATTCTACTCTCATATAAAACTGATTTCATATCCGACAAATGATTGGAAGCGTCTAGCACGAAGTGTTAGTACTCCTCTCTAACCCATACAAATATTTTGATATTTTTGTGATAAGTTCACTGTAGATTGTACTCTCATATAAAACTGATTTCATATCCGACAAATGATTGGAAGGGTCTAGCACGAAGTGTTAGTACTCCTCTCTGACCCATACAAATATTTTGATATTTTTGTGATAAGTTTGCTGTAGATTCTACTCTCATATAAAACTGATTTCATATCCGACAAATGATTGGAAGGGTCTAGCACGAAGTGTTAGTACTCCTCTCTGACCCATACAAATATTTTGATATTTTTGTGATAAGTTCACTGTAGATTCTACTCTCATATAAAACTGATTTCATATCCGACAAATGATTGGAAGGGTCTAGCACAAAGTGTTAGTACTCCTCTCTGACCCATACAAATATTTTGATATTTTTGTGATAAAATCACTGTAGATTCTACTCTCATATAAAATTGATTTCATATCCGACAAATGATTGGAAGGGTCTAGCACGAAGTGTTAGTACTCCTCTCTGACCCATACAAATATTTTGATATTTTTGTGCTGAGTTCGATGTAGATTCTACTCTCATATAAAACTGATTTCATGCCCGACAAATATTTGGAAGGGTCCAGCGCGAATCGTTAGTCATTAGGTTTTTACGAAAATTTTGTTGATGCTTATCAATTTTGTTAATTTCGATATAAGTATTTATATAATATTTTTTATAAATTACAATTAAAACGTATTTTAGTTCTCGTTAGTGAATCGTTTGTAAAAATTATGCAAATCGCATATTGCTGTTCTGTTTTTTTATTAGTTTTAATTTCCATTTATTAGCTTTATGATTTTTTTTTCGTGCTATCTCTATCTAATACTCCAACCAACATTTTTTAGTACACAGAATTAAATGCATATTTAATTATTATGATTAAACAAATTATTTAAACTTTTAATTGAATTAGTAAAGTTTAATAATAAACATCAAAAAGCTTTACATTTTTTTAATTATTTGCCAACAATTTGATTTGATTAAATTGTTTATGCCATAAACTATAAATATTGGTTTAAATCTTTGATAAAAGTATTACCTTATGTACAATTTTAAAATAATCGTGCTAACTTTTCGTGCTAGCTTCACATCGGTCACCACCTGAACTAAATATTTTAGCGCTTTCCTTAGCTACACATTTTTCATAGGTCCCCCAATTTATTTTTAAAACATTTCTCAACTGTATTTAACTTTTTTAGGGAATTTAAAAATTATACATATACTTTTTGGAAATATTTTTCCAGCCCTCGTTTTTTATATTATTCGTTACGAAGTCTGTTTTTTTAGATATCATATTTTTGTACGTCCGTGAAGCTAGCCCGAAAAATACGACATTTTACATAGTGCAACACTAGTACTATCATGATATTTTTATGTTAAACTATAACGATAATTGAATTTTACTACTTAAAGTTAACATTATTAAATAAAGGGAACAACTAAATAAAACTAAAAAATGATAATTTTTGATTTCAGCGTAAGAAGTTGTGTATATATTTGTAGTACATTTTTCATATCATCTATACGTAGCGTAGGTACTCATTTACTATGGCTACGTAATAGTTATTATATAATATTAGATAAGATAAACAATTGTTTAGTGACTAGTAAGCACTAGTCATGTAGGGTTTGGTTCATTGAGGTTCATTTGACCTCAATGAACCACTTGAGGTGTTTCAGAAAAATTGTATCTGAAATTTTTGAAATATAGTCGTTTGAATATTTCAATACAGGCAATTAACGATTAATTTATTATTTTTTACAGCTCGTTAATCGCCTGTATTGAAATATTCAAACGACTATAATTCAAAAATTCCAGATACAATTTTTCTGAAACATGCACAGGATATAGTCAAAACCTCAATGAACCTAACCCTATATGACTAGTGCTCGTTAATTGCCTGTATTTGAAGGATCTGGGTGAAAATTAAATGTAGTAAACGGCTTTGACTTTAAATTATTATGTATAATGATATGATAGTTATAAGAATATTATAAAATATATTAATATGTAGATTTTATCGAGCATAGACATTTTATTGAGAAAAAAATGAATATTTAAAAACAAAATTACCGAGATTATTTCGGGCTGACAGTAAAATAAATCACTATCATGACATATTTTCATGATAGTTATAGTAGAATTATAGTGATAGTTTTCGGGCTGAGAGTAAGAAAATGTCACGATAGAGATAGTTTGGTGTTGCCATCGCGTTTTTTCGGGATGAGTTTCGGGTTAGCTTCACATACATTATTTTTGTGGTTTTGCATTTATTTTGAAAATAATAAATTTCGAAAATAATGTGTGTAAATGACGTTAAACGTCAAAACCAACATTAATTTATTTACTGACTGATTTATACACCAAAAGCGCCTAAGATTGAGGATGAAAAAAAAACACTGAATAAACATTGGATTATTTATCTCGCGTTCATAGAATCGAATTGTAGACAGCTCCATCCAGAAGATCAAAAGAAATTTTGTACATAAAAATTCTTAGTTGCAGTATAGCGTTCACATTTTTTGATGAGTTCATGGGCCAGTGGCAACAAATTCAACTAAAAATGTCAAAAATCTATTTTAAATCACTCTTGTGTACAAGACGAAGTTCAACATATTTGCCGGTTCTACGTCCCCGATGTTTAAATCGAAAGCCCATTGGATGAGGTTTATCAAAGCCGTTAGCCTTAAAGATTCTACATTTTTTAAAATTCTAACTCGAAATATCAAAACAATATAAACTAAAATATTTCTTCTTCTTAAATAATTAAAAATAAATAATGCAGCTCTCAAACGACGTAAATTAGGATTGCAAATTATCCCCGAAGCCTCCCACAAACGAGTAGAATATGATACTATCATTTTCATCATTTGTAATTTGATTAAATTATTCCATTTTATATGGATTAAAGTAGTCTTATTTTCAATCATTTCAATTATCATAGCTTTCAACAAGAAATGTTTATTTAGTCTCTGAAATTAAATCTAATAAATGATTTTATTAACCTTACAACAACAAATCATTACAAAAACTATTTATCTAGGACTAGATGAAGAAACAAAACTTAATTTTTGGTAAATAGTAGAAGAAAAAAATATCAACTATACTTATTTGAGGCATTACGAGCATCATCAATTACTAAGGACAGAGAAAAGCACATTATTGCAAAAATCACTGCCATTATTAAATATATTTTAGCGTCTCCGATTAAAATTGTATTGATTTAATTTTAACATTGTTAGCATTTTGATGGATTCTTCCATGAGTTTTTTTACTCCATTCAAACTTAACAGAATTAACTAGGGTACAATCGTACGAATCTGACTTTTTAGAATATCCAACACTTGCTCAATTCGATTTAAGTCTAGTGTATTTGAAGGCTAGTTCATTTCCGATTATTAGATATGTTGATATTTTAGATTTTGCTTAGCATTATTCTCGAGACGATATCTATCCACAATGATTTAAGACCCCATAAATGGTACTAATAATCGAGTTGACAAATATTTCACCCATAATTTATTCTCTATCTATTACTATTTATTCTCTATCTATAGCTGTATGGAATGCAAATGGCCTTTCACAACACAAAGCTGAAATGCAAACTTTCCTCAACGTTCAAAATATTTCGTATTATGCTTATATCAGAAACACACTTTACGACTAAAACTATTTTAAAATTAATGGCTATTCAGTTTATGACACCAAACATCCGGATGGTAAAGCACATGGCGGCACTGCAGTTTTAATCAAAAAAAGAATAAAGCACTATGAACGAAACAAATATGATAAAGATCACATTCAAGCAACTAATATCTGCCTAGAGTAATGGTCTGGTAATTGTGTAATTTCTGCCCGTTTACTGCCCACCTAAACACTCAATTAAAAAGCAGCAATTTACTGATTATTTTAATCAGCTGGGAAAAAAATTTCTCGCAGGATGGTGATTAAAATGCTAAACATTTACAATGGGGTTCGAGGCAGACTTCACCTAAAGGTAAACACCTTTATGAAGCAATTATAGAAGAAAATCTAGGTTTTTTATCTTCCCAACACCCTACTTACGGGCCTACAGATAGAAATAAAATACTTGTAACAAAAGGAATCGCCCGCACCAATGCTCAAGAAGACGATTGCTATGACCTATCAACTGATCACTCTCCAATTATAGTCAAATTGAGTACCGATGCTTTAAAAGTTGACCCACCTATACGTCTAATAAGCAAATTTACTAAATGGGATAAATATAAAAATGTCATTGAATAATACTGCTAACTGGACATCCCTCTGTCCACACCAGAAGATATTGAAGTAGCAGCTAATTTAGCCCAAATAAAGGGATTCGCTGCAAAAAAGGCTGCACCTGGCGTTATTAGCTCTGAAAGAGTCAATAGGTCAACACCTAACATTCAGCAGTTAATTCAAGAAAAGTGAAAAATACGCCGGCAATGGCAGCACCAAAAGCTTCAACTACTCAAAAGGAAATTAAATAAAGCTATTAAAGCTCTAAAACGAGCTGTGGAGAGAAAGCAGATCAAGGAATACAGAATTACCTGAGTGAACTTTCAGCAACGGAAAGAACAGATGGAAGGCAACAAAACAATTAAGAAGGCCAGCCCTATCGAATCCACTAATCAGACAAAGAGATGGCCACTGAGCCAGAAGTGACATTTAAAAGGCTAATATTTTCTCCAACCACTTAAAAAAAGTATTTACACCAAATGAGCAAAGCAGTGTTAGTATACTGCCGGATTATGCAAAATTTAAGTGGAAAAGTGTTAAAACTGCTATATATTTAATGCAATAATGAGATGTGAATATCTCCCTAACAAATGCAAAACGTCACTAATTATTAAAAAACCAAGTATTCAAAAAACAAAAGGAAATTATACTTTTAAAAAAATTAACGGTTCTAGTATTTAATATTGTAATTTGTATATATCCTATTATGTAGCCTTAAAACCGATCAATTTCGTTATCAGGAGTAAAGGAACATCAAAACTTACATTTCGAATTGACATTTCGAATTGACAAAAGAGTCTATCGAATTTAAAAAAAAAATGTTTATGTTAAAACCGCAACCAAACTCTTCATTGCGTTAGCTTTCTACAATATCTTCTCGGTATGTTGGATAAAAGTTAAGTTTTCATCAAGAACAATTCCAAGGTCTTCAAACTGAATGTTTGGTCTTCCTAATCCCAAGTATATGTTGGTCTTCCTAATCCCAAGTATATTCCCAAGTATACGCGAAATCACAATCAGGGATTGTGATTTGGCTTATACTTGGGAATATACTTAGAAACTGAATCTGCTTCCAATTTAATAGCTCCCAAATTTCCAATACATTGAGAGAAGTTATAGTACATCTGATGAGAGTTGACCGAGTTTGTCGAAGACACCTAACTACACGAAAACAAGTTTAAATCCGAGGATATCCTGAAGTTACTCTCTTGGAATTAATTAAAAATCAAAACTATTAAGGAACGGTTTTGGTTCAATATTCTATCATATTGATGGAACAACGAACCTTTAATCGATGCAAATAACTATTAATCGCATAGCGAAACCATAAATATACATACATTTACCAAAAGGCTTTCTAAATGTTTTTCATACTTTTTGCCTTTTTTTACTTGCGAGCTCAAAAAGTTGGTAGTAAATATTTTTAATTTTTTTACTTACTAGGAAGGCAAAACAATCGAGAATGCACTATTTTCATCAGCTCGCAAGTTACTAATTTCCTTGCTAGAATGTATCGAGAAATATATTACCATTTCGAGTACCTAATAACCACGAATTGTTTTAAATTTTCAGTAAAAATTAGGTCAAAGACTTAACCGCGATCCCAATAAGTTGCCTGAGATTTAGTTGGTCAAGTATTATTTTGTCATTTTTACTAAACATCTTTAAATATTTTTGCATTGACGCTATAGTTAACCGGGTGTCATGTTCCATTGCAGTTGATGTAGTATGGTTCCGTTTCATCATTACAAAGTATAATTATGCTCAAATTGATCATGGGATGGCATATTTATTTAAGCGGGTTATTACAATCTAACTAACTATGGTATTCGGCCGTAAACTATCACTTACCGGGCCTCTTATAAGAAGCCTGTGACAATTCGTAACAAATGGTTCAGAACCACTTGTTACAATATGACACGTAACAAAAATGTCACAAATTCGGTCACAGGTCCAAATTGTAACTTAATTTTCATCTGAACTATATTTTTGTGTCCATTGCAAGAATTAAAGAAGTTTTTGCATCTAAACGAATCTTTTGGTGACATTGACAATAAAAACATTTATAATTTTACTTGATTTATTTTTTGTTAAAGGGGATATTATTTTAAAGTCAACAAATCCATTTGCGAAACCCGGAAAACCAAAACATTCTTAACATTTTAATAATTTGGACAGCTTTACGTAAAATTATAAGTTAATAGCTTTTAATTAACAAAATATAGTAGAATTCTAATAAATAATATTACCAAGGGGTCATAAAGATACGCAAAAAACGATAACAAAAATACTCGATGTCTGTTTATGCAAGAGTAGTAGTTTATAAAAAATCGTTTCGCTTTTGTTTCACCTAAGTGAGACTTCCTAAATTTATTTGAAGGGTTTATACCACAAATACTCTTCCCAACATTCTACTTTGATTTGTAAAAAAAAATATATTGTTTATTTACAAAAGATGTCGATACTCAATAGACATCACCACAAGTCGGTCAATTATAAGTTTTTACGCTTAGAATGATTCTTTCTAAATATTACCAAACATCTCGTGACATCAAGTGTTCTTGAATTTCCAGCAAACATATAAAAAATACATCGGATTAGCATATTATGGTCTGCTTTGCGATACGATCTTGAAATACCTGAAAAATATATGTGTTTATCAAAAATGACAATCACAATTGACGTGTGCGACAAGGGGATGCTCTGTCCCCGATACTTTTTGAACTTATGTTCTAAAGAATATATTTTTCGTAAAAGTGAAATATCTCAGGACAACATCTTATACCGTCAGTCCAACCAGGAGCTTATGCAGATGATATCTATGTAGTTTGACTTTGGCAACGTTGTAAATGTAAACCTACGTCTATGCCGTTCAAATATAAATTTAAACTACTAACTTTAAAACAAAATTTCGAGTAAGTGTTAAGATTTATTTCATGCAATGGTCGTTATTTTGTATTGAATTTTTCTTGTTTACATTTTCATTCAATAACGACCACTTCATAATATAAACTTAATTTAATTTAGTTATTTTATTTGCTTATAATTTTATAGTTTATGAATGGATATTTCTTAATTGAATTATGAAATGTATATTTATTGCCCCATTATGGTAATTACTAAAATGGAAATCTTTATATTGTTGGCATATCATATTTTAAACTGTATTTATGTTATTGTGCGTCGTCTATACAAAAATATATAATAAAAATAATCGACTATTTAGTCTATGTCATCGGGGAGCACTCACATAATTTGTAAGTTCAACTGACATAATACTTATATACTAAGCACTGCATTTTAAAGGTGAATCCTTACAAAACATGAAATTTATGTCTATTTGAGATATTAGACATTTGAACATAACAACAGTGTAAAATCTAGATGGTCACTTAAAATTTAGACAAAAGGGCCACTATAGGGTAAATTTATGGTTGAAGGTGTGATAGTTATGTTAGCCGGAACTTAAGTAAAATGCGCTAAATATAAATTTAAATGGCAGATACCTCTAGGGCCAAAAGTTTCATTTACAAATGGATCATAAATCCACGTATGCAAACTTAATCGACATGTAGAAGCAAAGTATCATTTTTTACTTTGCATTACCTAATTTAGAATTGTCTGAATTTCAATTTGGGTAAGCATCGACGACAAAGTAAGGCAATTGTTGTTAAAGGTGTCGAACATCTACCTAGCTAAAATACTCAAACAGTGTCACGAAACATTTAGGTATGAACAAGACTCTAGTGAAAATGTAGACACCATGCGAGAGAATAGCGATGGAAGTGAGAGGGTCATTTCCGATTAAATATTGATAGAATTTAAGAGGTACGAACTTTAGCGGCAAAACCGCAACACTATGCAAATAAGGAAAGATCTTTAGGCAAAAATTTCAGAATAAATATCAAAAAACGTACATCTGTGGGTGTATTCTGGTCTTCCCTGGGAATAAGGAAATAAAAAAATTTGACATTTTTCAAGCCGTTAAGAATTTTTTCACTAAAATTAGGAAAAGGCGATTAAGAAAACGATGTTTTTGGGAATTTTTTTCATAATTATTGCAGTTTTGACGTTTGTATTTCCCAATTTTTTTTTTTTTTTTTTTTTGAGGAAATTAAAAATATAATTAATTACGAAAGATTATTATTTTCATAGTTTTGACGAGGGAATTTCTACGGAAGTTCAAATAATAATTATATAATTATAATCTAGAAAATTATAGAATTTAATTTTGGATTACATTATATAAAAAAATTAATTACTTTTTTTTTATCATAATGGATTGAAATCAATTATAGTGATCAAAATACGAATAGGGTAATAAATAAGGGTTACAAGTTATTTGTGTAATATTATTGTAACTTGTTATAATTATTTATGTTTTTGTAAAATAATTACTTTATATAATTATATAAATCTAACCTCCCGTAAAAGGAATTTATATTTAAAAAATAAAATATAAATATTTATACAGTAACTTACGATTAACCAATGTTTTAAAAAACAAAAATTTTAAATTAAATTGAGATAAAAATTTTTTTCGCAGTTATTATTATGGTTTTGAATTTTAAATTACAAAAATGTGGAGAACTTAAACTAAATCTTTTTTCACAAAAAATTATTCCCAGTACTGCCAGAATACACTTTTGAAAATTTAGGAAAACAAATTAGCAAAAACTGCTACAAAGTAATTTTTTCCCAATTTCTAATTCCCAATTCCAAAGGGAAACCAGAATAGACCCACTGGTCAGTCTAAATCAGATTTTTTGATTCTGTACGGGCCAACATTGGTCTGTAAACCCCGTTTATTGTTATCACTAATAGTAATAAGATTATAAAATTGAAATTGAAGTTAATTCATTAATTTGTTTTAGCACACTTCACAGCAATTGGATAACAATAAATGCATGTACAAACTAAGAATACATTTGAAGTTTTTGAAAATAATTTTGCTTGTTAATATAATTTGTTATTGCCTTTTAGCATAACCGTAGTCTGTGGTGTAGATACCATATGTGTTTCAATTTTAACGTGACTAAAAAAAAGCAATACAACATTCTTTATGATATGAATTGATAAAATATTTTACACTAACAAGACGTGCATAATGTAGCTTGTACTAGTAATTTTGTTTTACTATTTGCATATATGCATAAAAACGAATTACGCTGATAGATCACGTAATTGTATAGATTAAGAGACATTTTTTAATAGTGTTTATGTGATCAGAATGCTTAACACACAAAAACGAATTGATGATATTATGTGACATGTTATGCATAGACAAAAAAAAAAAGTATTGGACGGATTATCGATTAATTAATTTATATAATTAGAAATTCTGTTGATTGATTTGGGTTGCTCCTACTCTTTAATAATCATAATAATCGGTTTTTGCAGGCCTCAGCTGGCCCGTACCGATCAACAATCCGGTTCCAACAGTTTCGGTTTCTCTTCGTATTTATCGTTTTCCTGAACACCTGAATCCTAAATATTTCGTAATATTTAGAATTTTAGAAATAATCATCTTCAGCGAAAAAACTTGAGCAGTATAACTGCCCGATTCAGATACGAAATTCTCCTTAATGGTCCTCCTTACCCTACTACTTCCTTCTTCAGAGGAGTGTTTATTACGTGATCCAATATTACGTGATTTGTGTACTGTACAAAGGAGAGCTATGGCGTGATAGCTTTCGCGTTTCAAGCGATCTTCTTTTATAAAGATAGGGCACAACGGGACAACTTTGAATTTATCGGGTATAATTTTGCTTTGCCACACTAACCAAATAAGGTCAAAAAGATAGTTCAGAAAAGTTTCCCATACGAATATTAAGAGCTCGGAATTAATCAATCAACGCCAGAAGAACGATTTCTTTTTAGCCTCCACATGGCCAGAGCGAATTCTTTGTTTTCCGCAGAGTGTATTTGACAACATTCAAATACAACATTTGAGACATTACGAAAACATTAAGTAATTCTGAGAAATGCTCCTTCCAACTGTCAAGTACTGCATTGATGTTAACGCGGAGGTTTCCATCCTGGTACGCTGCAGTCGATAAAAAGAATTAATTTTGGGTTTAGTTTTTGCAATACCTAGAGTCGCCTGAGCGGCACTGATGTTCAACACCTCCCATAGAGCCTTGATGATATTAGGCTTCATGATCCATTTTTTTAGGTTAACCGATTCTCTAGTGTAACATAGTTAACAAAATCAGGGTCTGCTTTTCACCCGCTGGCCGAATCTTTCGATTCTATAGTCTTAAGATTTCTTCCGCGTTGAAGACAGTCCTAACAACAATTAACCAAAAAATCGTGTAAAGAAGTGTAGTGCCACAGTTTTCTAGACAAAGAGTTATTGTGATGAATACTTCTGCAGTCTGTGAAATCCTCGCATGATGAGACATCGGAAAACACCAGATCACTAGCAAATAACAGGTCAAAAAATTAGCATCGACAATTATGAGCTAGGCGTTGATTCAAACAGATTTGTTTACAGCCGATTCGATAAGTCTTAGGATCTCATATACGGGGGCGGAGTGATAAGTCTGGTAAAATTGCAACAGACGGCACAACAATCACAAATCCAAGATGTCATGTGGCAATACCAAATTAAAATTTTCAGACAGATCTGTCATTTAGTTCAGTTTTGACAGGCATTGAAAACAGACAACCCATTGTTTTTTTACAAACATGGAAAAAGTAAATTTCGTGTGTTAATTAAACATTATTTTTTTGCGTGGAAAAATCATTACGCAAACCAAAATAAAGCTTGATAAATATTATGAGGACTCTCCACCATCGATTTAAATGATTTACAAATAGTTCATTGATTTTTATTGTGGTCGTACAAGCACAAATGATGCGGAACTTTTAGGACACCCAAATGAAGTCACCACACCCAAAGTGGTTGGCAATATCCATAATATGGTATTGCAAGACCGCAGAGTGAAAGTGCTCGAGATAGCTGAGATAGTAGGCATCTCTTATGTATACGTTTGCGCAATATATTACACGAACATTTGAATATGAAAAAGCTATACGCGCATTGGGTGCCGCGTTTGCTTACAATCGACCAAAAACGCACACGTGTGACAAACTCAGAGACAGGTTAAGCGAAGTTCAAATGAAATAAAAAGTAGTTTTTGCGTCGTTTCATAATTGTGGGTGAAACATGGATCCATTACTATACATTTTACTATCTTTGGAGACCAAAGAACAGTCTAAACAGTGGATTTCTACTGGCAAAAATGCGCCGAAAAGGCTAAGGCGGTTTTATGGACCAACAAGGTTATGGCCACAGTTTTTGGAGATGCACGCGGCATAATCCACATGGATTACCTTAAAAAAGGGGAGAACACTCAACGGCGAATATTACTGCAACTTATTGGACCGTTTCAACGACATTTTGAAAGGAAAACGACCGCATTTGGCGAAGAAAAAGTTCTCTTCCATCAAGACAATGCACGGGTGAAATCGAATTGCCATGCTCAAACAGATGTATTCACAGCCGATTCTATAAAGCTTAGGATTATACTCGTAATAATTGATATTTGATCCATGTAGAACATAAACACCGACGAGAAAAATAGAGATAATATCCAGATAGATTTGAACTGCGATGATATCAATGTTAGAATGACGCGCTTATAATTAATTTGGAACATTCTTTACAGTACCCCTCCACCTTTAAGTTTTTATGATTTGTTGACGTCAAGCTTTCGTGAACTGTAGATCATGTGATTCAACATTGATCGAGTTTTTGGATTACGCTAAACGTAGATATATCGTCAACCAACTTGTCTAATATCTGATAAGTTCCAGCTGAGATAGCTACCGAAGTTTTTATAAAATGCCATTGAAAATTACCTCGAAAAGATTGGCTTTTGCGGAACGTACAAAGGCGGCTTTTTGTATATTAAAGTTTCTGTAATTAATAAAATACATCAGAATATTGCCCTAATTTAAAAATAAATTATAAAGCTCGAAAACTGAAGTTACTTCGAATCGCCTTGCAAAATATTCACTGGAAGCTAGTGTGATCAGAATTTTTCTTTATTCACGGAATTTCAACGGAAAAAATACATAGGTACGAGACCTATGTATTTTTTCCGTTAAAATTCCGTAAATTTGACATCTCTAATTTTTGCGCGAAGTTATTTTATGATTACTTTTCAGAGATTATACAACCAACTTTTTCACGATAGCTATGGGTAAGAAAAGTGTTCAAGAGCTATAAATTGTATATAAATTTAACCTTCATCGCTTTCTGATTTCCGACTTTGTGCGAAATTTGGTATATTTAAAACAAACTCAACCTTGTGGAAAAAGAAAATTAAATTTTCAGTCTAACAATATAAACTTCTACTACATGAACATTTGTTTGTTTCTTTTTTATGAAACTTGAACCATTTTCATTTTTCTTTAAATATAAATTTCCATCTAACTTTTTTTTTTTTTTTTTTTGATTTGCAGAACTTTTGAATAAAGATTAGTTGTGTTAAATCGGACGTATTACACGTCCTGAATTCTTAGTTAACAAACGTTGCTTGTATTAAAATAAATGGAAATAAAAGTAAAACACCCTCCAGTAATAAGCGAACGTAAATATTAGCATAATTTCGTACTGTAATATATAAAAATTTACTCTTTCTAATAAATTTCAAAGCAGGAACCAAGTAAAGCAAAAAGGTTGAAACAAATTATAGCGATTTATGAAAAACATCATAATTTTCCTATGCTTAGTTGGTGCGGTACATGAACATGATGTTTATAACATACATATCGTCTTAAATATTGTACACCTAAAATATTGTTGTATTATATCCGAATCGGAGAGAAAGCAAACAAAAATTCAATATTGATTCATTTTTATTTTGTTTCGTGTAGAAAACATGTTGTAAACAAAGATTTGAATAAATTTTTGCTCTTCTATCCTTCGAGTATACATACATTTATTATTTTTTGGTTTTGTTTTCTTTCAAATACATAAACCAAAATATAACACCTAAATATTATTGATTTTATTATCAAAAATATGCAAATTAAACAAAACATAAAACTCGCAGGTACGTGTAGAATAATAACAACGCTGGATGATTATTGAATTATTCAATAACATTTTTTGCTGTTTATTTTATTTTGTTCCTGATTGTCCATTAAATTAAAGCAAGTTTTCGAATACTTTATTCTTTTTTCTACTGTGGAATACTACAATTTCATTTGGCATTTTTACGGAATTAGAATAGCCGGTATAGGCACGTCAGTGAAAAGATTGGACTGCAAAACGTATTATTTGGAATTGCTGAATTCGTAAACGAGCCAAGGTCATTATAATTAATATGAAATTATAAGTATGGGAAACTCCCGACCTTATAAAAATGAAGAAAACAATTTAAATTATTATTCTAAAGCCAACGGGAACGAGGAATCTTCTCGAAGAAGATTTTCTTGAAATATGTTTAAAAAATAGGCAGTTTCATTTTGTGGGTCTATTCTAGTCTTGAGAATGAAAAATTAAAAATTTGTTTCTGGCGATTGGGAAATAGATTTTTTGGGGAATTTTTTCCTAATTACTGTAGTTTTTACAGTTTTGTTTTCATAGTTTTGAAGAGGTAAGTTCAAAAAATAATCATATTTTAATAATTTAAAAAAGTTTATTACGTAAAATAATTAAATATTTATTTATTTATTTATTTTTTTTTGATCATATAAAGGTTATAATTAGTAAATACAAAATATCAAAATAAATATAAATAAAAAATGAGTGAACAAAGTGGAATTAGGGTAAATGGGGTTCAAAAATTATTTATAGGTTATTATTATTAAAATTATTTGTGTTATTTTTGTAAAATTTATTTTACTTTAAATTAATTGTATAAACCTAACCAACGATTTTCCTAAAATTAGGTTTGTTTCGTAAATTGTATTATGTGCATACCGCGTGGATGTAATTTGAGCAACCACAAAATATATCAACGTCTACGTAATTTGTTTAAAATGTATTTTAATTATAATTTTGATTAATTAATGTAAATTTTTTTCTAAATTTTATCATACAGTGCCTTAAAGGCAAACATATCTCTAAGGGCCAAAAATATAGATTGGTCGAAGAAATGGAGGAAAACATTGATTTGGCGAATGATTGTTTTATCAATATAATACACATTATGCTATCTGCATATAAATGATACATTGCGCATATAAAAATATTTCTATTATTACTAGATTATCTGGAATTGATAGTAAGGGAATAATAAGATATGAATGGTCGAGAATTGCAGGAATTTTAAACTCAATGGGATGTGCATTTAAACATTTTGAGAAGTGGAGGAAGGCATGGATCGACATGAAATATGTATTTGTCTTAATTAAATGTAAAAAATATAATTAATTATAAATAAATGTTTGTTTTGGAAAATATGCTAGGGACAGTGGGTGATAATTAAAAAACATGATAATCGCATAGTCCTAGGGATGACATCAAGCCCAAGGCGTCTTGGACCATTTAGTGACATATACCACAGAATATTGAACCAAAAAGATTCATTGTATGAAGATTTACAATTTTTAAAAAAGAAATTTTTGAATTTAAAATATTTTATAAATTATAATTATTTATATATTATATATTAATTAAAATTAATAAAAAATATTTTTAAATAAATTAAATTTTTATATTTAATTTATTATATAATATTTTATTTTTATTTGGAAATTGTATACATATATTGTTCGAACAATTTGTATTCCACAAATTTTGCAAAATTCAGTAATGCAACGGCTAACCACAGATTGCGAAACTGGGACATGGTAAACTACTCCATTTGTACGTTGATGTTCACTTTATTTTAATAAATAAAATAATTTATTCTTAATAAAACAAATTATAAAATGTAAATTGTACGTACCTTCCGCCAAAAAATTTGGAGCGATAAGAACTCTATATTTTCTGGGAATAGTTGTTTCCTCCATAAAAACTTCTATTTGGGTGCATATTATTAACGCTAGCTCTTGTAGCAGCCTATACAGCCCGACAAACTCACTTTCAATAATGTTAAATGGATTGGAAGCGTCTCAAACCTTTTCTTTGGGGACGAATGCATTTTCATCGTGCTATTCTACGCATCTATATACGGTTTGTTTTTTGTGAAAAAAAGCAATTGATGTATAAACTATAAATTACTTCAATAACTTACGATTAATATATTTATAATCTTTTTATTAACAAAACTTCAATGAATGTGTTAAATAACTTTATTTATTTTGTAATAACAATATTTTAATTTGTACGAACAATATTTTTCACATCTACTATTGCGTTTTTGACATTCATATTACAAGTGTGGTAAACATTTAACTAAATCTCTTTTCCAAAAAAATATTCCCAGCACTGCCAGAATACTCTTTTGTAAATTTTTTGAAAAACAAAATCAAAGTTTAAGTTATCCAGAAAAAAAATAACTTGAAATAATACTTTTTCATTTCAGGCAGTAATGTATTAATTTTTAATATTTACATTTTATTTCCTTTAACTTCTAACATTATCCCAAATATTTATTTATTTATTTTTTTATTTATTTATTTATTTAAATGTTTTATTTATTAAGGCATTAATGGTTTTCTATGTGTTTATAGTGTAGATTAATAAAAATACGAAGACCTCGATGCAATAAATTATTTTTAGGAGCATTACTAGCAAAATTATCTACAATATAATTGGACCTTTTTCTCGTGTTATAATAATATCTCCTATCAATAGTTGTTTATTCAAAATTATTTTTTTGTTTATCCATTACAATTTTCTGGATAAGAATAAGAAGCTCTCTATCAATAAGACTCCTCAAAGATTGGAATTTCACAAACAATTTATTGGTAGAATAACAAACTTGAACATTTATAATATATTTTACAACTCGTTTTTGGGAAATCTCTAGTTCCACAACTTCATACTCAGCACAACCACTCTAAATCGGGATTAAATAAACTAAAAGTGATTAGATGTTAGCAAAGAAGAAATGATGTTTTATAAGAATAAGTTTCGTTCGATGATAGCAAAATATAAGGTAATATTAACTAATTAAGTATGTACTAATCATTATTAAATTTAACTAATTAAGATATGTGGAGCTTTTTTTTCTCTCTTCATTGTTAATAAAAGCCAAATTGTATTTTATGTTCCTCTCATTTCAACCATTTTATTGTTTTGTTTATGCGAATGTTTATTTTCTTACACGCTATTCGAAACCATATATCGACACGTTTTTTGCTTACAATACATTCTTACGTGTATAGGATTAGATAGCATTAGTATGCATGCATTGAATACGGCTTGTAATATATGAGACTTTATTACACATGCTTTGTTGTTAAAATAAATAATTCTTAGATCTGCATTATCGATTATGGTAATGTTTGTTGTTACATGCTGTAATTGACAGAAGATAAACTAATATTTTGGTTTTCGTCATCCATAAAATTAATCTTTAATGAAAAATTTGAACAAGATAAAGATTATAATAATCTGTTGACAATATAAAATAACCTTAACTAAATAGCTTTTTATTTTTAAAGATTTGTATCAAAATCAACACTATTGTATAAATAAGCCATAAATAAGCCTTCAATACTTACGTAACAAAATATAACTACTAAATTGTATATATACATTGTAATTTTGTTATACACATTGATCAAAACCCTCTTTAGTACAAGCCGTCTTGTAACTTTCGTCGACACACATCATCATGTATTTTTAAAATGTATTAGTGAAAATATATACTTTAGATGTATTAGTAACTATCAAAACTCCATATAAAATTAATAAAAAAAAATTGTAAACGCATGCGCAATATTTGATTTTCTTGTTTATTTCTTTTACACAATATTCGCTATCATATCCCGACACGATTTTCTACTTACAATACAATCAAAGTATATATTTTTGTATAGCATGAGTATGCAAACAATACAGCTTGTAGTAAAGAGGGTTTTGCATTGATTCGTAAAAAAAAATAACTGAATACGAAAGATAAAACAACTACATAGGCTGCGTGCCATGCTCAAGGTAAATCGTAAAATTCGGTAAATATAATTTTAAATTTACCTTTGTCGTGCCACACTTTAGGTAAATATTTTGGTTTGGAGGGTTAAAATCACTGGCTTGTAGGTAACAAATGAAACATCAAAAATATTTTTGTTTACATTTTTTTTTTGGTTTCTTTATATTTAGTCCAATAATATTCTCCAAAATGTCTTCTATGTTCACGTACTTTAGTAATTATAATAGTTAATCAAAATTTTACACTTCTGTCTGGTTTTTGTTGCAATAAATAAATTAAATGTAAAAAATTATAACAACTAATTATCTTTTTTTGAAATGGTAGTCAAAATTCAAAATCATTGGGTTTTTCATGCTGATGGCTTGTGTTGATAAAAAATATATAATTATAATTTAAAAAAATGGAAAAATGGAATTCTCATATATTGAGAATGATAATAATGATTTCAATCATACATAAATATCATCATAAATATACAAATTTAAAAAATGTCAAATAATATTAGTACAATATTTCAACGACATGGGCGTAATGGTAGAATTACTACATTACTACATCTCCAGGTGAACAGTCATATAAATGCTGGACTCATAACTACACTACACTACGCTTCACGTGAACAAGATAATATACGCAGTCATTTTTCGTTTCCTATTACTACATTATATTTTTTAATATTCGATATCGAACGCATGAAAATTATCATTATATAAATCGGGAATCCCCTGTTTTGTCTATTCGTTCGCAACATTTTAAAACGATATACATATGTAAAGCGCTTTACCCACAGTAAAACGAAAACTAAAAATAATTCATAATTCACAAAAACTACAATATTTTTCGTTTGTTATAGCTGAAATCATTTATTTTCGTAACTACAATATAAAATTTATTTAATTCAAAAAACTAATTAAAAATATTTTGTTTCCCAAAAAATTAATTTTTAATTTTTTCGTAACGAAAAAATGAAATATTTCGATATTTTTTCGTACGAAAAAGTAAACGAAAAATTATTTCGTTCTGTTTATCGGTATAGTGGTTACAAACCGGTTTCATAGGATTTCAACGATATCATACGAAATAAATTGTAGTTTTTGTGAATAATTAAAAATTAGTTTTCGTTTTCGTTTTGCTGTGGGTAAAGCGCTTAAGTCTGTATATACATTGCACAATAGAAATATTTCCTTGCCGATTTGTGTACGCTCTCGTCCGTAAATTATTAAAAATTTACGTAATACATAATTAATGGATAATTAAATCAAATTATTTTATATTCATATTGGATTAATCAGGAAAATAAAAACAAAAACTGTAAAGTGTAAAACTAATTTTTAATTGTTAACTAAAACTACAATATATTTCGTATGGTATAGTTGAAATCCTACGAAGCCGGTTTGTAACCACTATACCGAAAAACAGAACGAAAAAATTTTTCGATCGTACGAAAAAATATCGAAATATTTCATTTTTTCGTTAAGAAAAAATTTCAATTTTTAAAGAAATCAAAAATGTTTAATTAATTTTTTGAATTAAATAAATGTTGTATTGTAGTTAAAAACGGTTTTATAGGATTTTAGCTATAATAAACGAAATACAGGGAAACCCCAATTTACGTGGCCCCTATTTACGTTATTCGATTTATGTAGATTTTTCTTCGATTTATATTCTACATTTTAACTGAAAAATTGTACATTTTCATCAAGAAAAAACTTTGAGTTTGTTTGATGATCTGAAAAAATCGGTTACTGATAGTGGCGAAAATTTAACTTGTTTGGCTAGTCGAGAATAGTTTGTGCTTACGGAAAAGCAACCAAATTCCCAGATGAATTAAAGACTATTATTGCTGAATTAAGCTGCTCTTCCAGACAAGTTTTTAATGTAGACAAAAAAGAGCTATACTGGAAGACGTATGCCGTCCAGGACATTTGTAACGAAGGAGCACCATGATTATTATTTCAATATTGCCAAGAATAGGCTGCAATCATGCTTTGAAGCAACGTAGCTGAAGACTTCAAAGTGAAGCCTTTGGTAATTTATAACGCAGACAACCCCCGTGCTATGAAACATGTAGAAAAAACAAATTCTCAGTCATATACCGTTTAACAAAAAAGTCTGGATGATTGCTGCTATTTTCAAAGAATGGTATCGAAAACTATTTTTGTCCGAAGTATAAGCGATATTGCAAATCAAATAATTTAGCCTATAAAGCGGTCTAAGAGTTGACATTGCACCAGGCCATCATCCGAATTTAGATTCAAATAGTAACTCATTTAAAATTATTTTTTAAAATCAAAACCCACGGCTCTTATACAACACTTGAACCAGGGAGGTATACCCACCTTTAAAGCCTTTTATTAACGACTAACACTCCGAAAATTATTAGCTTATTTTGATAGCTCCAGTGAAAATAGACAAAAAAACGTATTTTGCCGAAATTATAATGTTCTACAAGCAGTAGAAATCATTAACAAATTTTGGAATGAAATTACATGAAATTTTAATGAAGTTTGGCGAATATTGTGGCCAGAATGTGTGGTCGACATTTTAGGCGGTATAGTTTAACTGACTTACCCATGAAAGAAATTGCACAACTAACACACCAGGTGAGAATACCGGCTGTCAGTGATAGAGATGTTCAAGAGTTGATTGCATCAAATGACGAATCACTATCCAATGAGGAATTATTAGAAATATTGAACTTTAAAGAAGATGCTTGAGGAAACAGATCAACCACCGTGATGATTAAGATTTGTTGGCATTAAAAAGATTGGTTAGTCAGGCGCTCGAATTATTTGAAAAGGACGTTAAGGACAAGGAAAGATTTAATACCGTAAGTCGGTCTATTTTCCAGGTTGTCATTTAATATAGGGAGATATCTATATGCAATTCAGAATCGAAAGTTAGTTCAAGCAAAAATCAAAACGTTTTTTAAACCTGTTGATAAACCGGGATGATCAAACAAATTTTAATAAGCATACATATCGGCCGAAAGGACATTATTTAATTTATTTTATGCATATACTTAAGATTTATGTACCTATCTAGAATTTTTTTTTAAATTTTTATTCCTGAATTATTCTACAATAAACACATATTATTCGATTTACGTTGCTTTTTTTCGGTCCCAAAATAGACGGTAATCGGGGTTTTCCTGTATATTGTAGTTTTAGTGAATAATTAATTATTACTTTACGTTTTCGTACAGCGTTTAAATACATAGTATATTGGTGAACAAAAACCAAAAATACATAACCACTTAATATTTTTTGTATAAAATCTAAACCAAAATTGTAAATTGGGAGGTATGTCACTTATTGTGTGTATTTATGTATGGTAAATAAATGTTGAATAAGTCCCAGTACCCCTCTAATTGGCCAGTCGTATTCACTTATTTTTTATTATTCATTGTGCTATTGTCGTGTAAGTAGGCATTATTTTTCGGTGTCAGATATTTTTTTCCAGAGGAATGTACTAATTTTGTTGTGTTAATTATATAATGATATTTTGGTTATATTGCACCATAATGATATTTTGGTTATATTTCTACTCTTACTCTCAAATAGTCGTAACCGTCTTGACATTGTGAAGAGATGGGACCTATCATCATCATGTACATACAGTAGAAATTCAACACCGATAGAGGAAGTAATTCATAGTTAGTTTAAAATATTTAAATTACGCTATTATTCGTAGCGAAAATACTTCTCTCCAACAAAATATATTTCCCGTATGGCTTTTGCCGAGTTTGAGGAATTTCAATTCATTGAATGAAGCGGTGAAAAGTTATTTTCGTAAGCTTGCCAATTTTCTGGAAATATAATATTTTATTAAAATAAATTTAACGCTCATGATTAAATTAAAATTTACCTTTAACCAATTCGCCTCTTACTTTACGATCTGGATTTATATAGCTGTCGATTTTTTGATTTAACAAAAACCATTTTTTCTAACGAAGCCTACAATTAAAAAGTGTATGCTAAATGATTGGCGTTTTAAAAAACGGAATGAGCATGATTTCGTTCATCGCAAAAGCACCGTCAGCAACGAAAACATATAGTACATTTAAAAATGAATTGCGGTAACGATGCTTGGCTCAGGAATTCTATAAAAAAATTATCAATATAAAACGCTCTCTCTAAATATCCCAACATCACTCTGGCTTTCTGCAAAAAACCAAATACAAAACGAGATGGATTCGACAAGTTTTATTAGAATAATTTTAGATGAAACCTTAGACGTAACAAAAAAATCTCAGCTCGATGTAGTTTTACGATATTTAGATAGCAACGGCAATGTGATGGAGACATTTTTAGAATTTATAGATGTATTTGCTGATTGAGAAAGTGCTGATCTTTCGAAATCCAATTCAAGTTTTTAACACAACACAAAATTGAAGAAAAGCTAGTGTGTCACAGTTACGATGACACTGCGATCATGTCGGGTAATGCCAAAGGGCTGCAAACAAGAATTAGGGAGGTTAATCCATCAAAAGTTTTTATTCATTGTTTTACACACAAATTAAACTAAGTCCTGTCACAAAGTTTGATCACATATTCGTATATAAGGATTTTATTTTTGGTTGTGGTTTGTTTGAGCTTTTTTGTTGTAGAATTGCTATTTTTATTCAATTAATGTAATTAATTCGAAACTACCTTTGTATTTGTAAAAAAAAATTCATTGTTTCAAAGTCTCAACGTACCAGAAATATCAACTTGCCAAGCAACAGAACTACTATTATAATGACTCATGTTTGGTGAATGCAATTGTTATTTGGAATAGTTTGCCAACTGAACTTAAAAATTTAAGTTTTATGCATATTTTATTTTTTTTTCCAATTTTTTTTTTTTATTTATTTATTTATTTTTTTTTTTTGATTGTTTATGTTAGGTTATGTTTTCTTTATGTAATTATGTGTATATGCCCATTGTAAAAAAACTTAGGTTTAAACTTCATTAAAATAAACAAATAAATAAAAACCATGTATTGAAATTGATGAGTGCAAATCAATTTTTTATGTTTCTGTGGATTAGTGGCGTTTTTTAATCATTCATCGAAAGGGTGTTTTGCTTTCGACGAAATTGTTAAAAAAGTACATTCAACTTCGCCAACAGATGGGAGTTTAATAGAAGAATCGTTCTAATTTTTTAAAAAGTTTCTTTATCGATTGAAGAGTTTTTTAATAAAATACTCGATGAAGGTGTTGAGATATCGGGGATAAGAATTTTATTTTGGAAGATAAATAGGGTATTTTACGGCTGTGTACTATTTTTCGGTAACATTTCTGGAAGTAGACATTTTGTTTAGCCTGCTTCAGAAGAAAAATTATATTGCTCTTTGTTTGAAATGCTTAAACGATTTCAAGCAATTTATAGTAAATAAATTTTGTTTTGTATGCTACAAAACCAGAAGTTAACCAGAAAAAAAGGATCAAGTAGTAATTCGCAAAAAATATAAAGTTTATCTATCATCATAGTGTAAAAGTTGGGTTATCCATATGTTTTAGGCTTAAAAATGTATGTTTAAATGATAACTACTAAATAATTTTAAATTTCCAATACACGTATTTTTATTTTTGTCTACGGTCTTAAGATCCTTAAAAATCACCAAATCTAAAATTTAAGCAAATACTAAACTTAGCGAAAACTAAGCTGAAAAGTCTGACATAGCAACGAGATTTAACAAATGTAAGTCATTATAGCAGCTAGTATGGTGATCGCATCTAAACGAATTTCGAGAATCGTGAGAAGTTGAGCACACACAAGTCAAACACATAACAAAAAAAAATTTTAAATTTACACTATTCAAAAATAGGTAAAAAACGATTTACCCGACTATTCGGCCAATGATATATTTGACTTCATTTTACTTAATGTTTAATCAAGTAAAGTTTATCTGATATATATATTTTTTTTCTAAGTAATTTGAATTTTGTGGTGGTTGAAATAACTGAGCTAGTTTGCATCTTGATTGCCCTTTGACATGACTAAACGAAGTACAAACTCCACCTAGTTATTTACTAAGATAAAAGGTCCACTGCGATGTTGGTCGTGGCTATTTATTTCCGCTAGCTTAGCCGGATGGCGTGAGGTTTGGTCAGCAACAGACGATAGACCTTGCTTTAACCGCAAGATAAGGGTTATTAAAAATAAAATTTATAAAATAATAATAATTTACAAATAAAATCTTAATCATAGTGTCATAAGTAACGGCTTTCTCAGCCGTCATCCGCCGACCACTTCGGTGGCTCAAATCAGTCTAGGCCAAACTCCTCAAAAACTTTAAAGAAGCTACAAATAACTTATTTGAAACTAACAATAATATTTGGTGGAGACGGTCATTTACATCTGAACAACAAATAATAAACTTGAACTTGAAAAAAATTATGCTGAAAGTGCATATTTTATATAAAATGTGCACGCAAAACAAATATAATTTTATGGTTTTGCGATGAACGAGAATACAAAATTTCAAAATGACGTAATTTTAAGATCGTTTTTCCGAAACGCACCAGAGTGCTAGATTAAAATTAAATTTTTTTTGTAAACTAAAAAACAAAATTTTTTCGAAGCAATTGAATTTTTGTTTTAAGTGCCTCCCGTTATATTTTATTTTTATTTATTTTACTTATTATTATTACACCTGACTTATTATATAAGTCATCTAGCAATTTTTCTTTTTTAATTAATTCACATTTGTTGGGATAAAGTCCAATGGCTAGTCCCAAAGATAAATATAAATATTTATTTAAATAAATATTTGCTATAATATAGTATTATTTTAGCTTGCAATCACTAGGTTCATTGGTTTGATTCTTTGTAGGCTTATTATTGCCATCTAACAGTCTAGCATACGACATATTGCGATATTCTCATGTTGTGTTGAATCTTTTTCGTTTCTAGAGTAAGTTCTATAACATCTGTGATTCTGTGAACTTGCTCTAGGGTCTTATATTTTTCTCTGAATCCAAACTGATAAGCAGGTATTATAAGTTCATTATCCTCTATTATAGGCTTTAGTTTCTTAAGAAAAAGTTTTTCAAATATCTTCGATATAGAAGGAAGTAAGGATATTGGTCTAAATGACTTTTAAGATAGTTACTGGTTTTGTTTGGTTTTAAAATCATGATCACTTCTGCTACCTTCCACTGCCTTGGAACGTCTCTTAATCTAAACACAACAAAAGTTCATGAATTGCTTTGTCTTGTAGTTCTTTTATAATTTGCCGAGTTGTTAAATCATTCCAGGAGCTTCTTTCGGATTTAAATTTTTTATTTATTCTTTTAACTCACGGAGCGTTACAGTTTGTATTTCATGCTCATTTGATCTGTGTACAAAATTAACATTTTCATTCGCAGATTGTCTGGGTAGTGGTTGAAACGTTTCTTCGAGGTGTCGCGCAAACAAATCCGCTTTTTGCTTACTACTACGAGCCCTCGTACCGTTATCATTTCTTATATGGGCTGTAGAATTGTTTTATCTCTTGATGGAATTTGATGCTTTCCATAGGGAGTATTCAGTGTCTCTTTGAACAGTAAGTGATGATAAATATGATTCTATTAGAATCATATTTATCTTCATAGATTTAAGTTTTTTACATAAGTTATTATGCTCGGTTTTATTAGCTGTTAATGTACGTATATAATAATATATTTTTATTATTTATATCCAATATATGTATTTTATTGTGTTATCATTTAAGTTCATTATAATTATATTTTGTTTTATACTGACATTTTATTTATATACTGAATTTATTTATTTGAATAAACTGAACTTTAGAAATAATATTAGTTTACAAGAATGTAGCTCGTAACTAAAAAAAATCGTAACTGTAACCGAAACGTAACAGTAACGTAACAATACCTGAAACGAAAACCATTATTTCAATTTTTGGAATAAGAATCACAAAAACGAAATTAAATTTTATTCGTTTCACTACACTGTTTTAAAGAAAGTACATCATGAAATTTTATCATTGTCCATCTTCTAACACTAAAATTAAAAACTAACTGAACAAAACAAGGATTTGTCTCAGTTAAACAACCGAAATCTTATTTCTTAATTAGAAACCACATAATAATTGCTCTCCTAAGAATGCCAGACACCAAGAAGATTTTATTGTTGCAGTCTAATCAGTATTCTAGCCAGTTTAATTTTCCAGTTAATTTAAGTAATTTTCATAGCCTTGAGAAACATTACCTTCTCGTTTTGGCAGACGTGTTCAAGGGAGGGCAATGAGTTCCACCAACAGTATTTATTATTGGCCTGTTACCTCAGGGATTCATTCGTATAACTCTTCCTAGAACAAGCAAAAGATACTGGAGTGGGGTCTAAGGATAACTTGCCCTTGTATATTTAGTTTCAACAGTTTATTCCGTATCGTCATTTTAATAGTTTTGTAAATAAAAAAGAAATTTATCAATTTGACACTATAAAGTTAGTGATTATACCTTGATTATACGTGATTATAACCTATGTAACCCTAAATTGATGTCAAGTTATATGGTTTAAAATCAAAATAAAATACATTTTTTTTCAATATTTTCTTGAAACTTTAAGCGAAAGGTATAGCAAAAAAACTCTTTTGATATGGGCAACGAATTAAAAAGATATGTTACAAAGATATACGATTGGATAATGATTTAATAGTTAACGATATACCGGCATAACCGAATAGACATACATAATTACAATTCAAAATAAGCCATCTTATTAAGGTATATAGTCGAATTCTATTAAAATATCATTATCATAAATTTTCCGGCAGAAAAAAATCCTTTCAATGGCAAATCCATAAAAAGATTACTCTACATTGGTTTGAAATATAATCGAATTTCGTCAATACTCGATACCTTTTTTAGGAATGATATCGAGAAAAAAAATCTTTAACCATTATTCGTGATTATATGAATAATGTTTGCAAAGGAAAATATTATCGTAGTCTTTCTGTTGACATCATCTTTAACTGTGTATATAATACAAATACAATTTATCATTGATATCAGTGATTTCATTACAATTTTCTGTTGGGGTAAGGAAATCCTCTGTTTACCATAAAATAGGCGTATAGAATATTGATTTATTTCAATGGTGAATTTAAGTTTTCTTGAAGTTTTAAGGAAATACCTTAAGAGTTGTAAAAGTGTTAGTTATTTTATTGAGCTGTCTAAACTGGGTCTAAACTTTACCAATCACAAAAATTTTTAATCCCCTTTTTACGCCTTTTAATTTTAAAATAAATCTATTTGCAACCGTTAACTACCGCTGCCTATTAAATTTACTACTAATAGTAGCGATTTTCTTTTAAATTTTGTTTTACAAAATCTGCACGAATAATGTATAAATTAAAAAAATTACAAAATGATACTCTTTAATAATCTTTTCATCAGTAAATATACATACCAAATAAAGAAAAGTAGATATCAATATCAGTAAATATTTTCTCATACCTGTAAATAGATAAACGAATTTAAATTAATATTAAAAATATTTTATAATTTTGGTCAGTTAAAATTTGTCGAGTAACTTTTATTTAACATTTAATGGTAAGTTAAACCATACATTATCTTACAAGTTTTAAAGTAGCCACTATAGAATTAAGTAACAATTATGAACAGGGCCCCTACTATTGAAATCTATCGACTTCGTTCATTTTCGACTCTAGTTGAACGCCTGTGAAAAAAATTTCGTATATTGCTTTCGACTATTATCAAAAATGTAGTACTATTTCTGTCAATAGATCATGTCGGGCTGTCAAGATTATACTACAAACGAAAATGCTGCTATCTTTTGGAAACTGGTATGTTTTACACGTATGTCGTAGTGCATTAATTATGTCACTAGATGTAAGTTAAAGTGTCAAAAATATAAACAATCATGTGGATAACAGAACTCGTCGGATTTATAGAAATAAATCTCGTTGCATTATAGAACCCGACGAAAAATTGTATTTCTGATTCGCAAACTGCGCTATTGAACTGCAATTGCACTAGCTGTCAAAATGTTTACATTAAAATTAGTGGTCTTTTATTGAATTATTCCCTTTCTTATAATAAAATAAACATTTTCCAATAAATAAATATTTAAAGTTTATAAATTATTAAATTATGGATTTAATCCATTTTTACATTTACCGAAGAAGTAACACACAATAGATAACAAACGAGAAAAGTACGAAATCTGTCCAAGGACATACATATTCCAGTTGGCAAACGCCCATTTCTTTAATTGGGGATCTCTAACGACGGCGGATGTGTGTCGTTATTTTTAAATATTCAGATTTGGATGTTGTGCAAAGCAAAGCTCAGTTTCGATGTGATGAGGAATCGTAATAAATTTGTTAAAAATTATTTATCATCTCATCAGGTCATGGCGACCGAGTGCTATGTGTAAATGCTATTTTACGCTCTATATATATTTATGTACAGTGTACATGTAGCGTTAGCGAATTATATGAATGTGCACGAAATATCTGAATAATTGTTTTTTGTGTTTGTGTAGCGAAGTCGCTACAGATCCTAGCGAATTTATTGCATACTCAGATTTTGTCATAGTTCTAGATAACTTTAACCACTGATTTGTTTAAATTCTTCGCAATATCTTGGTGCTGCTTCTGTCTTTATTGTACGTTTCCTTTAAAAAAGCCTTTTATTTAATTCTTACATTTTGTTTCTCTCCATATTTCTACATAATTTTTGTACACTCGAAATCCTAACCTAAAATCCTAAAATATGATCAAGTGTATGCCATTTGCATTGAATTTGATGCGTATTGAAAATTATAATTTTATATAGAGTGTCACTCGCGGATTCTATAATACGTATTTTTCCAACTGTATTACAACCATTGGATCAGTTTTGATACGCAACAATAAATTAAAAACAAGAAAAAATCATGGCCGACAATCATTTTCATGCAAAATTTAAAAATATTACATTTTTAATGTTAGATTTAGTGTTGGTTTTATCAGCGTATTTAGTACCAAGGTATACTAAATACGCTGATTGTGGCGCCTCTTTCGGAAAACATGATTCATAAGTACCATTAAATTTACAAATCTAGTATTCTTCAAACATTTTAGTACTCTCCCTACGTTAAAACTCAAAACCCTCTATAACAAAAGCCGAGTTCATCCAACACTTAGGCTGTACAAATTCCAGATTTGCTAAGATATTAGTGAGTTTATATATTTATATATAAGTATAGACACTTGTGAACATATTTTGATACAATCAAATTCAATGTAAAAACAATAATAAATCACCAATATTGTTACACAAAAAGAGAGAAACCTGAATCACATCATAGCCAAAACAGGATATTGTCAAAACAGCATATTGTCAAAACAGCATATTGAAAATTATGCACAATTATTTTGTATAGGAAAGAATTAACATCAATTTTGATGTTTTGAATATTTATTTTATTTTACACTATATTCTAAATCATATATGGACACGTTTTTTAGTTCCAATACATTCTCACGTGTATATGATTATATTAGTATGCTATGAATACGGCTTGTATAATAGAGGGTTTCGATACTATAGGAAGTTTTGGTTTTGAATGGTACTAACACCACAGCAGATCGAGAATTTTATTTATTTATTTTTATATATCAGCGTGTGCTACGCGATGAGTTTGGTTTTTATTACACAGAATTTTGCAAAACTTTATAATTGTTGTATATGTATGTTCAAAACAAAAAAAAATATTTTGTATTTATTTTGTATGTATAATACTGCGAACGATGGTAGTCGAAAATGAACAATGACAAAAAAGAGTTTGCTAGATATCGACGACAGTCGTTCTGGATTGAATAAAGTAGAGTGTTGGGAGGACTTTTGTCGTCAGTGAGAAGGTCGTAGAGACTTTCTTCTTCTCTGAAACATGGTGTCAATTAATTACTTCTGAAGCTAGAGGAGGAAGGTTTGAGAATGACACTGAGATCACATTCTCTAATTAAGTTATACAAATTAAAAACAAATAAAAATTAAGAAATACAAAAGCGCGGTATACTGACAGCAAGATTCCTGGACGTACTCTTAGACAGTAAACTTAACTGGAAGCCTCACATTATGGAAAGGAACGCCTATGAGTGTTTGTTGGCCAGCACTGCACATGGCAATGCACAAAAATAGGATATCAAATGTGCAAAGGAGGCTCTTTATGCTCATAAGCAGACTGCTAATGACAACACCGACCTTTAGCGGTGATGTTGTGTACCACCTTCTTCATGTCGCTATAAACGCTAAGCAGATAAAGGCTAATCCAACCACCTGATTCACTGCTCTGTCTCAGTGGACATTTTTTGCAAACCACTCGACAAAAATTAATTCGATAAATAACGAAACAGTGAACCTTTGGTTATACTATACCATTATTCGAAAAAGATTTTCACACCTTATTTCTTTCAAGTGAGCCTTGGAAGAATGGATCAGTATTGGAAACCGAAGCTAAGCAGGTCGTCACCTAGAGTTAGAACGGCTCTAAGCTAGATGGTAAAGTCCGAACCGGAGCGTCCTTTGATACAATAAATATTCGATTCGTCTACCTGATTACTTCAGCGTGTTCCAATTTGAAGTGACAGCGATTGAGGAAGTTTGGGCTTGTGGCAAACCGTTATTTCAACGAATGATATTGTAATATATGTGGACAGTCATGGGTCAATGAGGCCGCTGGTACGGTTTTTTCTGGTGATAAAGGTGGTAATGGGTTGGCTCTCATCTTATATCGAAATGAGTGACTATTTTAACGTTTAGATCATCTGGGTCTTTGATCACTTTGATCGTATTCATGCTAGGCAAGGTACGATTTACCAATTGAAACCAGATATGCCAGTTATAGGAAGGCCTATCTATTACGATGCTTAAGAAAAGGGCAAAAACTCTGGCATTTAAGAGTTAGATTGACATGCTCACATGAGAGAGCAAGACAAGTGTGGTCTTATGGTGCTCCATGACACTTATCTCTCTACGTAGAAGTAATTTAGGAACAGTAGGAGTCTCACATGATACAGCGTTTTCAGTTAATATGCGAGAAGGCTCGATCTGGAAAGTTATGACTTGCAGGTCTCAATTAACTTAAGGAACAAATCATTGCAGACATCAATGTGCCACATATTTCACATTAGATCAGTAGCTCTGGATAGTTTAATAAGGGTATTAGGGATGTAAGATCTTATGGTTTCACAATGGATGAATATCGATCTAAGTAAGCGGTAGCAGCCACTCTAACCTGATCTAATTTAACATAGCACTTTCTGCAACAGCACTTATATGTAGTCAAAGTACTACATTTTAACTTTGGATTCAAATTGTTTCGGGAACTGGTACAGGCGCATAAGCCATGTTTAGCACAACTACGCTAGTTGTGAGCACTATTATAAAACCGTTTTCGGAGAAATGGGTATTAGGTTAAGATCATAAGTTCGACACTCCTGGGGCTACTGACCTTTTAATGTAGGGTTCGGATGCATTTTCGATTCTTATTTCAACTTGAGGTCAAAATTAAAGTTCCAATAATGAGGGTCCAATTAAAATTAGTTTTTCAAATCATTTTAAAAAAATGGTTTCACATCCTGCTTACATCGTTCAAAATTAAAAATAGAAGATACAAATTTGACACAAACAGTATACACTGTATCTACCAATTCGAATTTGGAGTACTTCGAAAACCATACAATTGAACTCCTATATTATTTGAACCGACGCAAATAAATTTGGCAGTAGCAACCAAAGTGATCTACGACCAATTGCATGATCAAAATGCACAATCGATATCACCGATTCATGATCATGATGATATGCTTCGTTCAATTTTACCAATAGTAAACAGATGAATAAATTGTTCACGGGTCAATAGTTTGCCTTAAATAACTTGAACCTCATATAATCTTAAACATTAAAAAAATTTTTATGATTAGATACAATAAACTAATAAAACCACAAATTAAATAAAATAAAAATAAAAATGATCACATTTGGCACAGACGACTACATGTTTGACATACTCAAAACAATTTAAAATACATTTTAAATTTAATGTACTATTTTTATAAAATGTGTGTAGTTATATGCATGAGATTTTCCGACCAATTCTAAAAATAGATACAAATAGTGTTTTACCATTTAATTAAAGATTTTGTTATTATTTGTGTTTTATATAGTTTAAACCTTGACCCCATTCTCTTAATTTTTACTATAGAACTATAAACTTGAAAAATTGTACATATGTTCATATGTGCATGTAAAAATCAACACGAGTAAAACGGTAAACAGTAAAATAAAAATCGGATAACGTATAATTTATCACATGCAAACAAAGGGAAAAATCACAATATACATGCTTTAGTATAGGGCATGCTTTATCATTTTTTTAAATATAATATATTTTGATTTCTTTTTATAGTCAAAATCTTAAAAAAAACGAGTGATATTTTAATGATAAGGATTTTTGTTTGTGCCACAAAGGTAACGTTGCAGATTGGTAGTGATAAAAAAGGTTGTCTTTTTCGAAATAAGGAATGAGAAAGCTTTCAACCACTACATAGGTGATTTTATTATACATGACATGTTGTACCAGTTTGATGGCTATTAATTTTATTATCTGTCCCTCGAATAAGTGTTATGTCACTTTAAAGTTTTATTTAAGTTCAAAGACCAAAGTGTAACATCAAACACTTTGATTTATAAATATTACCGTTGAAATAAATTGGATTCGATCTCGTTTGATTTCGCATTTGTAAATCATATTAAATTAAACAAGTTGACTTTAAATAAGTACATATGTATGTACATATAAATTTGAAAGTTTTATCCATGTTTTAATAAAATTATTTTGATTTGGCTGCCTTTAAGCCCAAATGTCAAAGAAACGAATAATATGATACTACCTTTGAAACCACCAAATACGTGGACGGGTAAGCAAAACGTTAGGAAACCACAGTACAACATTTCAGTAATGGGTCAAATGAGCGTAGCTTCTTTAAGAAAATTACACCATCCTTCTTCGATAAAGCTGTCAGAATTTATCATATTAAAAATTAAGTTCGATCATGTTAAAGTAGTTATCTATAGAGTAAGAATTTTAATAAAATGTGTGGAAATGATATATTCCGTATAATTGAATTAATATTTTGAAAAATCGTTGTCCTCTCGACTTGGAAAAGGAAACCTACTCCTTAAGTGATAATCCTTAAGGCAAAAATTTGGTAATGTTGATAAGTAGTGTACATCCTTTTAAATTGCAACAGTATTTTCGCACTATACCACAGCCATTCTCGCAACTGTTCTTATGACCATCTTTTCACTCATCCTAAAAACGTAGTTTTCCATCAGTACTTCAAGTATATTCTTATATACTTATAACTGTTTATAAAGGAACTACCTAATTGAAAATTGTCAAACGATTCTATAAATTATACACAACAATTTAATAAATCACACGCTGCCTGTATGTTCATAATGGACTTTTAGTTATACTAAAGTTGACTATATTTTATATCACCAAACCTTATGGTAAAAATACACATAAATATTGAGACACCCTGTACTATAAATTAATACAACATATTATTTTCTCTAATAAATTCTGCGTTTTTTTTTCTTTTATTAAACCCAAAACCTATAATTTAGTACCATGACCAATTCGATTAACAGATATACATAAAACAATTCTGTAACGAAATGAAAGCTTAACTCGATTATTTAATGTTTCCAATGAATGGGCACTTCTATATATGACCTGTGTGCATGTTACTCTATATATGTCTTAAAATAATAAATAAAAATTATATCACATTAATTAAGTTAGGTTATGTTGATAAAATCATTTTATGTATTGATTTTCACATTAAACGTACAGTTAACATTTTATTTTTAATTTTCGCCCTAAGCACAATATTTTATTTGATTTGGAAAATCTAAGAGTGACTCGGATACTTTTCATTTATTTCCCCCTTTAGTTGTATAATGATAGTTTAAACGAAATTAAAACATATTTCAACTCAAATTGCTAAAATTGTCCGACAACTTGTCACACGAATCAAATAACGGTTGCACTTTGAGGTAAACTTTGTCAATTATGTGTTGTTGATGAAAAAAACAAAACAAACAACCGGATTATCTATGATAAGGCGAGTCAAACGCAAAAGCTATCTGAACAGTATTTAACTGTAATTGTGAGACAAGAAAAACTTGTACATTATGCAGCTAGACTATTTCCTAAAATTCAGACACTTCAGTTATATTGGGCTGCAGGACATTTCTTATTTTTTTACACAAATAGAATCAAAATTATTAGCTAGTTTGTTACAACGTATAAACAAGTATCTAAATATATTTTCATAACTTCTTTTCTATAGTGAAAAAAATGAAATGCAGTTAAAGACGCCTTTGTCAATTATTGTGCTGTTATAAGTAGAAATAGATTTTTTTTGGTTCTTGCTCTTTTGAATAATACCATAGAGAACCATAGACCGTAGAGAACCATAGACCATTAAATTTAAATAATCATTCTCTTTGATAATATCATAACTTTGAATAAAAAAATCCTTTCTTTAAAATATAGAACTACATTGAGCATAATTTTAAAGTAATTTTCCGGGTTGAAATAACGGAACTAAAAACAAAAAAGTGATTGATTAAACAAACATTTTATTTTATATGATTCCTTTAATTAAGTCGTTCAGCAATAATTAGCTGAATTCATAAAATGTATACTTTTGATTTTCTGACCTTTTTCTACTCTATCTGGAATATTATCTAAAACATCGGTTTTGGTAAAATGGAAAATTTTATATTCCAACCGGATAATGCTCCAGTGTGAATTAAATATAATGTATGCATCCTTAAATCTCCCAGCAGATATTTTTTGCAGTATCCCTGTCTAACGCATTTGACTCCAAACCATCGCCCGGAAAGCTGCTGAACTTTTTGGTGTTGCTGAGAGATACAAATTGCTACAAGTTTCTAAAACATTCTAATGAAGAAGACAAAATGAATCAGCAAAAAAGACCAGTCTAAAAAGAAAACAACTGTGAACGTAGGGTTAACACACATACTCGGAACGAGTTACAACTCATTACGTAAGACTAATGCCACGACTAGGTTTTACCCCTACAAGTCATCCAATCAACAAGCGATTAATTAGTGCAGTCACAGTGCAAGGCAGCATGGCCAGCCTCACCTACATCAATCATTCATTGGAATATAAAGGCGGTGTCATCGTAGATAGTTTACGTTTTTTAACCAATTCGTCGTCGGTTGATTACACTGCTTATTTCACCGTAGAACACTGTAACAACATATAAATAACCACATGGTTACCCCAGTTATCTATTAATCTTCATTTATCTCACACCATAATCACTACATCACACATTTATATCATCACCCATATACGCAATCACATCACACACAATCATATTGTTTAGATAAAATAACCATTTAATTTCCAATTAAAACAAATAATGGCGGCACAATAATTTGTTGTAACTATATCCCGTCGTCACTTTAAAATATTCACCGACTGACTAACGTTGTTTTATACATTGTTTCAGTGTGACCACATTAAGGGAAATAATACCAAGCCTACTAGAACCTACTAAAGATTAATAGGAAATATAAATCTTTAGTTTTATTTCATTCGATATTATTACGATTATTACAATGGCGCGACTGAATATCACGTAATTTTGTAGTCGTGTGATAAAAATATTTACTGCAATTATGTTCATATAACGTTATGTTTTCAAGTTTACAAAAACATTAGTAAACCTCATATAATTGCAGCTATAGCAGGATCTGAAGCATTATTTCGTTAAGAAATTGTGAAGTGGAAGTGGATCTGCATTACAAATAATGTTAAGATTCAACACACTTTAAAAAATAAATTGTTAGATGCCAAAAAGTTGTTTGAGATCGTTGTACCTTTCTGAATTTAATTTAATTTTACCATTAATAGGAACAATAAATAAATCAATGTGAATGATATGTAAATCATATATTCTGCACAAAAAGCAATAATTAAACGTTTTGTTGTGATCACGAGTCGTACATAATATATTTTTTGTTTACTTTATCGCGCGTCTATAAAAAATTGATTTGTTTTGTTTATTGATACGATTGACCGATTTCCTTTTGTTTTTTATATTTCGTAAAGTTAAATAAATTTAAATAATAATAGTTATAAATGCAATACAATGATAATCAATCGTGGTTTTTCTAAATCTGTACGATTTAAAGAATTCAGTGCAGGCTTTAAATATGTGTTATAATATCACATACATAAACCTAAATTAAGAATAAGATAGACGGGTTGGAGTTTTTGCTTTATAATTTAAATATTAATATTGATGTAATTATTCTTGTCGAGAAATTATTCTTTATACACCAAATCGATACGTAGAATCTTAATATCTTAGACTTTCACCCAACATAAGATAATCTTGATGGTGGTGGGGTAACAGTTTTTGTAACGTTGGACTTCGGTCTGCTTTTATCGGTGAAAACAACTTTTTAATTTTATAATCTCGAAAAGTGAAAATTAAACTTATAAATGTTTATCACCGGGCCTTCCAGATGAATCCATATTTCTAACTTAAGGTAATGAATTACTAAATGTTATATTTGTTAGTGATTTTAACTTAATTCTTCTTGATTCTAGTAATTGTAGTGTTCAAATGTATAAATCAACAGTGGCGGTTAATAACTATCAAATCTTGATTAATATTAGCAACGATTTTATAAACCGTAGATCGAATTCCATCGGCACCATAATCGATCACATTAATTCCATTGGGTTCATAAAACCTATATTTTATACCACGAAACAATATTAAGTGGTCACAAATATCTAATTATTTCGCAAGAACCTACATTTACGCGGAAATTTTCACCAAAACTTAAGAAAAATTAATGCTTTAATTCATCTATGGTTACACTTTAACACAAAGCAAATTGAAGCAACAGTAAAAACTTATCCTTTTAACAAACCATGGTTTACCCAAGTACTAAGGTTTTAATATCTAATCGTAAAAAAATCGGCAAATTACATAAAAAGCGAGTTAGTGAAGTCTTCTATTTATATATTACATGTAGTGTTCTGCAAGTTTTATTATTGGTACAATATTATTTTTAATATAGTGTTATGATATCTCTAGAGTAAAACATAGAGACATCTATGAAGTAGTATTAGCACTAGCAAATATTGAGCAAATAGAAAAGAGCAAATAGAATAATGAATTTAAATATTCGAGATAATTACATGTAATTTTCGTATATGCACGCATACAGACGTGAGTTGAGAAAAGTTATATTTCAAACGCGAAAGAGTTAAGATTAGTGTCATAGCCTCCACCAGTGGCAAGCGATTAATCTAGTGAAATTAAGTGTTACATGAAATGAATTATGGTTGTTAAAATAAATAAAAAGCCTATACACTGCTCTTGCAAAGTCTCTGTCTCTGATAATTTTTTATACGTTATATAATTCAAACAACATTTAATTCAATGATTATAATTTTAAGAGAGTTTTAATTCAAAATAGGGGGATTTTATTTTAAAGTTTATTTTAGGCTAAACAATTGTGTAAAGTTAAAAAATGACAATACTATTTCTGAAAGGTTGTCAAAAGGGTGCAATTGATAGATTGGACACAGAATCCAACATTGAGTTCAGTAACTTGTCTGTCCGTTCATACACCTAAGCCATGATAATAACTTAGCCATTTTAACTTAGCCGTGACAATAACTTAGGCATTTTCTCTCAAATATTCGAATCTTTTCCATTGTATTTGGTCAAATATTCCACCATATTGAAAAACCATATGTTATTATAGGCCGAATTAATGTTTTATAACAAATATGTTTTACCTTTGTTGTGATATTTCTTGTACAAGAAATTCGTTTATTTTGCATAAAAACTCTTTTGACCTCTCTCTTTTGAGTTGTGTATTAATATGTTCGTCTAGATATAAATGTCTGTCCAAACTTATACCCAAATATTTGACTGATATTTTTTGTTCACATATTGTGTTATTTATTTTGATTTTGAATTTTTTCCAATTTACTTGGGTGTTTCCTGAACATAATTGCAATGGTTTCCTGAACATAGTTGCAATAGTATTTCGCCATGTATGTAGATAATTTAATTTGTAACGATTGCTTCCTGAATGTTAGCAGTTATATTGTTTATTTTTAGATCTGTTCCATATATTACAATGTCGTCAGCATATGCTAAAGTCCAAATTGCGGAATTCATGATTTCACTTTGAATTAATTTCGTACTATATATACTATATTATTGTATATACTAATATATACTATATTAGTGCAGCAGACCCCTGTTGTAATCCAATATGGATTTTAAATGTTTTGTTTGAAAATTGTACGCCGTTTGTGGTCTTGAATTCACGGTTCTAAAATAGTTCATACAATAATTGAATTATATCTGCACTGAAATCCATTTCCATCATGTTGTAACGCTTGCCAGTGGTACGCGTTGCTAAGTGTGTGTACCCCTGAGGTTTTATGGAATTGGTGTGAATATGGTGTGTTTGTGAATAGGGTGTGTTTGTACTCACTTCTCTTACCTTCTTTGTTTCCAAATTGAGCAACGGGATGTGAGTAGGTATGCCCACTCTCCTACGTTTTCCTGTCCTATTTCCGTTCCGCGGTTTACAAGCTTCGGACTATGCTGAGCACGCCCATACCTGAGTCTAGCCGGCCCAAACACTGCAGTTCAGCTTCTGGTCCGTAGATTCTATTAACGCCATCGGGGTGCGGATCACAATTGGGTCGGTTTACTGACCCTAATTGGAGCTCGCACTTTGATCCATTACAATGTGAAATAATAGACAATCGAGCCACACGCATTCAAAAGCCTTCTCCATATCAATTAAGATCGTACCAGTGCATTGTTTTTAATATTACGACAAATGTCTGATGTCAATTTGTAATTAATTCAATTCATTCAGTTAATTCAATTGAATTGTACTGTTTAATCGGTTTTTATTGAATCTAATTTGTAATAACTTTAGAGTAATAGAGTGTTAAAAGTAATAAATTAGTACATTGTTATATTTATAAATTTCAGCTTTTACATCTTATGTTTCTATATTTAACGATGGAACTAATAATTTGTAAATCTCAGGTGGAAACTAATTCAATTTATTACAGCCTATTTTTGCAGGAATTTTTTTATTGTATAATTATGTTATTATATTAAGAATTAATTAAATTGTAATTTTAGATAAAAATTAATTCAATTTATTATAGCATACGGCTAAAAGGAATTAGTTATATGTAAAAAAAGTATATGTAAAAACGTGTGTACGGTGGGCTAGGCGTTTTTCCTGGATATCCTGCTTAATGCTTGGCCTTACATTCAAAATCAATTAATATGATCCTGGATTTGATTATATATGATTATGTCATAAATCTTTGTGTATTATAAATTTTCGCTGTTTCCCAATATTTTGGAAATATTTGCTAATGATTAAACAGGCAATATATTTCTATAACAATATCATTTGGTAAATATTTTAGGATAACACGTCTAAACCGAAAGATTTTTTAGCGTTTAGGGATTTTAATATTTTTCTTAATTCATCTATTGAAATGAAATAGTTATTATTATTATTATAGATATTATTAATTGGTTTTTGCCGATTAATTGCGGTATTATTTAATGTGAATTGAGTTTTAGTTATAATATTGTTGTTATTGTATATATTATGTTTAACTATTAAAAACATAATATATTATGTACTGATATAACTATTAAAAACATAATATATTATGTATATATTATGTTTTTAATAGTTATATCAGTTGAATGATTATTTGCTTATGTTCAGGTTTACCCAGTGCCGGAATAAAGAATGGTCATTGTTTCGATATAATGTCCGGTTACATTTAAGTTATGTTCTTGTTCGTATACATTATATGTTCGATCGAGTCCCAATTTATGTCCAAAGCTTGCATTGTATGTGTTTCCTTTTCATCTATTTGTAATTTTTTGATATTTAGGTCTTCTTTTGTTGTGCTATTTATTCGTTTTATAGCTCGAAATATTTTTTACCTTATATTTTTTACCATGCTATTAATTTCGTTTTATGTTTATATAGTTGTTTTATCCGACTATTGCTGTAACATTCCATATTGTTATTAATTATTGTTAATTAACATTTACATATTGTTATTCCTTCTTATTATTTTAGGTATACTCTCTTTAATGTTATCGCATATTAATTTGGTTATTATGTGTATGTAGATTTCAATTTCATTATTGTTTATATTTTGGCCGTTTAGGATTATATGCAAAACCCTCTTTACTACAAGCCGTATTCTTCGTATACTAATGCTATCTAATCATATGAACATTAGAATGTATTGTGAGTAAAAAACGTGGCGATATGGTTTCAAAAATAGTATAAAATAACATAAACATTCGCATACTACAAAAAAAAAGAGAGTAAAAATTGTACCACATAACCTCAACTTTTGTATTATTATGTATGTCCTGTACTTGCTTATTGCTTTATTGCACGGCACATATCACACAGTATTTAAGTTACATCTGCACCACATATAAGTATTATTTTCCATATAAATAATACTATTTAATAAAATTAATTAATTTAATATTGTTATTAACAAAAAATGTCTGTTTACATTTTACTATTTACAGAATACAAAATACAATTTGACATTTGATATTTTAATAACAAAAAAAAAAGCCAAAAAGAGAGATAAATGCTCAATTATTCATAAATCTTAAATAGTATGCGTTATTCTGAAATATGAAAATTTAATAGTGGCAGTGAGAAACAGTAAAAATGAGAAAATTAAATATTTTTTTTGTATCGATTTGGATCCACTAATACACGCAATTTTTAATATCGCTTTTGTTTTTCTGTGTCAACGAAAGTTACAAGACGGCTTGTAGGAAAGATGGTTTTGATTATATGTGTACTATTTGTTTGTATTAAATAATTGTTATCTGCTTTTTGAAGTTTGTTTTCCCAGTGTCCAATTTACTTGATTAAAATTAAATCGTGTTGGTTTATGATTTTCAAAGTTTGTTATGATTTGTTTACGATTATTTTTACATATTATTTCTATAGCTTCTTGATCACTGCCATATGTGTAAGCCGCTATTTCGCCTAAACTATTTGTTACTATATCTGGTCGCATGTTTGCTATTGCAAAATCCAATATATTATTTGAACGTAGAAAGGTTGGATTATCCGGTCTATATAATCGAGTTTTGAATTCAATGTTGTTATTCGTTCAATTCTGTACCACGTATGTTATTTGTACGGTTACCCCAATTTGTATTGCAAGCGTTAAAATTATATAGTAGTTATTTGGATTTTAAGAGCAAATTTAATAAAAATATTTTCCCATTCCTTTTGGAAAAATAATTCTGTAATTGTATGGTTTCAAGTAGTATAACAAGATATTATTATTAATTGTGAATTATTTATCATTTTTATTTTAATCGAAGTATATTCGATTCCTGAGTTATTTTTTCAATATTGTTATTAATGAGTTGATATGCTATATTTCTTTTTATTATTATGGCCGTACCACCTGACCTCTTTGAATTCGAACGATCTTTCCATATTATATTATAGTTTTTAAATGTTATTTGATGTCGATCACTTAATTTAGTTTCTCTGAGTAATATTATGTCTGGGTTATTATTTTTTATGAATTGTAATAGGTTGAGGCGTCCTTGTATATTTATAATTGAATTTACGTTAATTGCGACGATTTTTAAATTAATATAATTATTATAATTTTGATTTAAGTTACTAATTGATTAATTAAGGATATTACTGTATTCATTTGTTGGGCTTGTGAATAAATTCACTTCTTGATTTGTTAAAGCTTGCTATCTCTAAGCATTTCTGCGATTGTACCACTCATCGAATTTACGTATGTATTTTTAGTAATAGAAATCTCTGCGGGGATTCTCTTTTTTAATTTTTTTAAAATCTTAATATCACAGCTTGATAAATAGGACAGCCTTTATATGAGGCTGGATAACCAGTTGTTTTGCAATTTGCACAGTACATTTCTGTATTTTCAATTCTTTCAGTGATTGTACATTGACCCGGTTCATGAATCATAAAACATTTAACACATCTGTATTCGAGATTACAATTTATGGCAGCGTGTCCAAATCTATAGCATTTATGGCATTGCATAATGCAATTCTGTTTTTATTGTTTCCCATTAAACACTTTGATAGTTTATGTTAAACAGTGATGTCATATTAATATTAGGTGCACATTGTGCGATGTGCAATGGCAGTTTTCGTTCCATTCTGGTTTATATTTTCGTTTTAAGTTGTGTTATTTTAACCTCTGTAATATTTTGTTCTCTGATTATTTTTTAAAATCCTCAATATCTTCATTTTCGTGTAATCCTTTTAAAACTACAGATTTTGGTTTTTCGTCCTTAGGGGTGTACGTGAAAAATCTCGTGCCCAGCTCCTTCAATACTTCTTTAGCTTGTTTGTACTGTTCATTATCATTCACGAACAATGTATATGTTTATTACTGCTTACCCATTTAATATTAAAATTATTAATTTGTAATCCTTTATTCAAGGTCATTGTATCTTCTATATCCTGATTATGAATATGTAATAGTGGTAGACGATTCGGGTTTTTCTCCTTGGTGCTGGTTGCTGTTGATGTTGTATTGTAATAGCATTATTGTTTGCTTGTGTCATTATCTTTTGTTTTTATTGTGCTGTAAATGGATTTGTTCCGCTTGACTTTGGATTGTTTTTGTATGCTTTTTCCGTTTTAATGTTGTTTTAACTGATTCATAAGGTTGTCCATCATTTCATCGAACATCTCGTCTTCAAAACCATTATAGTTATTTTCTGCTAAGTCAGTAATTGAATTGATTGGCAATCGAAATGGTTGCCTTTGTTGTGTTTATTGATGTTGATGGTAGTGTGGTTCCTTTATCTGCAGTCATGGATGCAATAAGTTCTTTTAATTCAGCTATTTTCAGTTGGATTCTTTCTATTGTTCGCGTCGCCGTTGCTCCGCAATGGTCGCTTATTCGATAGGTGTGTTTTTAGAAGTTTGGGAAACTCAAAGCTAGACTTCTCCACATCGGATATATTGTCAATATCCATTTCTTTATTATTGTTAGTATAAACGGGAAGCCCGTGTTAGACTGAGAAGCAGATTTATGTGAACCTGCTTGTTTTCTTGGAATTTTTTTTTTCACGTTCTTTTAATAAATTATTTATCAGTTTTTATTCACTACTACTTATAAAACTGTTTTATATTAATTGGAAACAGTAAGAATTGAAAATAATATAAAATTCTAAAATTTAATTTTTTTTTATCTTAATTTTGTTTTAATAAGAAAAAATTTGATGTTTATTGTTGCGAATACTGACTCATTTATCAATGGTATATTGATCATAAAATAAACTTAAACACAAATAAATTTCATGTTTCTTTATATAAACTGAGGATAAATTCAATAATAGTTTAATTGATAACAAAAGATTATGTAGGTTTATATATGACATCATTTTTAGACTGATCGAATCATGTAGAATACATTCATGAAAATAGCCCCAATAATAGCAACCTTAACATGTGTAGGTATATTATTGTCTAAAGAGTTATCGCTTAATTTATAATTTGCTTATATCCATGCGCATTTCTTGTATTTCATGCCAAATTGAGGTACTTCACATTCTACTAAAACTAATGTATTAGAAGTTCTACACTAGCCTTAAAGGCCATTAATAATTTAAATCGTTTTACACCAAGCAAGCAGTTATTTTCGCCAAAAATCTGCCAATAAAAAAAATAATCATATTCGAATATGTATATACTATTTAAAAATAAATGCAAATAGCATCCGACATAATGGTTTGTTAAAAACCAACCTATATAATATATTAAATTAAAGAAAACAGCTTTCAAAGTTGTATCGTTGAAAAAATGAGCAAGTTGTCACCGTATACCTACCGCCACAATCAATAACTTACTTCCACCAATAAGATAGTAAATGCACGCGTCATAATTTTAGCATTTTATACCAAAAGTCTTTAATGTAGTATCTAAACGCTGATTCCAAAGCATTTTATTAATAGATCGACGACAAGGTGATCGATTTACGTTGAAAAACGTTCATCTGACCTTCGATTCATCCTTTCTGCTATGCCGGTGTAGTTATCTAATGAGTTATTTGAACGGTTAAATTAAAGCAAACATATTACCTTCCTTACTTTGCCAATTGGAAAAATTATTTTTGGACCATCAGATTTTTGTTCTTAATCAAAATAAAAAGTAGAATCAAAATAAGTTTCAGAGGTAATGGAGCCCATACCTAATTACTTCTTCATCAAATATAAGGGTAATATCAATTAACTTTATCGATTTTTAGTTAACGAAAATGAGTAACCACCACTCATTTCGATATTTCATTTCGGCGGCATAAAACAATGTTTCCAATTATTTTCTCCAAATTACAATTAGCCAAAATATAATTAGCGATTATTTAACAATCAACTAATTAGGTAATTTATAGTAAATAAATAAATATCTGTGGCAAGACACGTTAACGAAATTATCGAACAAAATCAATTAATATTTATAAATATATAACTGTTTATATGTATATAAAAAGGTATTCTTTAAATGAACAACAAAAGTCATTTCGTTATGAAACAATTTTATAATCAATGTCAATAGATAAACTTGTAAACAAAACTATTCAATTTTAAATAGCAACTATAATAATTATAGTAATAATATAAACAACAAAAATAATAACCATTCATTATAATTTTCAATGATAAGTTTTGAAAATTTGCACAACAACTCAACAAATCAGTCGCGTAAGAAGCAAAATTAATTTTTGTTTGATGATTTTTTTAGTTTTAGTTCGTTTAGTTTCGTCATGCCAAAGTGCTATAGCCATTTTTAACAAAAATAGTTAAAAACAATAAAAATCACTTGCATGATTGTATGGTTTAACCGAGGCTCTTGAAAATGGCTGGCCGCACCTGACTATCTTTACACATGAAAAGAAGTTTATCCAGTAGATTAGAAAAATAAACACGATTATACGACACCAACATTTCATCATAATTAATATTAGGTAATTTTGTGCAATTTAACCAATTTAATTTAATTTTTGTGCAATTTCAGCTATATCAAATGAAATATATTGTAGTTTTAGTAAAAAATTAAAAAATGTTTCTGTTTTCGTTTTCTTGTGGGTAAAGTGGCTTTATAATCAAAAAATGGCATTTAAACTGCAGCACTGCGTTTTAAATCATTAATTTATCTCGATTTTTTAAAAGTGACTTTATCCGAACCAGAGCAAGCGTCATGCAAAATTAATTTCCATTTAACTACCAGATTATCAAATATTAGCACAGGTTCAACCTAACCATTATTTGTAAGAACAGGCAAACATTTTCAAGTACAAGAATAGCTTCTAATTATTTCTTTATTTTTAGCAACTTATCAATAATTAATTATGATTTCGCAGCAGATAATATTTAATTATGCAAACATGATTTACTTTAGTAAGATTTCATAAAAAGTAAACGGCCCTGTGGCCGGGGTAAATATGGACATAATATCCTTAGATATTATGTCCATATTTAGTCTTCTTTGCTTGTCCTAGGAAGAGACTAAGCGACCCGCATTCGTAAAAACAACTAAGAAGAACTGAATACCACCAAAATTTAACAAGACCCCGCTCATGTTTTCAGATACTTTCTTGTTCTAAGAAAGTCGATGGTTAAAAAATGGAGACCAAGTGTCCCAAGACTATACATTTCTTTACAGTGGTAATGATCTCGCAATCTTGGCGTTGAACTTCTTTTTGGGCCATAGCTAAAAAAGCTGTTTTGAACTTAGCTGTTTCGTATATGTAAGCGACGCGTCAACCTGTCAATAATTTATATTCATGCGTCCACGAATGCTAGATAACCCAAAGAAAAAGACTAATTTGAAAAAAAATTGAATGTTCTGATGGGATCCATACCGGAGCACGATTTCAGTCACTAAAGAAGTGGCATTAAATCTGGAGCTGAGAAAAATCTAAATGACTTATGTGAAAATTTAGATGGATACTCACGAACCGATTATCGGTTGCTAGTTCGTGTCGAACAAAGTATGTAATAGACAAAGTATGAAGTACTCTGCGACGGATACGATCTCATTGTGTTTAGCAAAAACATTCGCTTGGAAACCGGAACACGCCCACGTAAGTCGTCCCGAAGTCAAGTTGGCCATGTTCTAATTTGTTAGGGATGGTCTCGGGCTATCCAAGATGAGAGTCTTACCGTTGGCTGCCAAATGTGAAGGCAGATCATTAATTGTTCACTGCAAAGCTATAAGATGGCTGTTCTCTTTCACGTCAGGGATTACAGGCAAACGAACATATCATATCAACTGTGACTGGTTGTTTTGATGAGGTGTGTCGTCTTGTTATCGAGCAACAATAATCATGTTATCGCACACAACAATCAAACGGTCCAGAACCACCAGTAAAATTTGTAGACGGAAAAAGCGTAAGTGATGGAAGGCTAAAGTCTTAAAAATACAACAACTCAGCAGTGAGCCCAGTTCATGTAACATTTTTAAAGGAGTCACGTCATGGACTGCATCATATCCAAAAAATCTAAGAGATTTAAATCTAAAGTTCTCCGAAGATGGGGCGATGACTTATACATTAGAGAGAAGTTTTTTATAGCTCTCTCGGAGAGATAATCAGGTAGAAAGTAAAGAAAATGCTTTTACCTGACTTTGGATAAAACACTGAATTTACCGAGTTTGGAAGCCTAAAATCAACGTACATGGTGCAATCACCAAGCACGAAAAAGCGATATATAAGGGCAACTGTAAAATATTTCATACATAAGAAGGTGCAGGAACATCGTGATACATCGAACACAAATTTATTAATGGAAAAAGACATCAATGAAAATATCCAAACTGAAAAATGGAACAATGCGGACCCCAAGAGAAGTGTTCTCCTCCTGCAAACCAAACCAGTAACTTAAAACATTAATAATAGTTTAATAGCTCTGTGAATGGATCAACAAATTACCGATTCAATGTAAGCAGGGCCATTTCATATTGTTAAGTAAAAGGATATCTTTTGATATTGTTATGATTCCTCTAGAGTTAAACCTAAAGACATCTATGAAATAGTATTAGCACTAGCAAAAATTGAGTAAATAGAAAATAACATCTTGAAAAAGTAAAATCAAATAACATACAAATGGAATATTCTAGATACAAGTAATTTTGGTATATAAGCGATGGACTGTCGTTAGTGTTATAGCTAATAGAACTATAAGGAATGGAGCTAAAAATTCGATATCAAAAGAGTCGAAAATCACTACAAGAATACGCGGTAGATATTTAGAAGTTGGTGCTACACGGAGAACATTAAGATTGATTCGTTTATTGACGGTGTACGAAACGTCCAGAAGAGCTGTAATGGCATCACCAAAAGCCAAGTTAGCAGAGATTATCATCTGAGCATTAATCAACAAGACGGCATATAATCATCAAGCTGACAATCTTCGACTGAAAATTGAGATATATGAACCAGCGTTTAAAAGAGACAACACCCAGTTGACAATGAAATTCAAAGATGTCAACCGAAACATTAGATGGTAGGGAAGTTACAAAACGGGACACACCTTATTGTGTAGAATGGCAAAGAAAACGATCAAGAACACCATCGCCAATGTATCGAAGACCGAAGTAAGAAGATTGGTCGAGGAGTAGGACCAAAGAGGTTGGTTAGAATTGCGAAGAAATCGAACGAGAACACTATCGCCAATGTATCGTAGGGCAAGAGAAGAAGTTGAGAGATTGGCCAAGAAAAAGGGACAGGTCAAAACGGAGCAAAAACTGACTCCCACAACCAACTGCTCCATAACCTCCATATCTAACTTAAGATTGGCAAAAGGAGGAGATAGCTTAGTTACAGATAGTCTTATTACGCTGGATACGGGAGCAACAAGAACAATCATGCGCAGCGACATAATGGCAAACGGGAGCCAGCCAGTTCTAAGATTAAGGTTAAAAAACGGCTATTGGAGATAGTGCGATAATCAAAGGCAAGAAAGGAGTTTGGTTACAAATTGGGAACAGCAAGTTTCATCATGAAGTGTTGATAGCCCATATTGTAGATGACGTGATCTTGGGCATGGATTTTATGAACGGCAAACAGATTTATTTTGGATGTTGGTCAAAGTATTTTAACCTATAGTAACATGGAATTACCTCTGCAAATGAGCGATGTAAAACCAATGATGAAACGAGTTATATTTGACCATCGAGAAAAATTGGAACGTACGCTGAAGGATTTGCACTGGAAGACGTGCCTAATGTATTTGCATTACATTATAGTAATGGGAAGACTTTAATGAGCACCTGAAGAATTTGGAAGAAGTATTCTAGAAGATTCAATCAACTGAGCTAAAGCTGAGTCCGAGGAAGCGTACATTGTTCCCTGATGAGGTCAAATATTAAGGGCCCAAATTAACAACACATGGTATACACACGGATGAGAAAAAGATTTCAGCAGTAAAGGACTGACCACAGTACCTGCACAAATTAAGGAGTTTTTTTGAACTTTGTACTTATTATCGGCAATTTTTACCGGTATTTGGTGAAGTTTTCAGGAGTTTACATAAGCTGACCAGAAAAGATAAAGCATTCAAATGGGTGGTTAAGGGGCCTGCTCGAAGAACTTTAGGAACAATGTGACAGTACAACATTGGGCACCATTTGAAAGGGTTGCGATGGATGTTGCAGGATCTCGATCTGCGGTGAACGATACAACAGGGGTTACACCAGAAGACTTAAAGTTTGGAATGGTTTCAACATATTTTAAAATCCGCACAAGCTGTAAAATGATGACCCTCTAATATTTTATAGCTAAAATTATGAGCTATGTCCTGCAGCAAACGAAATAAATACCTAAACGAATTTGCTTCTGAGATAAACAACTACGAACTTAATTATGTGGAATATTTCTTATAGATTCAGGATAAAAACGCTGAAATACGATTTTTATTTGTTTGATTATTGGTAATGATACGCCTTGATGCTACAAGATTCCAAGTACAGTGATTAATCCTTCGATGGTATGCGAAACGTGTATGTGTTCTATTTTAAATTAAAAAGCACAATTTTCAAGTCCAAAATGATTTCAATATCCCGAAAACGTTTCTCTCGGATTAGTTTTTTTAGTTCATCGTCGTTCAAAGAAACGGGGCGATCTCATCCTTATATTCATTTTGCATAATATCGTCTATCATTTTAAAATATTTAATAATACCTAAAATCTGCAATTGTAGGTCTTTTGAAAAAATATACCACACTTTGAAAATGATATATTAGCAAATTTGTTGAGAACAATTCTTTGGAACCAAACAATCAATTTGTTTTTAAAAGTTTCAGCGAATCACAATTTTCATTTTGTTTTTGCATTTCGATAATAAAAATTTCGTGGAAAAAAATTGTACATAAAAATTAATTTTATTTTTCACTTATCACGTGACAAATTATTTTGCCGTTATGGGAACAAATGTTGAAACGCGAAGTAGGTATACTAATAGTACTTTAGTTATGACAAGAATCTTTCACAAAAACGGATTCTGCTGGCAGTATGGAAACAAAATATTATATAAACTGAAACTCATCGCGTGTCAACGCCTAAAATATAGTGTAATCTGGTTCTTTGTAGGTATATATCTCACGTAATCCTATATGTTTTACTACATACAAACAGGATCACAATCATACCGTACCCACAAAAACGAGATTATAAATCATAATTTATAATTTCCTTTATATTATAACCATATGTTTAATATGCACTATATGTAAATATGTAAAATATGTCAGTTATGAAGTGTGCAGATGATAAATTTGTACTTATTTTTGTTTTATTTATTACCTCATGCATAATAACTGAATAGACGTGTAGCTGCGAATTAGGGAAATGACAATAGACGATATGAATATTTTAATTCTACTACGAGTATATGAACGAGTGATAGATATTATTTGATTAATGAAATTTAAATGTTTCATTTTATAAAATTTTAGAAATTACGATACATGATAACAAATTCTTATGGTGTCCATTAATTTTGCATGTAACTAGAGATTAGCATCAAAACAAAAAGCTCTAAAAATTTGTAATGAATGGCAAACTATACAAATGGAAAATTACAACAGTTAAATTAAAATTCTTGAATGGTTACACTCATATTTTACCTACACAATTGTGTAGTTGGAATTGGAAAGGAATAAACACTTCAGCAGCTAGGATTTCGTATTCAAATTATTTTAAGCAATATCCCAAAGTTCACCCATTACTCATACCATATTCTGGGCCGAAATTATAAAATAAAAGTTAGATAGATCTGGCAGGGAACATGCTCCTAAAACAACCAAACAGTATTAAATTTTATTTTTTAATAAGTTAAAATAAATTATCAAGGAAATGGAAACAGACACGGTTAATTGACCCACTTGACCTTTCAAAGCTAAAAGATAATAATTACTGTTTATGATCAGCCTATCTACGATTTAATTACTAGAAAAATTATAAAGTTATTCCGGAGCAAACATTGCACTAACTAGTTTAAATAATTAAATCAATCTTTAGACTAAAATATGTCTCACGAAATCGATGGTCGAATAAGTAATTATGTCTCCTGAGCCAGGTAAACCAGCAAAAGATAAAAAAACGATTTAAACAATTACTTCTCAAGAAATTAATTTGCATCAAAATCGACCTAAGGAAAATATAGAAGAGGGCACTCCGAGCTATTACCACCGACAGATATCAAAACAAAGTAATGCAATTTGGAACTTAAATCGTAAATTCTTTACTGAAACAGTATATCAGAAATAGCAGCGAAACTCTAAAAACTACTTACTCAGGAAACAACTGTAAAACCTGTCTAGCTAGGACATTCAGTTAGAATATGAGATAGAAAGAGCATGTATAAAATGATTTGGTTTATTTTAGATGCCAAGTAAAATCGTTACAAAAAATAACCAGGTTTGAATAAAGAGCAACACAAGGTATAAATATTCATAATTAAGTTGGATTAAAATAAAATGAAAGATTTTAAAAACAAACGTCTTACAGCCGATTTACGTTCAACAAATTTTAAAGAAGTTGATCTTGAAATCAATTTAGTTAAAATTGAAATAAAAACGTAATTTGCAATAACATTTGGTTTTGTTTGTGTGGGTGACCAAAATATATTATATTAAACTAACTTAATATATGTGTTGAAATCTTTTTATTTTTTTCTACAAAAAGATAAAACTTTTCTTCCCGTAAAAATCGTTTTAACAGTTTTGTGGATTTGGATCTCGGGTTTCGTCTTTTTATTTTTACAAGAAATTCTCTGTTTAGCATGCATAATTTTTCAATCTAGCGTCTCTTTTTTTCAATATGAAAAATACGTTGAATGGCAATCGGCTATTACCTAACTGACCGTAAATAATAGAATAAATTTAAGAAAAAAATTAAGCATTTGATACGCTTAAATTTGAATTTTTCACAAAAATCGAAATGCTACTCCTTGGACATTGGTATTCATACTTCTATTGAAGACCATGACCCAGAGGTGCGGGGCCAGAACGAGTTGTGGTCACACTTTTTTGAAGTATGCCATATAATTAGTGATAATAGTTATGAATCTTTCAGAGAAATAGATATTAATTTGCTGGACAGCTAATCTTTTTTAACTCATTCAGAACACTGGGCCACCACAGATTGTCGAAAGCTCCAGGTATATCGAGGAATATTCCAAGGACGTATTTTTCTTTGAATCTATACTATTACTTTAATCGTCAATATACCTAACAGTCCTCTCAAACACGTATGCATCAACTTGCCAGTTATTTATTTCTCGAGTAATTTACCCGAGACTGGTAGTAGCATGATTGGCCTATAGGATTTTAAGTCGTTGGGATCTCGTTCACGCCATGCTCCTTGTATCTCTTCGAATCTGATACTATCGAATCCGGATGCTTTGCCAATTTTTATTGTCATTATAGCTCCATAGTTTCATCACTGCTGAATTCTTCCACTCTGAGCTTTAAGTTCTTTATGCGTTTCTGTCTTATTCTGGCAATAGATGATTGGCTTCTTACAACAAACACTCCAACGAGGATTCCTTATTCGTTTGTGTCCTTATAATGCCATAGTTTGGACTTAGCATTGAAGTCGCCAGTTATGATAATATAGGAAGGTTTTTAAGACTCTCCATAATTTAATTAAACCTATTGATGTACACCACATATGGCACGCAATACACAGGAACGATAACTAAAGATCGATTGCAGGTTGCCAAATGAATAACTAAAACCTATAAGGCCATGGCCTTCCTTTATGAAGAGGAGTTTTTTTTAGAAACAATATGGGTTAGAAACAATTACAAGTGAAAATAATAGTGTGTATAAAACAAAAAAGTGTGTATAAAATCATGCCGCAGCAGGGTGGCGTGGAAGCAAAAAATTAAATAAATTCGAAACCACGGAAAATAAACGTCATACTATAAAGGGGCTGAAAATGGCGAACGAGCTGGAAAAGCCAAAAGACACCAGCAGAGATCTAGACCAGAGGTTGGATAAAGAGGGTGCGCGAAAAACCTACAGGTGAGTGCTACTATTTCTCTTTTTTATAAATCCCCGTGTAACAAATCGTTCCGTATCCAACTTCTCTTTGTTACACCCAGCCCGAGGGTTGCTGCCAACTAAGATAACGCTACATAGTCAGCGTAAGTCAATACAGAGTATATCAATCGTTTTATCTTGTTGACATTATGTAATTTCAAGTTCTACGATTTTTGCATTTTGCAAATTGAGTTGGAATAACCTTAATTGGCAGTTTATGTGAGCTTTATTCGGCATAATTAGTTTTTTGTACGACTAAGTTCAGAGCCCGTTTATATGCTGAGCATAATCTGCTATTTGAGGAGTGGTCGAAGACTTTGATAGCTTTTTTACAGCTAACACATTTAATACTTTTCGCTCTCTTTTGACTTGATTATTGGTCATGTCGGACCCCAGCGCAGTGTCCGCAAATAGGAGTTTTGACTGCAGCACTTTGCAATGTAGACGAACATGGCACTTAAAGCACCTAGAGACTCTGAAATACTTAGAAATTTGGCTCGAAGACCAACCGATATATACTCTGTGTTTATTAAGAATAATATTCTAGTATTTTGGCGACATTCAATGACCCACTGGACAATTTTGCTGCTTCTAGGATTTACTTTGAAACCACCGTTATTTTGGCTGCCAATCATTGCTTTGATGTACTCTCTAATTTTAAGCAATAATAATGTAAACAAGGCACTTAAATTGCAGAAACATATTATTGGCATTTTCGATGGTGCTGACATGCAGCTTCACAAGTGTAAAATCATAAAACCATATGGAGACAAATTAATTCGAACTTATTTGGTATTCAACAACATGCAGAATCAACAATTGTCTTTAGAAAAATATGTATGCAAAATTCGTGGAGATCCAAAATTGATCGGCAAAAAGAATGTCGCATTCCTCAAAAGAAAAGCATTTCCTCAAGCTAGAATTAGATACCATTAAAGCTCATTGAAATATTTTCCTTTTATTGAAATAAAACAGTATCTCCGGACGATAAATGTGGCAGTACATAATATTTAAAAAGTTAAAGTGTTAAATTCGAATTAAAACATTTAATAGTTGCCCACAACATTCCTAATAACAAAATCACTCTATGGCAAATGATTTCGACATGGTAACTCCAAACACATAGTTTTATCAAAAATAAGCCCTAAGCTGTTTACCGAATCTGAATATATAAGCACTGTTTCTTTGAAATGAATCTTTGGAAAATTACTGGTGCAACGATGTGTGAAAGACATTATGATACATTGAGATTTTTCGCTGTTAAGATTAAATTTATAGAAAAGTGACTAATGTGTTATTATATCAATATCCGAATTAACTTTAGAGATGCTATCACACATATCTCTCGGCAAATAAAATTTATAAATTTGTAAATCATCAGCGAATAGGTGATATTTACATTGAGTAATAATTGTAGTCACATCATTTATGTACATCATAAAGAGAAAAGGGCCTTACACTGAGCATTGGGGTAAACCACAGTTTGTATGACAAATATTCGAAATATTTCAATTAAGCTTTACTTATTGTGATCGTTCATAAAGATATGATGAAATCAATCGACAAGCTGGTTTTGAGAACTTGAAATTTTGATACAGTCTTCTTCTAATTAAAATTGATTTTGTCAAAAGCCTTACTGAAGTCAAACAACACCAGAGTCAATACCTCTGCGGATGTTATCATTGATATGGAAATAGTTTACAACACTTCTATGATGTACATGTTAAAAATGTCAAGGAAGCCGATTTCTACTGCTTTACAACTGTCATACATTCAAACCTAGATATCCCCATCGTTATAAAATCAAATGTCTAACAATAGTATTAGATACATCATGGTTCGAAACAAACCATATATAAATCATAAGGATCAATCGACAGTAATTAGGTATCAATCGAACCGACAGTATGTGAAGGGATTACGAATTCAATTATCATATGTTGCTCATTCATTAAATACAGCTACCAAAGAACCTTTTGAATCTGATTTGAGCAACATAATCCAAACATACATAATGAAAAACGTATATATTTTACCGAATATATCAAAAATGGTGCTATTTAATGTTTTTAGTTCATTCTAAAACTGGTGTAAGTGTCAGCAATGGCTCTTATGCGGTTGTGGTAATAGCTAACCAATAGAATGTGTGTTTGACATTTTCCAATTAAAGTGTATTTTCTATTTTTACAATTTGAACTTTTAACCACTTGAATATTACAAAACTGTAAATTTATAATTATAGTGTGAATGCTGACAAAAACTACTGTGTGCTTTATTTATTGATATTTTTAACTACAAACTTGAGTAGTGCTGCTAACAAAAACCGTCGTGGTTATTTTTTATAATTTTCTTGTAAGCTTTTACGGACATAATGTTCCAATAGTATTATATTAAATATTTTATTGTTCCATTTATTTTTTATTTTTTTAAGTTTTATTGACTGGGCCAAAATGTACTGAAAAAAATTTAACGAAGAAATAATGGATATTTTTAGCGACAAGATAATATTTTAAGTATTAAAATAAAACAACCTGGCTTAAAGATTTCATAAAAAAAAAAAAATATTTTCTAATATTTATGTGGGATTATTTAGAGAAAATAAAATGAAATATTAGATTCGTCGAATGGGAAGAAATTTATTCGTGTGGCAACCATTTTGTTGTATCGCCATCATTTCATTAATGGCTTTTCCCGTCATTTATGGTTTAGTAGACGAAGCGAATTCATAAATGTAAAGCAATCATAATATTTTCAATAACCATACATAAGATCAACTTATCTTAAAGGATTATGCTAATTACAAATTTAAAAAGCTCAAAATATATTACTTTGTGCTGTCATTATTAAAACTTTAATCATTTAGAATGAAAATTAATAATAACAGAAAACGATATTCTTATATTTTTACTGCTTTTGCTTCGTTATTCTTTTTGATGGAAACGTTAATTCATTTATAACATAAGAAGCTTATTTATAACGGAATAATATAAGTATGTATGTATGTATATATAAAATTTCCATTTCTCAATCAGCATAAAAATAGAATAAAAATGAAGAAGATAAATTCGAAACATCATCATTCGATTTTTTTTTTTTTCAATATTTTAATCACAACACAATATTTATTTTGGCAAGAAATAAGAAAGCTTTTGAAATTTTTTTTATTTATTACATTAAATCGGCGATGTTGGTTACGTAAAAATGATTTTAATGCAATTTTCGAATTTTTTAGAATTAGACGACAATCCAAATATTAGTACATAGTGATCGAATTTCTTATCAAATAATTAAATAGATCGGCTTAAAATATTTTTAGAAAGCTTAATATTTAAATTTTAACAGAGATTACTTTCAAATGGAGGTATCTAAATGATTATGATAGATTTTCACTTTAAAAATAAAACCAATAACTTCTATTAGAGATTTCAGTGAAACAATTTCTGAATATTTTAAAATTGACTACGGCAAAATAAGATTGTGAAGAATGTTATCGTAAGACTGAATTTAAATACAAATATTAGGCAAAATGAAACTACCACATTTACAAGTTATCATAGGTGGCAGCTTAAATATATTTATTCATTTTTTATGATGGTTAAAATTAATTTATTGTAGTCATTTTATGGCTAAAGTTTATATCACTTTTGGTGACAAAATGAAATTAATCACAAGAACGGTTTATGATTGTTTTATGGTTATATACAAATTTTTAAAGCGATTTCTTTGTGTTATGTTTTCCATTTTTCAATTTAATTTATAAATGGTAAGTATGTAAATAAAATTATAACGGCAATCGTCTGAAAATGCCATAGAATTAATTATGCCTGTAGAAATGTCATTAGGTGGTAAAATGCAAATATTATTTAAAGTTCTCATTACGTTCAGTAACTACATTCGAATTTAATTTGCCCACAGTCGTTTTGTGACATAAGCATTGCGAGGCAAATTCATACAGACCAGAAATAATGCAAACCGGAACGGAGAAATTGCTTAGCGGCATACCTACTGAACATAACGTCGAGATAGGCTTCATATAGAGGGAGGTTTTGTATGAATAATTTAAAACTGTTTTGGTATATGAATTTCACTAAATGTATATGCATTTTATAGTGGGAGGGCACGAGGCTAGATGGTCATTCCGAACTTGCAAGAACATTTTCGATTGTAAATAAAATACGTTTATTTTGTAAATATTTAAAGAAAACTAATTTTAGTCAGCTCCACCCGTTTACGTCGGCTAGGGTAATACCAATTTTAATAATTCCTGGGAGTACGAATTCCCGGGAGTTTTTGTAATAAAACTTATTAATATAAATTTCAATTTGTCAGTTTTGCCATCCGTTATTGAAAATCGACCACAGCCACCCTCAATAGCTAGCTCAATGCAAAGTGTACCAATTCTTGTGAGTACGTATTTAGTTTCAGTTTCCAAAAAAAAACAGCGTCAATAGAAAAAAATCAATTCCGATTCCTAAACCCTGCATTGAATAAGGTACTTCTTTCGCTATTCCGACAAAACATTATATAGTTTACCTATTTCTGGTATATCAAGATGATTTCTTTTATCTGATATGTTGAGAATTTTCGTAGTGTAATCCATCAACTTATATTTTCTTCACGTATTAATTAAATTAAACATGAAGAAATACAATTTAAAAAAATTTCTGGATACACAAATATACAGAATGTCCCATTAGGACGAGTAAAGCGTTTAGCTGCGTCAATGTCATAACGCAATTATTTTTCTATAATTTTAAGGGCACACAATTTTTCTCTGTCAAGCTGCATACATAACATCGGCTGATTATTTTACAATTTCCATCCTATCTCTTTACCCAACCAAATCATCCATATGAAGTTATAGTAGTTTGTCAACTTCGTTTTAGGTTCATAATGAATAAAACTCAGTAGTTCTCGGTACGTACAATATTTATTTTATAAGAGTAAGATTGCATCTGAGTTTTTCAAGAAAAACATATTTTTTGGCCAGCAACATGCGCAACATGTACATGGTGTCCGGTGCACGAACTAATTCAAACGTTTAATGAGAATCACCACAGTACTCCTCTAGAGAAAACTATGGCGAACGACTACAAAATTTAAAATTCAAAATGCTTAATTTTAAATTAAAGAAAATTTAAAATAAGATGAAATGTTCACAAATTAAAGATTAAAAGTTAATTTAAAAAAATGTATTTTGGAATTCTCCAGGCTGTGAAATTGAAGTACCATAAACCAATTCTGAAGGAGTTGATTTTAGATCTTCCTTGTAAGTAGTACAAAGACCGAGCAAAATCGTTGGTAAAATGTCGAACCAGTTTTAATTTTTGTAGCACATTATTGCTGCCTTAAGGGTTTGATGTCAGCGTTCTATTATGCTATTTTCCTGAGAGTGGTAAGCCGTAGTTCGCAAATGTTTGACGCCAAGTGTTTTCGACAATTCGTTGAATAAGCACTAATCGAATTGTCTGCTCTGATCTGTTGTTATTTGCCGAGATAAACCAAACCTTGAAATCTAACCAAACAATAATGCAGACGCAAGTCTCTGCAATAATGTCTACGATCAGAATTGTTTCCAGCCACCTAGAGTAGTGATCGATAAAAGTAAGTATGTAACGATATTCTTTGGAAATTGTTAACGGATCGAGGTCGATATTAATGTTCTCAAATCTGTTAGGCAATTGGTATGATGCTCTGTTGTGTTTGTTGACTTTAGCCCGTTGGCATGGAATGCAGTGGCGGACAATTTGGGAACAATCCTTATTGATACCAGGCCAAACAAAACGGTCCGTGATCAATATTTCAGTGGCTCGAACATCCGGATATGATAACGAATTAAATGATGTCACAAAAGCTTCACGTAGCTTCCTTGGAATGTACGGACGAATTTGCGTCTCGGAAACATCACAGTAAATTTATGAATGACTTGCTTTGTTTCCTAAAAGCTGCTGTACTTCTGGATCAATTCGTTGCTCCCCAGCGATTTTCGAGTAATCGATCACAGGTTTACCAGTTTTCGAACAAATGCGTGATAAGGAATCAGCAACAATATTGGCTTTACCCTTGATGTGGCGAATATCTGTAGTGAATTGGCTGATAAATTCTAACTAGCGACCCTGCCTGGGTGAGCTGTTACTGGTTTTTTGACGAAAAGCAAAAATGAGTTGTTTGTGGTGAGTCTTGACATTCTTTGCCCTCAAACTGGTGGCGAATGTGTTTAAATCCCATGAAAATTGCTAACAATTCTCGATCGTAGGTTTTATACTTAGTTTCTGCTGGCGACAATTTCATTGAAAAAAATCCAAGTGGCTGTAATGAATTTACCACTGTCTGGTGTAAAACTGCATCCAGTGATGTGTTTGAAGCGTCAACGCTTAATGAAAGTAGTGGATTAGGTGATGGATGAGCCAATAACACTGCGTTTGCTAATTCATCTTTGCAACGTTGAAATGCCTGAGTGTCTCTTCAGTCCAAGTTAATTCTGTAGTATCATTTTTCTTATTTCCGACAATTAGTGCCTGAAGTTTCATCCTGTTGTCAACAGCGTGTGGTATAAATCGACGGTAAAAATTGATTGCTGATATAAAACGTTTTAACTCCTTGGCCATTTTAGGTAATGCAGGAAGAGGTTGTATTCCGTTTGTTGAAACTCAATGACCAAGAAAATTTAATTCAGCTTTGCCGAATTCGCATTTGGCTAAGTTTATTTTTAAACCATACCTTCCCAGTCGTTGAAAAACGACTGGCAAGGTATGGTTTAAAAATAAACCATACCTTGGACGTGGTCCATATGTTGCTCTGGCGAGCCGGAAAAAACAATGATGTCATCGATATAAATGAAAATGAAATCCAAACCAGCAAGTGTCTCCATCATGAATCGCTGGAAGGTTTGGGCAGCGCTGCACAAACCGAAGGTCATGAAAAGGAATTCAAATAATCTGAATGGTGTAAATATTGTTGTTTTTGAATAACATCTGTGTTGACTGGATTTTGATTGAAAGTACGTCTTAAGTCGATTTTTGAAAATATAGATTTCCAAATAAATTTGAAGAAAAATCCTGACTGAAAGGTATTGTATATTTGTCGGAAACGGTCACTGCATTCAACTGTCTGTAATCGCCACAGTGGCGAAAGGAACCATCTTGTTTTTTTACCAAGTTTAATAGCATAGCTCAAGGTGATTTCGATGAACGACAAATTCCCATCTTCATCAAGTAACTGAATTATTCGCTAACTGCATTCAGTTTTTCAGGTATTAGTCGTCTTGCTCTGGAAGAAACAGGTGGCCCATGTGTTTCAATGTGATGAACAGTTTTTATTTGAGTTTTACTTGGTGATTTCTGCGATTCTTACAGAAGAGCAATCTAATAATATTCACGTGAAATCATCTGAAACAACACACGTCTTTGGCGAAACCTGATCTTTTGAAACACTATTGGCTAACTTTGTTTTGTTGTCAATCGGTTTTCTTCGTTCGGCTCGATGGACGCTTAACTTCACTTTTTTCAGAGGGCCAAACAAAAAATCAGCACCGGTGTCGATTAAAAATTGTGTCGACGTTGTTTGGTCTGATACGTATAGGCGGTTTATTTCTGCAACCCCCATAGCCACCTGAGATTACAGGTTTCGTTTTTTTATAACTTTGGCTCAAAAATGCATGGCTTTTGAATTGGCTCCGGTATTGGTTTGTGAGACAGCGGCGACATAGGTAGCCCTACCTTATTCAATAATTCGATCGGCTGGCTTTGTTAATTTTTCCAAATTACCGTCTACTGTTGATAAAATTTCCCTGTCGCGTTTGGGCAACCAGTCTAACCATATCGTTTGTAAAAATTCGTAGGAAACTTTACTACTTACGTATTTTCGCATTTCGGTTAAAGCATAATTCAGGACGACTTTTCCAAAATGTCGGCAGTTTAACGGCGACACGCATAACGGTTTTTTCTTCACCACCACTCTTGTTATTTTCCGTCTCCAACAATTTGTGGTATCTTAAGTTATTATTTAAGTTCACGATATACAACAATTTCTATATCGTGTTTTAAGTTCACAAAATTGAATTGCAACGGAAGTCTCCATAAAAACAATGCTCTACGTTCCTCTGTTATCCGTAGCGTCGTCTTTCGTCCTTGTGTGAAATTGAAAATGATGTGTTGAAAAAACACTTAAAATTAAAATATTTTTTTTTTCAAGATAGAGAAAATGTTTCAAAATTTCAATGGTTTTTCGAAATCGTTCTCCAGATATTTAATTATACTTTTCCAATTGTATTTTTTGGTCAAAATAACATGCACATAACTTATGGTGTGAAAATAGGAATCGAGTTGAGTTGCGATTAAAAAACCCGTACACCATATACTTTCGCACGCACAGCAACTACTTGATTATTTACGTTTAATCTGATTAATTAATATGAGTTTTTCAAGAAAAACATATTTTTTGGTCGGCACCATGCGCAACATATACATGGTGTTCGGTAGATGAACTAATTCAAATGTGAGTACATGTAATGCTAGTCACCACAAAGTCAAGCCACACCGCACTCGACTTGAAATTATTTTATCTTTGAGCAAACGTACAAACTTCATATATTTTATCAAACTGCTACACTTTAAGTAAATTTTGCCCAGTTATTTGCTTTGTTTATTTTTGACATATACATTTTATTTTGATTTGTATCGGCGGCGTTTCATTTGATTTATTTTTATTTATTCCACTTTTAGGATAACCACCGTATGAATAGGTTATCACAACAACAATTAATCATATAAAACTAACAGAGGTATAAAAATCTTTAATATTACATTTAATGAATTAAAATTAAAACTAATATAATACTTAATTAATTAACTTATGACATGCAAAATATTAAATAATACAGTTATTACATATAATACTGTAAATACTACAGAAAACTAAAAGTTAGAAAAATTACTAATTATAGAGAGATGCTTATATTATTATTTTTTTATTTATATTATTTATAAAAAATAGTTCAGGAACTATTGATTAACAAAAACGACGACGTTCCTTCTTAAATGAAAAATAAGTGTTACCAAATAGATTCACCCTACTAAATATATTGATTGATTTGCGATATAAGGCGGTGTTGTGTTACACCGTTTGAAAATAATTAACCTGTATTTAATAAAATATGTTTTTTAGTATTTTTAAGTTGGTACATTTATGTGAAAATCTCACATTTATTATTTTACTATACTAATTATAACAATTTTGTTATTTGGGAAATAAATCTACTAGATGATGAAAAATTGATTGATCAAATTCCAAACGGTGGAAGAGAGTGAGAATTTATGTTAGGGTACTATAATTATAAAAATTCTTGTTTAAAACGAGTGATTTAGAGAGAAATAGGTGAGGCTTTGGTGGTTTCGGCCGAAGATTGCATGAAATGGTGGAACATTTTACAGGTAAAGAATGTTAATTTGAAAATACAAAACAAAAGTGGTAGCGTTGGTCCACCCCAAATAAAGCATGGGTTATCTGAGGTAACTCAACTTTTTAAGAATTCTGGTGTCAAATGAGTAATTTTAATTAAATTATACAATTTTGATTTTAGAATTATATAAGTACACCTGCTTTTAAATTTTACTAATCTATAGGTATAAACAGAACCAGAGCGTTAACGACGAGCGTCAACGAATAAATATAAATTTCGGCAGCGATATCGCTGTATTAAACACAAGAAACAAAAGCGTCAGCGTATCGCGATATAAAAATAACAATAAAAAATTTTAAAACATGGCTGCTTAATACCTACTTTATTAAAAAGGTAACTTAAAAAAATAAAAACCAGTTGGCAACATTGTTTAGAAATAAACTCTAAATGTATTTCAACGAAAATAACTTCGTCGCTACCGTCGATGTTTCTGTTAGAATACTATGCATTTTGTATATTTTAAATTGACAGGCGTCACTGTTTGAAAGTTAAGACAAAAAAAAACATAAATGAAATGAACATCGGCGAATTTTTCGAATGTGTAGCGTCACTGGCCAAGTGATGTTACATGTAGGGAAATTAACTTTTTAAATTTATATGTAGGGATAAAAGACAGATTTTTAATAATTGTACAAAATGTATGCAAATGTAGGGATTTTTTTAATTTTAACGTAAATCTGTTTTTTGTTGAAATTATGTAGTCAAAAATGTGGATTATAATTGTTTCCCAACATTTATCTAACGAAACTTTTACATTTAGACACACAAATTAAAATGATATCTCTGTCTTTAGATAGTCTCTACAAAACTCCGATGAAAACTGCATCAAATATTTATGATCATCATAGAAAAGTTTTATAAGTTTAGTATGAAAAAATGGGTTTAACGTATTTTAATTTATTTTAGAACTTATATTAGAATTTATTATTACAAATTGGATATACATAATAAAATATGCATATTATTAAATAATGCGTTTTAATTTTGAACTCAGCAAAATTATTATTTACAGTCATTCAGCGTTTAGTTTCTTTTATTTTGTTTTGTCATTGTATAGATTTTAGTGTAGGCTAATCTGCATAGGAATTAAGCACGACTTTTAGTGATTAAAAAAAATCCATATAATTTCTTGTAATTTGCTAGAAAAACGTATGTCTAAAAACACTACGAAATAATTTCTTGTACTTTGCTAGAAAAGCGTATGTCTAAAAACACTTTTGTTTATTGTTTGCATGCTTCTTTTTGACATTCACGTATGTTGTTGTCAATACAAAAATAATTATTTTTTGGTTTGCTAAAAAATTAAATTTGATTTATTTATTTGTCTTTAAATATTAAAAATACAAAAATAAATATAATTTAATAACATCTAAATATTTAAATTTTGTTATTTTGTTGTTTTATTCTCTATCTTGTATTTATAAAATACTTATTTTTTATTATTATAATTTATTTATTTTTTAATAGTTTTATAAAACAATAAATTTGTTTTTGTAAGTTTGTAACAGACTATGTGATAGACGATTTACGTTTATCACAGTCTATTACAAAAATAAATTTAGTTTTCCGTTGTTTAAATATTGTTCGGTGGTTATGTACAAATTTATTGATCAAATCCATTTTTAGTCGGCAAAGTTCATATATTATATACAATAAATAAATGAAAATAAAATAAAACATTGTATGATATCTATTTGAAATTCATTATATTTTTTATTTATTTTAAATATTGCATATTTGTTATCAATTCTATACTAATTTTTTTTATCGACTAGTATGGATGTACTCATAAAATAAATTTTCTATAGTGATTTTTTTTGGTATCATGTAAATCATCCGTGTTTTGAGTTGGTATCATGTAGCCTTATTGTAGCAGTTTTAATAATTATTTTTCGTTAGTGATTTTTTTTAATCACTAAAAGTCGTGCTTAATTCCTATGCTGATTTCACATTTTAAGAGATTTTATTTTATATTTATGTTGTGTGCCTCATGCCAAAAATTTCGTTTAAATCGCCGACTTTTATAAATTATTGATTATTTCGTATCAATGATTCATAGATGACACTAGTTTTAATATTACAAGCTGTACCTGACTATTCACGATTCTAAATTGTTGACTTTTCAAACTTCAGTTGGTTAAAAAATATTTTGTTTATAACATCTATGCTTACACATAAATATTATCATTTTAACCTATTTATTTTTAATGTTTGTTTTAAATTAATGTTTGTGTAGTTTTAAAACTTCTTAAATACAAATCTGTAAAATTTTATTTGTATTTATATGAACGTACACAAAAATTGACAACTAAAAAAAAATTAGAAAAGTCGGCGATTCAGACGAAATTTTCGGCATGAGGCACACAGCATTAGTATGGAAAAAGTGTAGAGAAGGGAATTTTAAAGTCGAACGTAAAGAAAAATAGGGAAATTGTTCACTGTCTGTAGGGGTTTCCATGGAGCGTGGCATTTTATTATTTCTAATTATACAAACGCGAAAACGAATTATTTTAAAAAAGAAAACACGATATTAACAATACGTTTACTAACGATTAAAAATTATAAACAAATGAAAAGTCAATTACTAAATTTATGTTTTTGTTTAAATACGTTGACAAGCGATTGCTTTGGTTTTTTACTTTGGTTATGAGCATTTAATAATATCTGTGTGCTAAAATTGTTGTAATGCAATTTTAGAGGGTAATAGCAGTTCCATATTCCATACAAAAAAAAATCAATCAAAAACATAAAAAAAAGACAAGAATAAAAAAATCCCTATTTGTGAGAATGGTACTACCGATTTTTTTGTTTTTGTTTTTATTGTGTTATAATTTTTAACGTAAAATTCAATAAAAACAAAAAAAATTTGGAAGTACCATTCTCACAAATAGAGATTGTTTTATTCTTGTCTCTTTTTAATTTGAATAAACATTTTTAATTTTGTTTTGCATACTAGCATAGACAACTATTGTCAATGACAGCTATTGTCTATGATACTAGCATAAATGTTCATTTTCAGGCATATGCGTAGTAGAATTACCTCATGACATTTACCCAGCTACAGCTCTACTCGTTTGGACTTACTCCATTTGCACACCCTGTATTAACAATCTAAAACATGTTTGCGATCTAGTTTCTCGAAACACAAAACTATATATTAACTTTTATTAATTACAAATGATGGTTCTCTTTGACAATACGCATTCATGGCGATGCTGAGTAATTACGTTGTATAGAATAACAAAAGAATAGCGTAATCATATTTTAAAGAATAGAATTTTCAAGATACAAGTATATAAGCGATGTGTCGTTGTTCATCAGTTGCATTTTAAACGCGAGTAACAATAAAATAGCCTCCACCAGTAGCAAGCGGTTAAAATGGAAGCCTTCACAATTTGTATTAGATCAGCCCTTCGGTTATTTTTACAAACTGCGACCATTTTTTAATTTCTGTAGCTTTTAGAACGCATGTAGGTACAAATAATTAATTTAAATATTTAACTATACGCTGACAATATTAAAATAACTATACATTTGGAGACTTCTTTCCTTCTACCGATATGGGAATTACCGATATTAGGATATGTTAAATGTCAACTTACTATTGTACAACGGCATCTCTAATGTGTCTTTTTGACTCATGTGTCACAAATTGTCTTTAAACCAGTGAATACATTTAACAAAGGCAAAGACTGTTTTGTCTTTACTATCCTTAAACTAACGGAGAGATTATTCTTACGATTTCTTAGATTTATCAGACAGTTGATAATGAATTATCAATTAACTGAGATTTAGTATTGTTGTAAAGTGTAAAAAAAAAGCTTTTCATATTCCTAGGCATTTATTTCGTCCGGTGTAGTTTAATTGATAAATTTATAATTTATTTATTCAAAATTCGATCAACAACAAAAATATTCAAATAAATTTAAATTTTATTAGTTTGCCATCAATATCATGTTATAAATTTATTTTTCTTAATAAATAAAATAATTATTAAGCAATACAAATAATTATATTAACTTCAAAATAAAATAAACAAATAAATTAGATTTTTTTAATAATATTCTTCTTATGTAAGTCTATTATAATACGATAATAAAAATATCCGTTCCCCGTTATCGTATCTTGCTAATAAATCAATAACTCGTTAATTTATTTTCAATAGAAAATTGTAATATGCAGTCAGTACGATGTATGTATGTTTTTCACGTTTATCATTTTTAAATAAATAAAAAAAATATTATATCTTATTAATAAATAAGACAAAAAAATAACAAAATATTATTTATAATCTCAAGTAAATCATAATAGCAGCAGCCCGCCCAATAAAAGGAACATATAATGTTAAATATCAATAAATTTATGTAGATGATTGATGGGTTTTTTAAATTAATAAATACTAAAATATCGGAGATAAAATCATAAATTTAACGATTATGTGCTGGGTCTGTTTTTATTTCGAATTAACTGAAAATGTGAAATTTTGTACTGACTGCTAAATGTAAATGATTGATTTTTTTTGATAAATTGAATTTTAAATTTTTTCACACAAATGGTAATAAATTATTGCAACCAAGTTTATTTATTTTAAAGTATGAATATGTTCCAATGAAATTTGACTCTATTTAATTCTTGCATTGTTTTATTACAAATTTAAGTAGAAAATAAAATGCTTAAGCCCCGTTCGATTTCCATAATAATTACTGTTTTTGTAATAATTTTAACGTGATTGAAATAATTTACTCTTCCATATTTTTAATGAGTTCGTTTGCTGTCCGAATACTATAATCGTTTTGTTTGAAATAATTTTGACGATTCGAGATAAACAACAGTGTGTTAAAGCTAACAATTTAAAAACTACAATTCTACAGAGGTAGAATTCGATTCAAATATGGTTCTATTTATAGTCATATCTGGCTATATGAATTTAATACGAAGAAGGCGGAACCAGGCACGACCTATCTGGCAACAACACAGGTATTCCAAATCATCTAAAAAATGCATTGTGGTTTTGTTATGAATTTTTATTTATTGTAGTGATTAACAATGTATACAGAGCCCTTCACTAACAACATTATCAATTCTATATTGGCGTACGATGATGCGACAACAAGAATGCATCTAAGAATTCCAACCAAAACTTTCATTGAAATTAGTAAATTCTTACCAAATAAACGTCATGGTGTAGGTCCCGAAATGGAATTGTTAATATTTTTACTGTGATTGGTTAGTGGCCCTAGTTACAGGATAGTAGGAACATGTACTGATATATCGAGATCCACTAAATTCAACATTGTTCATAAGTTGTTAAATTTTACTGTAGACAAGATAATGCCACAAATGATAACTTTGCCAAACCAAGAAGACATAACAACTATAGCTTGCACATTCAATTGACGAAAACGAACCACCATTTTTAAAAAGGCAGCTGGTTCCATAGATGGAACACACATCGAAATAACGTGCTCAGTTCGACTACATGACCAATACAATAACCGCAATTTAAGGTACTCAATACAATGCCAAGCCAAATGCGACTCAAATTTTAAGCTTGAGGATGTGTTATTGGGTTCAGTACACGTGTTTTGTACTGCAGTTTAATATTTAAAGAAGACTTATACCCACCGCGAGCTTATTTTTTATTGGGAGAATGTGGTTACCCCTGTAGAATGCAACCAATTAACGCCATAACTCCATTTAAAGATCCTAATTAAAATCATGACAAAAAAACCTTTAATAATGTATTCAGCGCAGCACGTAATACTGTAGAACGCAGATTTGGAGGAATTAAGGTACGTTGGAGATCAATTTTTTGACGTGCTTTAAATCTGAAGATAAAAATTATTGTGAAGACGATATATTGTTGTACGTTCCACAATATATGCATACGTACAAACGACAATACTCCTTTATATTAAAAGTAGAGCTTAATAAAGTTAACGAATCCAACGAAGAGGAGATCGAATACACTCAAGAAAGAGATCGGCAAACCGGGATTGCATTTAGAGAAGAACTTTTCAAACCATTTGAACTCGCGATAAAATCATATGCTTTTATAATTTGTAATTAAATTTGTTAATGTTAAAATTATTACTGGAAAAAAATGATAAAAGAAATCGAACGGGTCTTAGTTTGAAATTGCGACTGCTTTGATGATAAAAGAGTAGCCTTAACTCAAAAGCTTAATGTTTTTAAAAGAAATCATACGACAGAGAAGATATCCAATGATATTGTAATTCAATTACATATAAAATACCTTTTATCATATTGTGGTCATAAATAAGCGGGGAAACAAAAAGACGACGGAGAGCGCAATGAACTATGCAAGAAGGTGCAATTAATATTATTGGGCATATTTCGTCATGCATCATTCACACAACGAAATTTAAATATAATAAAACCATACATGAAAGTTTGAGGACAGCAATGTACTGGAATGCGCGATTCATTTACTGCAGAAATCAGTTCTTATTCAACCAGTAAACGAGTGCTAATCTAAAGTAATATTACAAATTACTTTAAACTGTAAGATAGATCATGTAGTGTATTTTTGAAAGCAAATTCATAGCTAGTGACACACATCGTATTTTATTTTTTTAAACCTACATTAACCTCGCAAGAAGTATCTTCATTAAATGGCATATACGCATAAAATATTTTTATACAAAAAAAAACGACGAAAATAAACGAAATGTGAAGTATTTTGAAATTATTTTTTATGAATGAGTACATACATATACATATGTTTATATATGTATATGAAATTACATTTTAGTGCGTGAAATTACCAAAAATCAAAACCCTCTCTATTACAAGCCATCTAATAACTTTCGTTGACAAAGTAAACAAAACCTATGTACCCAATTGAGTGTATTGGGGCTCTCAAAATACATACCAAATAATGTATAATTTTCTCATTCCTACTACCACTATTTAACATTTGTATCTCTAAGTTACGCACACCATTTAATGTGTATGGACAATTGAGAAATTTTTCGTCTCTCTTTTTATTATTTGTGTTTTGTATAGGAAAGAGATAACATTAATTTTACCTTTGAAAATTTTTTTTTTGACAATTTTTGCTCTCTTTTGTTTTATAGCATGGGAATGTTTATTTTATTTTACACTATATTCTAAATCATATATCGACACGTTTTTTACTTACAATACATTCTCATGTGTATATGATTAAATAGCATGACTATGCAATGAATACGGCTTGTAGTAAAGAGGGTTGTGCCTATAAGACTCAAGGCGATTACTAGGTTAAGGTTTTTTATTTTGTTTTACATGATCCTTTTTATTATAATATATTTTTCTATGGTAATATTCAGTAAAAGTGTTATGAAAAGTTTGGCAAATAAATTTTTAAATTGTTACAATTAGTTTGGTTTTTTTGCGAGCTCCAGAGCGAAACCTAACATAAAAAAAAACACAAAACACAAAAAAAAAACGGGACAACATGTCCCGCAAAAGTTTTGGCAAAATATCGGTTCTATAAAAATCGAAACATTTAAACTCATATTATACTGACCAAAAAGAAAAAAAAACAGATGGAAAATTTTTTTCTCGGGTTTGATTTTTTGCCATAAATATAATTAACTTCTAAAAATAATGCTATTTTTAAAAAAATCTGGGTTTGCTTTTAAAAAATCTCATCAGCTGATACAAAACCAACACAAATGTATATACAAGCCATGAAGTTGCGATACTCATGCCAAAAAGTGACTACTATACCTAAGTATTAGTGTTGTGACGTAGTATAATTTGTATATACTTTTATTATATGCTTTGATGTAAATAAAAAATGAATACGAATGATGGAACAACAGTATGTTGCACTCTTTATGACAAAGCAAAAAACAAATTTATTATTTAACGAGAGAGAGAAGTATTGTTATTATTATTTACTTCATTATATACTATACTATATACTATGAATTTAGAGCAGAATGGACAGTGCAAAATATAATTTTTGTTTCGTTTTTTTTTGTAGAAATGTTATGTACTTTGAATTTAGAGGAGTATGGACAGTGCGAAATATAATTTTTTGTTTCGATTTTTACTGTAGTCAAATTCACTAACACATACACCAAATAGTAGTCATAATATGTTTTACTTAGCCAAGCTTCATGGCTTGTATAATATACACTAGTGTTGGTTTTGGCTGATACAAAAGCAAGATCTTTAAGTTTTCTTATCTATAGCAAAACTTCTTCATTGGTACCAAAAATTGAATTAATAAAATTAAATTATGTTTCGGGAAAATTTGCTCTTGTGAGATCTGACATAATATGGCTGGAGTTTAAACAGTTTCATTATCACGAGCAATTCTCATCAGCTCCTTTTTTCGAATATAAGCAATAAACAAGATGAAATATTTTACTCCATATATCAGTTCCTACATGAACGCCCATCAAAGCTATCGTAATAACTATGGAACTACTTTTAACGTACCATCTATATCTTAAAATTTGAACTTTGATAACAGTCCGATATCCCCAATGGTGCTTAGAATTATTATACATTGACTTTTAATTGTTTAAATAGAAAGTAAAAACAATTTCCTATCAATGTATTGCAATTGTTCAGAGATTTCTAATTTACCAACACATTTGGGGCGCTTCAACTGCAGTTTCTGTTTATACATTTTCCTATGATGTGAAGATAAAGAAGGGAAATATTTTCTACAAAGAGCACTACAATTAATAATCTGTGCATGTAAGCAAATGGATCGTAGTTGTGCTCAGTAGGGTCTACTTTTATTTCGACTATCGGGATTCCATCTTACAAATTTTCGTTGTACCCCAGAATCAACACCTACAAAAAGAGTTAGACACGGCTCAGCTGTCCTGGGAGTTGTCCCAGTAGTAGATCCTAAGCCGTGTTTAATAAGTTAAAGACAAAAATTGTAAAACTAAATGATCTAGACGAACAGTTTTGAAAAACTTTGATATTGTTATCAGAGAATTCAAGTTTTTTTTTGCAATAATCATTAAGAATTATCCCAAAGCAAGTGAGCGCTCTTATTGTAGATGGAATGCGTTAATGTAAATGTTTCATTGTCGTTTACCCACAATGAAACATTTCCTGTCAGTATTTTTTTACTGTGTAACCAGGAGGAGAAAAAAATACTATATTACTTTAGAGTGACAAAGACAATCGTTTTTGTTTTTTTTTATCTATTTTGTTTTATTTTTACAACAAAAAAAAACAAAAATGATGGTCTTTGTCACTAGTAATTAAGTATTTTTTTCTCCTTCTGGTTTCAGAGTAAAAAAAATACTGACAGTAAATGTTTCATAAAGTTGAAGTTGATTAATGCAAACACGTTTTATAATCTGCAGTTTTTGTCTACTTTAAATAAGGGTGTCACAGAGCTTATTGGTAAATTAAGAGAGTTACTTACCGATTTTTACATTATTAAATTTATATTTACCTGTTAACTCATTGTATTTTATCAAGGGATTTATTTAAAGTTGTCCTTACCTAAATAAAAAATAAAAGTAATTAGTAAAGTTTGAAACATTATTAAATATGAACTTAATACAAATAGTATTTAAAATGAGTATGCAAAGGTTGTGTTTTGAAAAATATGATATCAAATCTTTATGCAAAAACTCTTAGTAGTATATTCGTCACTTGTCGGTGTTTAATCCATTACTTTGAATATAATCTTTCTTAACCTATGTAGATTGTGTACAAAATTATATTTACAATTGTATCGGCATACAACAACCGACTGTAAATATCATTTTTAAAATTAGAATTAAAATTATAAATAAATATTACATAACATATTAAAAAATTATTTATTAAATATATACATAAATCAATACTTTATATTTATAATAAAAAAATTATATAATTATAAAATATTCTATAAATATATGTTATCTAAAATTAAAAATTTAAAAATATAATTTGAAAGTCAAGTCTTTATTTACAGTTAATGTGTTCTTGTATTTAATAAATCCAATTAATTAAACATTTACCAAATTGAAATTTATTTTTAGTAACGCGACATGTTTTTTCATATTCTAATTTTAAGTTAGTGATCTTTTTTTTAGAGCAACGAACGTGTTTTGTTGGTTTAACGGTTATTTTATTGATTTTGGTGTTTTATTGAATGTAATTTATATAAATTTTAGAGTTTTGTGTGTATTGAAATGTAAATCGATTGGATTTTCTTGTAATTATAGTGACGTAATTTGTCAGTTTAATGGTTATTACATTTTATTTTGGTGTTAAACGGTTTGAAGAAATTACTTCATTAATAGATATTTTTTCAGAGATACATTGCAGATTACAGTGAATGCTTACAGACTGGAGATGTTTGTATGAGATTGTCTTGTGCTAATAGTATTTTGGATATTGGCTACCGGGAAACCAGACCAATCCTATCATTACTGAAATAACTTTCCTTTCCTATCCACATACTTGGCTTCAGATGCCAATAACCTATGAATTTGATTAGTAATTATAAAAAAACAGTGATTGGCCCAACCGTAAAGATAACAGAACACAGAGTAAAAATATTAGAGAGCTTCAACGGATAGAAACCTTAGTTGAGATATGATCGAGTTTGTTTACCTCTTTAATAAAACTAGCTTAAACATATAAGAAATTTGTAGCATTAAAATATGGACTGTTAAAATAGCACTGTTAAGAAGAGTAATAATCTACTAATTAGACGAGTCAAACAAATGGTCAGACTTTTAATAATTCTTAAGTTGAGATCACTACTATAAAAAGAAGTAAATATTGGGCACAATGAATGTCATTAGTTTAAACTCAAAACAAATACACAAACATTATAACAACTAATGTAAAGACCTTAAACAGCTTTGAAGTCATCAATAAATAGTTTAAAACCTCATTTTAATTTAACCAGTGAAGAAAAATAAAAAAAATCAATTTTATCGATTAATTTTTATTATCATAAAAAAAACCATTCTTTACATTTATTTTTTTACGATTATTTCTTTAAAATGTTGCCTTTAATTGCGGCTAACATGGTCCATTCAGAAATTCCAATTTTCGATGACGCGTTTGAGCGTTTCGAGTGGTATTTAGACAATGACGCGTGTAATGTTGGCATCTAATTTCTCAATCGTAACCGGTTTATCCATATAGACTTTGGACTTTACGTAGCCCCAAAGAAAAAAGTCTAAAGAAGTGATATCACATGATCTAGGTGGCCAATTCACTGGTCTGACGCGTGAAATTAACTGTTCACTGAATTGTTCTCGCAATAAAGCCACGACTTCACAGGTTGTGGCAAGCAGCCGCCATCTAGTTGGAACGAAATGTTATCGAGATCACGGATTTCAATTTCAGGTAGCAAATAGTCCGTTATCAATAACGGCCTCATTTAAAAAAAAATATAGCCCAATAATTCCACCAGCCCATAAATTGCACCAAACCGTGGTATAGTCTGGATATATTGGTAACTATTGAACCTTTTCAGGTTGCTCTTCAGCCCAAATATGGCAATTTTGCTTATTAACATAGTTACGCCAGAAATGGACTTCATCACTGAACAAATTTATACAATTTTTTTTTAAATACAGCTAAATAATTTGTAGAGCTGTGCCGAGTTAAGTCTTTTCATGATGAAATATCAAACAATACTGAAAAAAATACTATAACTGTTTGACACGACTCACACGTGATCAGGCATAAAATGCCTACTGAAAAAATACCTCTAAATGAATCATTCGTTATATATATATTGAGTGACATTTGATTGTGCTATTACATATCAATGAGGGAAAACCCAACATTCCTGTGAAATCAACTTATGTGCAAAATTAACCGGTACGTCCCTTTTTCCTTGCTGGTTTTCTCTTTTTGGATGAATAATTCTTTATTAACAAAAATAAAAAAATCATCTCGCCAGCATTACTTAAAAGCTATGGAAAAAATTAAATGTGTACGACATTGTACACATTTGTTTTTTTTTCGGAATACTGCCGAACTAGACATGTTTTACATAACAACAGAAAATGCATTTTGAGAAGATGGATGTGAAAGTTTAAAAATAGTTATAAAATAGACACACACAAAGCAATCACAACACTATGTTACGAAAATGTAATAAGCCAAAACCAACACAAATGTTTAATTGTTGTGTGTAAGCAAAACCCTCTTTACTACAAGCCGTCTTGTAACTTTCGTTGACAGACATCATCATGTATTTTTAAAATGTTTAAGTGAAAATATATACTTTAGATGTATTGGTAAATATCAAAACTTCATATAGAATTAATAAAAAAAATTGTAAACGCATGCGCATTATTTGATTTTATTGTTTATTTCTTTTACACAATATTCGCTATCATATCCCGACACGATTTTTTACTTACAATACAATCAAAGTATATATTTTTGTATAGCATGAGTATGCAAACAATACGGCTTGTAGTAAAGAGGGTTTTGTGTGTAAGCATAAACCGTCACGTAAGTTTCGTACGCAGATACACTAAAACAAACGGTACACTTTAAAATTTGTATTAGTGAAAAAAACGTATATAAAATGTACTCACACTCAAATATAACAAAACAAAACGAACATTTGTATTGCGTATGCATTGTGTTTTGTTTTTATAAACCAAATAAAAACTCACAACAAAATTAAAAAGAATAAAATTGTTTTTTTTTTTGTTACACCTTTCTACTGTACGTTTTTATTTCTTTTGACACTAATCAAATCCCTCTTTATTACAAGCCGTATTCATCGCATACTAATCTATCTCATCATATGAACCAAAACCCTCTTTACTACAAGCCGTCTTGTAACTTTCGTTGACACACATCATCATGTATTTTTAAAGTGTATTAGTGAAAATATATACTTTACATGTATTGGTAAATATCAAAACTCCATATAAAATTAATAAAAAAAAAATTGTAAACGCATGCGCATTATTTGATTTTATTGTTTATTTCTTTTACACAATATTCGCTATCATATCCCGACACGATTTTCTACTTACAATACAATCAAAGTATATATTTTTGTATAGCATGAGTATGCAAACAATACGGCTTGTAGTAAAGAGGGGTTTGATATGAACATAAGAATGTATTGTAATTAAAAAACTTGTCGAATACAGTGTAAAAGAAACTAAACGTTCGCAAACTATAAAAACAAAAAATATGAGAAAAAAAACATTATTTTTATAAGGATTTCGAACACACTACTACACGCAATTTTTAATAACAGTTTATCGGTTTTGTTTGCTGTGTCAACGAAAGTTATAAGACGGCTTGTAACAGAGAGGGTTTTGCACTAATACACCTACTCCAAGTGTACTTTTGTATAAAACATTTGTGTTGGTTTTGAATAAGCAACTGTGGAAGAGCGTAAACTTTTTTAAATTCTCATTTGATTGTTGTTTTTGTAAAATCACTAATTTAGAAAACAAAAAATCTTTGTTAATTTTTTCTGTGGCTACAGTCTTGTAAATTCAGTGAATCGCAAATTTCTTAATCAATTCGAAATGAAACCCTGTTTTCGTAAACGTACATATGTAATTTAAATAAATCATTGTAAATACAAATAATAAACATTATTACCTGTAAAAAGATTCAAAAATAAAAACATCGACTGCAATTAAAAAAAAATTACGAAAAGTATGAATTATTTTCTAAAAATATTTTCCACTTCATATCACTTACGATAGTTACAACGAGCACGATTATAATGTTCACATTAATCACATTTGGCTTAAAATCGGACAACCGTAACAAATATGATGAATGATGTATTCATTCTAAGTTTATTTGATGTTTAATTGTTGTTTAATTGCACATTTTATGTGTAAAGTTTACAATCGACAAACAAATTATGTGTCAGGTTAGGATGTACATATTTTTGCGATTTTTTTTCTAGTTATTTAGTTGTTCAACAGTAAAACTATCATAATACTTGTTTTAATCGTTTTCGCCACGTTCGAGTAATAGCCGTTCGTGATATTTTTTCTGTCACTTTACTGTAAAGCACCAATTGTTTTTATTACTAACATTATTGCCAAAGACTTCAACGTCGTATGTCTGAATCAGATCAATGCATTATGGAAGCTAAGTAGCTTAAAATTTTGATGCAGTATCAAAATAAAATTATTGGTTTTTTATATTAGTGATATATAGAAGTCAATTGTTTAATAATAGTTGCTCTTTACCATCTTAGGTCAATTATCGATTTGCTTCTGTAGAAACATTTTTGGGGGCTAATTTTTCAACTTACTGGTTGGTTTAACCAAAGTAAAATAAATATTGATTGATTGACTGGACTGTAAGAACCAGTTAAAAATTCTCGACACTTAACGGGCCTACTGCTTATTCGACGATGACGACTAACTCTACGTCGGCGGTTTAAATGCAAGTTTGAAGTAATAATCCTGCTTTAACAAAGCACCGTTAATGTTAAAAGCATCAATATTCTTTTCGAATCGCAATAACTTATAGAGCTATTTCTTAATTTTTTAAAAATAATATTTTAAAAGCATTAAAATGCTTATTGTTTTTGGAGCCACTGGGGCCGAATTTTAGTACAAAAACTGCCAGCTACAGAACAAGTATTTTCGCAGTCTACGTATTTGCGCCGTAGAAATTTTTCATAATAGTAGTTCGGTTTTCATCAGGACATTCTACAGTTTTTAAATCCTTTTCAAATTTTGATAATGAGCTTTGCTTCAGTTTTGTTGGTTGCGGAGTCGAAGTTTTTTGTATAATAATTTAAAGACAATCTCCATCTGATCCCGTGAGTGATTCGAGGTGCGAATCTATATCGACTATATTTTGTTCGTTTTCATCTTTATTAAGAAATAATCTTTTATAAAGTTTCTGCGTCCAAATTTCTACAGTATTTTTTTAAGCAAATGAAACAAAATTGTTTGTACACTGATTTTGACCATTGTGTAAAAACATTATCAATTTATCTTTGATTAATCCCAACTTAATTTCTCAGGGGAATTGGTAACTCATAATTCAGCTATTGCATTGTAAGTACATTTACCTGACAATATAAAACGATTATTCATTATTATCAATGAATTACAGTGCCCATATTTGAGCTACATAGTTCTGCAAAATACCATATAGTGGTAAAATTTTGAAAAATTTGCAGATTCGTCTGGTTTCGTCGATCGAAAACTGGCCCAAACTCTTCCAATAATTCTAGTGAGCATGCAATACCGTCGTTGTCAAAGTAAGTTGTTTGAATCGTCATAAAAATTGTGTGTATCATTATTTTTGCATTCTTCATCGTCTTATCACCCACCATTCGTACCAAAACCCACATTTTGGCCTGTTTAAAAATTTGGAAGTGTTATACTTTTGAATAAAACACACATACACCCATCACACATCACAAAATATCATTGCACACTTTTTTGTATAGTTTCATGATCTTTAGTTTAGGCATGTCGTTATTTCTAGATGTAACAAAGCCCCGAATAGCCTCAGTTATCATCGATTTACTACACACCATTCTGATAAAATTGATTAAATCGCCAACGGAAAAGCAATCCAATACCAATTAGCTACTTTTCTTTGATAAAGAAGGCTTACGGAACGTTTTAGAGCGCATTGACGGATCCCACATTACGATACATAATATAGAAAAGAATAGTGATTACATTAATAGAAAAGATTATAATATTATACTACTGCAAGGCGTTGTAAATTACAATATAGTATATTGATGTGTACTGTGGTGAGCCTGGGTCAATTCACGACTCAAGATTATTAAAAAAGTCAGGCTTATACAAAAATGTTGAAGAAAACCCGCCCGTACATGCAGGGCGTGTATTTACTGCTAGGTGACTCAGTATAAATTTGCAGGATAGGCTAGTACCACCTTTTAAAGATAATGCCGCTAAGCATCGAAACAACCTCGATTTAATTATATCCATTCATCACTAAGAGTAAAAATAGAAGTATGGTTAAGGGAAGGTTTCGAAGCTTAAGAGAATTCCAGCATTGAAGTCGAACATTTATTATAAAGGTCACAGTGAGGGCAGTTAGTCTCCATAATGTATGTATATAGGCACGCGACGAAATCAAATTGCCAAACGAGAATTTAAGTCAGGAGCACTCTTAGCAAGCTTCTAAATAAACCTCTACAAAAGCAAATAAATTAAATTAAATTATTAAATAAAAATTGGTTTTGAATAAATACAATTATTACTATACTCAATATTTCAACAACTTTATAAAAAAAAATTATCTGTTTTATACATTTCATGATTTAGTTTAAGGCTACCCATCACCTTAAAACTATGTACTTTATATTACTAACACTTAAAACTAAATTTTATTAATCAACTGCTTCAACATTTTTTTTTTGCTTTTTCTATTTTAACCATTTCCTCCTCCCTATTAACCTTTTTTTTTTTAAATATTCCATTTTCATTTTATAATATCATTCTTTAAAGCTCATGTTCCGTTTCTGACTCTAGGACCCGACTGCGTTGATACTTCAATCGCCGCCCCTTGCGGGTAGTTCATCGACATAATATCCTTCACTGTTTTGTAGGGCCTCATCAAATTGCTACATTTTAATGAGCACTCTTTAGCTGATTTTTACAGAAATATAATGAAACGCAAAATTATTTTGTGCAAATTCTTAAATCGCTGAATGGTTGTCATACTTTCCATCAAATCAAGCGCCTGTAAGTAGGTTGAAATGAAATCTAAGGCATGCTTTCGATTTTTTACTTGAGTAAAACTATCCTTATACTCATCATGCATTGAATTTAGGGGATTCTGTCTTCGTCCAAGTAGAAATTTTATCTAAAAAATTCCAAATATATTATCTTTAAATGTACTATTTTTCAATGTAATAAATACAAAAATCTTACATTGATGATCATTAACTTTTGTATTTTTACTATTTAAAAAATCTTCCTCGCTGTTAAACTGGATTAATTATATGGATTAATTTTAAAATGTTCATTATTTTTACCACACAAAAACAAAAGTAAACAAATCCATAAGCAAACATTTGAATTTACTACACGAGCAAAAAATACAATCGGACAATTCAGTAGCTCAATCACGTTTTACTGAATTGAAGAGGTGTGAATCGAACAGTCAATTCACATCAGTATATTCAGTTATTTAGACTATTCAGCAAATTCAGTTCAATCGAATGCGCCAATAGTAAGTTAAATAGACGACTTGCGGAAAAAATTGTAATCTTTTAGACGAAATGGTTTTAGTTAAAATTTGACAAATTGTATGAAATTGCTAGTGGCGTTATACGAAACTTATTGATTACATTTGCTTAAACTTTAACTATAATAGTTTTAGTTAATTGGAAATAGATTTAGTATTATGTAGAACAAACACATTTAAAAGTTTTTTAAACTTTTTAGTTTTGTATTTCGACTAAATGCAGAGAATGCTAATACTAATTTATAGCTAGTTACGAAATTATTAAACTAAAAATTATTTCCATCAAAGATAATGAAAGGGGGCCATTGTTTATATTTTTATTCCAGCTAAAACATTTTATAATTTACCGAGAGAGGCACTGAATTCACTTTACCAGTCGTCAATTGGGAAAATAATATTGTAAGTAGATCCAAATTGCTAAAATTATTTATTATTGTTTAAATTTATTGACGAACAGAATTACTTAAAAACCTGGGTACGTTCCATTAAAAACCCGGGTAGACGTGTACCCGAAATAATCTATAATACTCGAACAACCCGGGTACGCGATACCCGTCGCAATAAACACATCAGCCGAAAGAAAAAATCACAATACTCTGATATTCCATTTTTAGAAATAAAATCGATTGACACAGATCTCTAAAGAACAAAAACCATTATCGTTATTATTAGCAGCAACAACAAATATAATTGATCATAACATTAATTAATTATTTATTACAATCCATTATTTTGGGTAACTAAAAAACTGTAAGTGTTTAAGCCAATTAAATAAAGTAAATAAGTTCGTGCATGAATTAAATTAAACAAAGGTAGTTATTGTATTTACGCAACACTTCTGATTATTCATTCTTCTTCTCTTAACTCGAGGGGCTCATTACATACCGCAACAAGCCAATTTAGAGTTCTCTGCCACTGGGTAACTACGAGATGGCGATGGCTTTCACCAAGAGCAGTTAAGCTTTACATAAGCTTTACAATAACTCGCAGAGGAGTACTGTAGCGACCATCGCTACACAATAAAATTATTCAGATATTTCGTGCAAATTCATATAATTCGCTAACGCTACATGTACACTGTATATAATATATATAAAGAGTAAAGTTGAAATCACACATAGCACTCGGTCGCCATAGCCTGATGAGATGATAAATAATTTTTAACAAAATTATTACGATTCCTTATCAGATCATTAGACATAGCAGCAAGTCTATATACGAATTTTGTTTCTAGGGAACATATGAGTGTCATGGAAAATAAATGTTTTGAAATCCAACATTAGTTCAGAAAACTATATAAAACTAAATAGATTGAATAACACTATTTTATTGTGTCGTAACCTGCAATTACAATAGTTTCCAGCTGCTTAAAGATTTTGATTTCCTAATCTATCAGAGCGTTCTAACTTATAGACAAAATAATTTAATGTTTGGTTTGTCTTGAAACTTCAGTCGTAGAACTGAACCACTTTCTAAAAACCCCCATTTAACAATGGTACTAAAGTATTCTTAAAAACTTACAAATAAAGAAAACGTCCGTGATGCCATCTCTTATCCAGTATGTATCGATACTTATAATTAAATTTAACTATTAACGATTTTAGAAGAATATAATGATATTTAATTTTGTTAAGATAATGTCAACAATTATATAGATAGGTAATTAAATTCTTGGATTTTCACGACTTGTTTATGTAGCATTGATTCTTTATTATCGAGAAATAACTACAATTTACCTTAAGTCAACTGTTACGAGCGTAAGCACCGTTGGCAATCAAATATAAATGCGAGTTTGCAAATTTCGATTTATTATCTGCTAAATTCATAGCATCATTAGCATACTCTAATGACAACCTATTTTGAAAAGTTATATCGAAATTCAATTATTTACATATCTAGAGCACCGCAAATTTAACTACGAAGCCAATTGTTCAGTAACTTTCACTTTAACTATTGTGTTCTTGTAATATGGAATCACAACAATGCGACCTTCATTTACAGCATATTATCGCTCATTACTTTGAAATTTATTTATGTTTTTATAAATATTAAATAATTACATTCGTCACCGACCAACAGGAAATATGAACAGTTTTTTTCATAATATTTTTTTCTACAGTTTGTTATTTATTCCAATGATGATCACAATCAATTTATTCATTATAGAGTTGTATTTTTTAAATTTTTTTTTATTTTTGCCTTAAATCAAAACGATTAGATCACGAATATATAATAAACAATGTTTTATAGTGAAATACATTATCACTATTAATATACTATAATCACGTGAAAACCGAGTTTTTTGTTAGATAAATATTTTCTACTCAGTTGAAATTCGTGTATCCAGTACAGGCATACCTCGATTAACGCTACCTCGATTAACGCTCTTTAAGCCCTGTTTCGTTATAGCGCTCTTTTGATTTTATGAAAAAACAATATTTTAGCTTTAAAATATATTTCAAAAGGCTTTACGTTGAATGACAATCCGAATCCTCGGATTGGCTGGATAAAACATTAGAACCATTCTTAAAAATTCCGATAACATTAAGAAATCCATTTGTACAACAACTTTATTATCTGCCAAGAAAGTATCACGCACAAGAAATACTCAAGTAGAAGGGATGGAGAAATTATTAACATTTTGGATTGATGATCAAACACAGAAAAACATACCACTCAGCCAAGACATCATAATGGAAAAGCCAAGATATTAAATTTAGAGCTTGTAAATCGAACTGGAGAAAACTCCACATCCGAGAATAGTGTTGCAAGCCGAGGCTGGTTTGAAAATTTTAAACTACGTGCAAATTTATACAGCATTAGTCTTTCATAATCTGCCATTGCTGATAAGGAATATGCAGAGGCATTTAAGAAGAGTTTGGATGATATTATAAAACAGAAGAATTATCTTCCGCAGGTTATTTTTAATTTTGATGAGACCGGTCTTTTCTGGAAGGAAATGCCATCAAAAACATTCATCTCCAAAGAAGAAAAATCTGCACCAGGTTTTAAAGCCGCGAAAGATCGTTGAACCTATTATTAGGTGGAAATTCAACTGGGGATTTCAGGATGAAACCGCTACTCATTTACCATTCTGAAAATCCCAGGGCAATGAAACGGATTTCCATACAATCAATGCCTGTGATTTGAATGGCAAACCGAAAAGCACGGATGAATGTATTTGTATTTTAAAAATGGTATCAAGAGCATTTCTGTCCTACTGTAAAATCGTATTGCGAAAGAAATGAACTAGCAAAAAAAGCATTGCTGATTCTCGACGATGCTCCTGGACACCCTCAAAATTTATCAGAATTTCTAACTTGTTTGCCTGTAGAAATTACTACACCTCCAAAATTGTACTCCTCGATCGTACAACCGATGGACCAAGGAGTGATTGCAACTTTTATAGCTTATTATATTCGAAAAACTTTTAAGCAACTAGTTGAAGCAGTTGACAGCAATCAATGTTCCATCAAAGAATTTTGAAAGAAATTTAATACCAAAAATGCCATAGAAAATAACGGTTCAATGGATGTTGGAACTGTTTGCTTATTAAAACGGTTGAAGATGAAATAATTAATGAACTACCACAAGTTATTACTGAAATAACGGATATACCAATTATATTGGATTTGACGAAGTTTTTGAGGAAAACATCCAAGAACTAATTGAAAGTGATGACGATGGTATCGCCAATGAGGATCTGATTGCTAGTTTATCACAAATTCAGCCAAAAATTGCGGAGCCTACGCTAGAAACAAAATAAATAACAGAAAATATTTTAACGAAAAAATGTTTGGAACATAATCTAGGGATAATCCAAAAAGCCATTGAAAATTTAAGTGTAAACGATCCCAATTTTGAAAAATCCTGCGCAATAAAACAAGGAGTAATGAACACTTTATCACCCTACATGGAAATTTAAAAAAAAAAGAAAACTATTTAAGCAAGCTTAGACACATTTAAAAAAAACTAATTAAATATTAATTTACCCAATTAAATAACCATTTTTAAAAAAGTAAATAAACGATAATCATATTTTTCTATTTAATCTGTAACATTGTATAAAGTAAATAAACGATGAAAGATTTCATCAAGTCAAAATCTTTCATCGACTTATAAATATATGAATTATCCGGCGTTGGTCAAATGAAGTTGTGAACAAAACTTAGATAGTAAATAAACATTTAAAAGTGTTCTTAATTGTTGTTCTTTATTTTAAATATTTTGTTTTTTAAATAATAAATAAGCTCCGTGCTTATGCACAAACGTAACTATGTATTAAAGTATATTTTTTGTTTTTATTGAAATTGTTTTGTTATATTGAATTCTAATTAATTTTTTAATGTTTAAATGAAGTATAATTGAAATAAAAACCATCTTTATTTTTGACTTCAAAGTTCCAAAAAAAACCTGATTAAAAACGTAATCCCATATTTTAGTGTAAATAGCACCGCTAAACAGCGTTAAATGTTTCTGTTAACGCTCAATTTTCAGGAACGAAATATGAGCGCTAAACGAGGTATGCCTGTATACATTTACGTAATAAATAACTTTAGATTAATGAAAAGTAAATTGAAAGAAAGTAAAATGAATTTTCTTAGTTATGTTGAAATAATATTTTTTCGACCATGAATTACATTACATGTTTAAATTAAAAATTTGTTTAGCTTAAAATATTTTAAATAAAACTCAAAATTAATAAATCAATCAGAAAAATTTAATAATTTTTTTTTATTTTTTTGTAAACATTTGTCTGTTGACATTAATTTAGTCTACTGTGTAAGAGTGTTTAGCGCCCACGCACATCTTTACTATGTGTGTATTAAGAAAAATATTAAACAAATGTTTTTAATTTAGAGCACCTTGAAGTAGTTGATCAATCTAGCAATTGTTCTATTGTATCAATTGCTCGATTTTTTATATAATTAGGGAACGAGGCTGCGAAAATGTTTTAGGTAATTTGATAACATCAATTACCTACAGTGGGAAATGATTAAATATTGTCAAATTTTGTAGGGTTAACTCAAAACAGGGTGTTAGTAAAAAAAATGTCCACTTCGGGTTTGCCAAAGCTGTGATAAATCAGTTATATTACCGGGGTTAGGTTTAAGATTCATGGATTTTATTAAGAAATATTAAAGCGTGTTTATGTGGATTTTAATTAAAGACAACTTTACTATAAAAATCTAAGTTTATTTTTAACTAAATTTTTACTAAAAATTTTTACTCGATAAAAATCGTCACCATCGGTTTTGAGATAAAAAAAAATGTAATTACTTTTAGGTGATCATTATATTATCAGAGGTCCGGTTTTTTAGTTATGAGTTGGAGAACTATACAATTCTTTACTTTAATGTATTTGATATGTGTAATTCTAAGTATAGATCAAGTGGAGTAATTGCGTATGTAAATTATGAAATTCAGAATTATACTATTTTTTATTTTGATGCTAGTAGTGCTGATATATTACTGATAGATTTTAATTCAATTCTACCTCGTTTTCTGTGCCATGCACTTATATTATAAGCTCCATGCCTTTATTTATCGTTGAACTATTTTTATCGATGAATTTCATAATTTTCATAAACTTTGGACATGAACCTAAATATTTTGACTCGACCTTTAACTTCTGAGATTATTAAAGCAATAACTAAATGTGTACACTATGGAGATTATTAGCCAGCACATTATTGAGGCTGCATAGTAGCTGCCGAATTGTAGAGATTTAAAGACAAAGAAATGAGCGGCAAAACACATATAGAAATAATAACAGGAGAGGTGCAGAGAGAACTCTCAATAAAAGCAATTATTGTGCCTGAAATAATAAATGAAGACATTTTGTTTGTCAAACCAGGAAAACCACCACAGGAAACCACATCGTTAAAACGAATATCACTACCAGTAACTTCAAAAGTATTTGAAAAGTAAATCTGTACACGTAGACTTTACAAACAAAAATGAAGATCATAAGAAAATATTTATAAATAGATTCTATAGGTTGTATATGCTAATACAGGCAAACTTCAATATAAACTATAGTAATAAACTAATGCTTTATAAGCAAAACATAAAACCTATGTGGACCTATGAAATTCAGCTACGGGACTGCTCCAAACAACGATAGAATGCAGAGAATTTAAAAAAAAATTTTGCGAACTATTGTAAACGCACAATGGTATATTAGAAACAGCGATCTCCATAAAGACTTCAAGACTGAGTCAGTTGAAGAGGAAATACAAAACTAGGCAAGGATTCACCAAAAGAGACTATAGATGCATTCTAACGTAGAGGCATCACAGCTTCAAGACAATTCGAACATTTCCAAAAGGCTTAAACGAAAATAGTTTTTTTAATAACATGTAAACTAACATTAGATTACTCTAGATGTAAAACGGTAAAATTCAAACCACCTTTTACAGAAAAAACGGTTTAATATTTCGTTTACATCAGTACCAGTACCAAATAAGTATTGTGGTGTGAACGCAAATTAAATTATTTGTTTTTACTTTTTCGTATCATAAAAGTATGTGTTATAATATGTGTCCAGTCAAAGCCGTCTTCATTCCCTTCTAGGGAGCCCGAATGTACTCGTACATAAGCTGTAAAAAAATTAAAAAATGAACTTATTGAATGTATTTATGAGATTATGTCACGTTTATATATCGCTCATACACGAGAAAAGTGACATAACTCAAAAAATTAAGTTTCATAGAAAATAAGATTTAAGTAATGCGCAACATAACATTTAACATTAAACTTAACTTTTTTTGTTTGCGGAAACTGGCATCTCTCGAAAATGGGCATTAGCTCAAATATGACGGTTTGGTAAATAAAACTTTCTATACGATACGTTTCTAATCACATTTTACAGTTTTTAATATATATCTGCGTACGACAGGAACATGCAGGCTTCTTAAAAGAGATTAAAGACTGCTTTGGTCACGGTAATAAAGTAGCATAATATTATCAAAATATCGATAGCGTAAACGTAGTTTACTTTGATATTCATGTTAAGCCGCGGCCAGACGAATGAAAAATGTCGGCCACCATTGGTCCAATGGGATTTAAAAAATTATGGACAACTAATGACAATATGTTGATGTAATAGAAATTGACTTTCTACACGATGTACCCAATATTTATTTTTTAATTTTGAGCGAATATATACCAATAGTGGGCCATTGGTGGTAATTACAATACCTTTATAGTTAAGTTGCCATTAATGCCTATCTACTAGAAAAAAAGTAAATTGTATAGGTATACTTTTTTGTATTAAGGAACACGAAAAAACTAAACAAGGGGATGAATTTCGGAGCATTTCGTAAATATACGTTTTTACTAATACAAATTTTAAATTGTACCGTTCGTTTTAGTGTATCAGAGTACGAAACTTACAGCAGGCTTGTATCAACGTTTGTTTTGGTTTTGGTAGTTAGCATAGCCAAAACTGCATAATGTCATTATAATGTCAATCCGACATTAAAATTTCTTGATTGAAAATAATCTTTTATGTACATTTAATTACAAATAAATAAACATAATTTAAATTCGGATAAAAATAAAACACAATTCATGTATGAATTAAATATTAATATTATAATTCAAATTAGAAAACTATGTTTTTGTAAAACTATGTGATATGAAATATGAATGACCTATTTGGAATGACAGATTGATAATATGTCTGTTTTTAAAATAGATAGATAATAATTAGCTCACAGATTTAAAGTAGTGTGTGTTACTTTTTAAAAAAATTGAGAAAATTATGCTTAAATTTTCAAAGACATATTGTAGTGTGCGTTCTTTATTTATAAATATATGTAATGGTGGTAGTAAGCAACGATTTTTTTTTGATTTTTTTCATATGGTTTTGAGTGTTACTACACCACAGCAGATTGAGAATTTTATTTATTTATTTTATTATATATCGGCGTGTGCTACGCGATGAGTTTGGCTTTTATTACAAAGGGTTTTGAATATAATACAATTTGGCTCTTATTAAAAAATTAAGAGACGAAAAAATACTCAATTATCTATACACAATAAATAGTGTACGTAATTTTGAGATAAAAATAAAAAATAGTGGTATTAAGAATGAGTAAATTAAAAAAATTGTTTTTATAAATTTACTAATACATGGATAGCACTAATACATTCAATTGTTTACATAGATTTTGTTTAGCTGTGTCAACGAAAATTTCAATACGACTTGTAATAAAGAGGGTTTTGGTGCGAATAGTCATATTTCTATGAAACCGTCAAAAGTTGACAACACAATCGGTTTTTTGTACTAGTGTAAGTAAGACAGGAAATACTATTAACACAACCGTTTTTTTTATTTTTGGACTAGTGTAAGAAGGACAGCAATTATTGTTGACAACATAATTGTTTTATGTACTAGTGTAAGTAAGACAACAAATATTGTCGTCATTTTCATTCACATCAATAAGCGACGTGCAATAATTCATCAAGCGCACGCATTAAGTAAAGACTATTTGATTTTATCACAGCTTTTATCACGAAATGTGATATAGCACCACAAAATGACCACCCTGATCTCAAATGAGAAAAATGCGAATGAGCGTCGCGTCACCAATAATCTAGTATTAATTGATACTATAAAAAAATTAAATATATACTTTTATTTATATGATAATAATCAATACTATTACTTTCCGGTATTATTTTATCATTTTCCGAGCAAACTTAGAGGAATAATAAATAATTTGTGAACTCCAATTATTCAAAGTGTTTATTCAAAAATTGAAGATTAAAGTATTGCAAAGTAACTTTATTTATCACAAAATGTGCTGTTAAGTATTCAGCAAAATAATAATGTTGTCTGTCTAACACAAATTACACTTATCTAAATGTTTATATACTTGCACACATAATATTCAGTAGGAAATTGTATTTTTGTTATCACGTTTGCGCCAAACTAAATAAAATATTTTTTATGTCGTGAAAAATCGTATTTTAAATTTATAAATTTTATAATTCTAAAAATAATTTCGAAAAAAAAAAATATATTTATTTATTTATTTTTAAATTTTAATATTTAATGTGTATTATGTAAACGTATTAAGTAGAGAAAAAAAAATGTAAATTAAATTAAAAAAGCAAAAAGAAACGAGGAAAACAAAAATTAAAGTCGAGAGGGGGTTAGAAAATTATCATGTAAAGTATTGTGGAAAAAGACAATTTTTTTTGTAATGCTGTGAAATTCATACATTTATAATGTTAAAAAAAATATTTACAACAACAACAAAAATGTATATATTATACTTAAAATATTTCTTAAATTTTCATTAGCATAATCATTATTCTATATACCGTCGAATATATAATAATGTATGCTTATTTAAGACATAATGTATTTATGTAAAAGTAACGGAAGTGAAACGATAACCGAATTCAATAAAGTTATGTTTGAAAAAAAAATGTCTAATTAATGTCTACAATTAGGGCTGAATCGTCGATTATACTATTATTAGAATAACTATATTACCTATAACTATATAACAAACTAAACTTATTCTATTTTTATGACGAGCTAATATAGACGTTTGAAGATTAAAGATGAACCCAAGAATATTTACCTACATATTACGTATCAACAAATTAAGTATTTGGTGATCACTTTCCTTTTGGCAGTGCTTCCTCGAAATGTTTCGAAAGAAGTAATTCTTGAAATTTCACTGATACTCCGAAGCACCCAGCCACAGAGAAGGAGCTGGATTTCCTGGTGGATGAAATCACAAGCGCCTGTGATTTGTCCTTAGACACTGCTTGCAACTGCTTGGACAAGAAAATACCTAAGGGGAAGCAGAAACCGGTATGGTGGTCCAGGGATTTGGGAAACCTTCGTATAGGGTGTAGGAAAGCATTTAATAGAACAAAAGGCTCTAGAGAAGCTCAGGATTGGGACTCCTATGAGGACCACCTTAAAAAGTATAAAAAGGAATTAAGGGAGCGCAGACAAGGTCTTGGAGACTATTCTTTGATAAAATGGAAGGTGTTTCGGAGACCTTGCGCCCTAAAAAAATCTTATCAACGAGTCCTAGTTACCTAAATAAACCAGATGGGCTGTGGTCACCGTCTAGTAAGGAATCATTGACGCTCCTGTTGGAAACCCATTTCCCAGGTAGTGTGAATGTGTCGACGGAGCTTGGTAGGAATAGGGAAAAATTATCGTCGGGGTGCCCGGAAGAAATCGTGAGCAAAAACCGGATCCTATGGGCACTAAACGGCTTTAGATCCTATAAATCGGCAGGCCTGGACGGTATCATTCCAGTGGATTTGCAAAAACACTCGTCGAGCATTCTCCCGTGGCTGGAGGTGATCTTCAGATGGTGTTAAAGCTGAATTATATTCCTAGAAAATGGAAGGAGGTTAGGGTGATTTTTATCCTGAAAACGGGGAAGAATTCATAGGCCTACCCAAAGGACCTAAGACCTATAACTCTATTATCCTTTTTCTTGAAAACATTGGAAATACTGATTGACGTGTTCAAATTCTCAGCATGCGTACTGGAAAGAGAAATCTGTGGACACGGCTCTGCATTCCCTGGTGCGAACAATTGAGAAATCAATCCATTCGAAAGAATGCTATATGGTAGTCTTTCTCGATATAGAGGGCGCCTTTAACAATGTCAGGCCGAAGGCAGTTCAGGAAGGACTGTCTTTCTTAGATGTGGACTACCCCTTAAGGAGGTTGATAAATAAGATGCTAGAGTGCAGAATTGTTAATGCGGAGATAGGGGAATCTACCATTAGGAGGCGAGTAGTTAGATGAACTCCGCAAGGTGGTGTCCTATCACCTCTTCTCTGGAACAGTAATCAATGGATTACTTTTGGAACTGGAGAAGGAGGGAATAGGGGTGATAGCGTATGCAGATGATGTACCGATCGAGATCTCGGGTAGGTACCTAAGCACGAGTAGAGAAGTCATGCAATCATTACAAAGTGGGCTAGCAAATGTGGGCTGGGTATAAATCCATCCAAAACAGAACTTGTACTCTTCACCAGAAATATAAAATTCCAGTAGTCGCCCCTCCTACCTTAAAAGGCACGGCACTGGCCTTTATTGATAAGGCAAGATTTCTGGGCATAAATTTAGACAGTAGGCTAAAATAGAAGCACAATATTTTAGAGAGAGCAAAGAAGTCTACCATGGCTCTGTACTCATGTAGGAACACCGTCGGTAGGAGATGAGGTCTAAAACCAGAGCTGGTACACTGGCTCTTCACCTCTGTAGTCAGACCGATTCTGATGTATAGGGTGAGTGTGTGGTGGCCATCACTAGGCAAGAAAACTTATAATAATATGATAGAGAAAGTACAAAGAAAGGCCTGCTTTGTAAAAGGAGAGTAGGATCCTTTGGTATCACAATGGACCGTCACCGGTCTAAGTGTGCGTTAGCAGCCACTCTAACCTAACCTAAAATATTTTCAACAATTTTTTTTAAATATCCATAATTAAGAGCATCTTATCTAAATTGCAATAATAATTAAAACTATGACTGTACCGCAAACACAAAAATTGTATATTCTAAAACTTCTGAAATCAGTTAAATCATTAGACTATTTCACCTTTTACGGTAATATTGAATTGATGGATTAGTTTTGATCATAACTTCCTTTCTATCTTACTTTAAAAAATTGATTACAATAAAGTGAGGAACCGGTGCATGGAGCAAATTTTCTTCACAGTCTTACTGTCCTCTGTATTTTTAAATTGAAACTGTATCAAAAATTTACTGTATGGTTTAACGCGGCGGTCATAGACTATTATTCGAGTATTATTTTTTTTTATTATTATTTTAATCTATGTACAACAAAAACAATATGTACTCGAAATTTCACTGAATTTATCAAATCAATTGGATTAAAGTTATGACAAATTGATATCAAATTCAATGGGAGTATCTCTGACTGTACTGGTGAATAATTTAAGTTGAGACAGTAGAAATAAAACATTCGTAAAGAATTAATGATTGATGTAAAATGTAAATATAGACGCGGATATACAATTTTGTAATATTGTGATTGCTAGTTTAACTCATATTGATAAGTGCATCAAAATTATTTTTAATTAGCACGTCTATCGTTATTTTTGATTGAGTCATTTGGTATTATTTAACTAAATGTGTTAATGTAATTAAGTGCGATTTTATTACTGCGTTATAATTTCACGATAAAAATTTTAAATTTCATTATACCAAAAATAAATACAAACATGTTAATTGCATACAAATTAATTAAAAAAAATTAATTAATTTAACAGGCATATTACAAAAGACCACCGACAGACATGAAACTAACATTAGCAACAGACGTGCAGCCAAATTCTTTTTGCGTTTTGTTAATTTTTCTATGACGTTAGGTCTACTTCGTATTATTATCTTCCCATGACGTTCTTCGATAGTGAAAAATATTTAAAAATTATTCAATAAACATATGGTAAGTAACCACTGCTTGGTAAAGTATAATAGTATGTTATTCAACGAGCATATAATGATAGCTGTTATTCACGAAGATGAAGTTTACCGACACGAGCCGATAGGCGAGTGCCGTAAATCATCTGAGTGAATAACAGCCATTATATGCGAGTAGTATACGATATTTTGTCCACGATATTTTATTTCTGGTGGTGTTGAACAAATATCAATATCTATTTATATTTTTTTTACGTATTTTGCTTCCTGTTTATATGTATTTCAATTTAATTATAATGAAAATGACATGTTGCTATTGCCATTGACTGCTAGACTAATAGTTTTGAAAAGACTACTAGATAACATTTCAAAAATTAAATTTAAATGAATAATTTACTAATGCCCGGTTTCACAACAAAATACAAGTTAACAGCCGGTTAACTAACGCTTAGCTAACTTTCGTATGTAATTTCGATTATTTCATGACAAATAAATCAATGCAACCTGACTAAACAGATTTTTTACATGCACATATTTAACCGTAGTTTAAATATTTAACCGAATGATTTTGTTCAGCTAACAAAACTGTTAGGGATCACGATCTATGTCATAGAAATAAATCATTTTGATCAGGTTGCCTTGACGTTTTTGTCATTAAATAATCGAAACTACTTATGAAAGTTAACTAAGCGTTAGTTAACCGGCTGTTAACTTAAATTTTTGTGAAACCGGGCATAATGGTAGTACTGAATAATTAAAGAAGAGATTACTAGATAAAACTTCAATATTGAATAACAGTGATTAATGATTAATCACTGCTAGCAATGAATATTGGATATCATTATAATTGAAGAAACAAAAGTATAATAAGTACTATGATACGATAGTCGTGGACAAAAGCTGTTAATACTTGTATACTGCATCAAAACAAAAACTTATTTTTGGAATTTAAATAAAAGACCTGATGGGTAAGTTTTTTATTTTATTTTTCTTAACAGAAAACAGTAAATTATTCGTCAATATCAAAAATGAAGTAAAATAAAATCTACGTATTTATAAATTAGCGAGTTCTTAAAATTAAGAAATTAATTAATTTATCATATACAAAAAATGCGTGAATTATAAATAAAACGGATATGCTGATTTGATCATGTTTTGCAAGCTGGTCCTGCACGGGCGGTACTTTCTCCTTTATTAGTTAATGAATGATTAGCTATACTGGTGACGATTAGTTCGTCGCTTGTTGATATTTGTTTATTTATTAGTACGAATGTCACAAATATATCGATGAATGAGATTCATCAATATATTTGTTGAAGTTGTAACGGCAACGGTTGCTGTCGTTACGAAGACATAAAACAAAAATAAAAATAAATTAAAAAGGTTTGATATACCTGAATATCATTTCTAAACCCGTTTAGTGAGATAGAGCAAGATAGAAAACAAAATACGATCAATTTGATTTTTTTTTATTATCTGAATCATCGGGATTTACCGTTAATTTCTTTCTGCTGATATAAAAGAGGAAAAAATTGAAAAACCACGAGGAGTGTGTGATAGAAAGTGTAGAAGAAAACATTTTTGTGAGTTAAATTACCTAAGTGGTCAAAGTTAGAAAATAGAGAAAATTAAGCAAGTTTAGAAAACGTTCGCCATTTGTTTTTTTTTTATTCAAATCGGATATCTAATTGAATCCAAAATATAAACTATAAACCTATAAGTTTAAGAAACTGTGTGCAAATCTAATTAATCTTATAATATTAAGAAAGTACTTAAATATAAAGAAAATAGCTAAATATACATTGTGTTGTGAGGTTCAATATATTTAAGTGTGAAAAAAAACTATGTGTTTATATATGTGTTTATATAAATTGATACGATATCCCGGATTGTGAATAAGCCAGTAGAAAAACAAGTAGTGTTGTGATAATATTCAAAAAGAAAAAGAAAGAAATTATCAGAAGTTTTCATACATACAGATAACTATATGTTTAATTAATACAGTAATCTGAATACATAAAATAATACTAAGCCAAATAATCAGTAATGTTAATATTCCGGAATCATTCACAAAAATAATCACAATAATAGTTGTAATAATTATACAAGAAATAATAATAATATAAATTCCTACGGTTATCCTCGGTTACCAGAACGACATTAAAGCAACGTCATCGTTATCATCATCGGCATTGTCATCACCATCGACATAAACCACAACAACAACAACTATAAAAATTTATAATTTTAAGGCTTATGTTGGTGGCGGGGTGGTGGTAAGTTTAGAATTAAGTTGATATTTAAATTAAGTTAATTTAGTCTTTTTTTTTGGTCAATATTAATTATTAGTTCATTAAGTTTGTATAGGTAATTTTTTTTATTTATAATTTTGTTTTGGTTTTCTCGTAATAATAAATTGGATTCAATTAAGTAAGTTATAGTTTTTGGTTAATATTCAGATGTTTTTATTTTCTAATTTTACTTTGGGTATTCTTTGTTGACGCGATGTGGTAAATTTAAATATTTAATTTCATGAAATGCTGGGCTAGCATGGTACGCTGTTAATGTGATAGGTAAGTATTCTCGGTCTGCATCCTCTCCTACCCATTCCTTCAATCCCCTTCGTTCTAAGCGGTCTCACAAGATTTTGTTATCCTCCAATCTCACCCACCCCAGCCCTGAGCATTAGCCACGCTTAGAAATGACCGCATTGGAGGCTTTATCAAAATAATAATTAATTCAGTTACGAGCGATAACCTGAAAATTCAAAATTTAAAATTAAATCGTATCAATCGTAACAAAGTGTATGTGTCAGAGTTTATTATACAGCTCAGCTCTTCATTACTTCTGCATAACGCACCTTAAATAGCAAATCGCAACCCTGTATATCCAAAAACATTCTTGGGATGTAGACTTTCGAACCATTATGGTCACCAGTAAGATGCTGTAAAAGATTATGGTGCTTTGTAGTTCCTCCAAAATTAATCTATAGTACCTTTGCAAAGTCCACGTTTTGGATTCATATTTCTCAACAACATAACTCAATTTTTGAGGTGGCATTTCTTTATGTGTCAATAAATTTATTAAAACTCGAAGTTGTAGTATGATTGCACTCCGCAAGTTTTGCCAAGATGCACTCGGTAATCTTATTTGTAACGTCATTCTTAAGATGACGGGAAGGTCGGAGTGCCTTCTTTGAGATGCTTTCAATATTATTACTTCGGGTAATTCGAGAAATGTTAACTTTTCAACATCATAGACAAGGCCAGACCCAATTCTAAAAAGCCACTCTACGCATTTAACTTAATCCTCAATCACATGCATATGTCTAATCTATTTCAATTCTTGAAAACTGGCTCCTATGGGCAACTGGAGTATGTTGTACAAAATCACCTCCAACAATAATGTTTATTCCACCAAATGGCTTCTGGCAGTTAAGCAAGTCCTTCAAACTTCTATCAACAGCGTCAAAAATCTGAGCGGTACACATTAAAATCTAATTCCAGATAATCAGCTTCATGTTCATTTACATTTTCCATTGGTTGAATCCATATCGTATATTTGACAGTTGTTTCGTCAATCCGAAAGCACAAATCATTGTCTGACCGTTTTTTAAGAAAATGGCAGCAAATCTAGGAGGTGCAACAACTTTCACTCGATCCCCTAGCGAAAAAATGACTGCAGTTAGGGCTTAGTAAAAAAATGTTTGTCCTAAACCACTAGCCCCAGATAGAAAGAAACACCCCTGATGTCTACGACTTATTAATACTGTAGTTGTCGACGGTAACAAAATTTCGGGGATGGCAATCCAAAATCTCCGCATGTTTTCCCAAATGGAATAAGATTAAGATATGTGATTCATATTTGGATACTTTTCACGTTCTCGTTGTCGCTTCCGTACAGTCTGCTCTAGTATTCTTATATGTTTAAAGGTTGTCGTTGGTCTGGAGTCCTGTATGCGTATCTTTCACGTTTGAGCTGTCGTTTCTCTTCCAGCTGCTCTGGTTTTATTTTGACTTGTAGTGTCATGATAGGGCACGAATTCCAAAAATCACGTGCTCCTCAAACTCAATTAGCGAATTTAATTACAGATAGCCTGCCCAGTACACAAAATTAATTTAAAAATTAAGTTTAGATATGAAACCAGAGTTTAAATGGTTTAATATTAACGGCACCTAATTTATATATAAGTCGAAAAGTTATTTCGAATGAATCGAAATCCTGTGGTATAAGTGCAATTGGACTTGTTACAAAAAAAACCAAATGGGCGAGGATGTTTCGGTCTCAATGGACGTAATATTAAAAATGGGTCGAATGCCGAAATATTTTTGCATTTTGTAAATATTATTATTTTTCTTATTTACAATAAGTAATGTTATTTTTGATGTGAAAACATCTTTAGTGGCAGGAGTAGTTAAAAAAATTATAAAGAAAATTGTAACGGAAATGACGACAAAATGTAACAAAAATGACGAAACATACGAAAAGCATATTCGAAAAAACCTACTATGAATGTAAGTGTCAACTGTGAATATCGAATCAAATAAAATGAAACAAAATAAAATTCAAAATACAACTGTATGCACCAAAACAAAACCAAAAACAATTTTTATTTTGATAGCTATGTTGTGTGTATATACAAGCTGGGCGGAAAATTTAGTTAATAGCTGTCCCACCAAAACAAAATTTAGTTTTTTAAAAGATGTGTATTTACAAAGCCTGCTAAATAAAAATTCAAAATATTTTTATACGGTTTTTGAATGGTATGTACTATTATACGACCAAGTAGTGAACTGTATGTTATTTTGTAAAGCGTGTGGTTCCTCAAGAATGTGGCATTTATTTTAGAAGGTTTTGATATTTTATTATTCACTTTGTTTTGCTGCCATATGATTCTGTTCTGAAAAATAAACAAATAATCTTGTTTTATTAAATAATAAATCAGATACATTTTGGAATCTTTTGGTTTAATTGGATATATTTACATTTTAAAAAATGTCGACATTCCCATCGTTCGACCGCATTCATCAAATGATGAATGAAAACTAAAAGAAACTTTACAAAAAAAAAAAAAACAACAACAAAACAAACATCGCATAACATAAAATTAGAAAACGACGATAAAATTGCAAATGGCAAATTTTAAATGAAAATTTAATTCATTTTTTGTGGAAAAGCGTAGCAGCATGAGAAAATTTTTCGATCAACAATTTCCACCGATTAGCGCTTGAATTTATGCAATGCACAAATATACATAAAAATTTGTGCTTACCATCTCAACAAAAATTAGAAAAAATACAAGTACAAGAAAACAATCAACACCATAATAAAATGGTATATCATACGAAACTCCGTATACGAAAGTCCATGTCGCAAAAATTAGATTTTGAAAAGTAATCGTGCTCGTGGTAATGGATACCTATTAAATTGTTTAGTTTTACTGTTCATGTTATTGAATATCAATAAGTTGTTGTTTAAATTTTTTATTATTATAAATAATATTAGTCTTAATTTAAAATCAATGAAGATTTAGGAATCTTTTTCAACCAATCAACCAAAAAAAAAAGCTGCGACCCTTTTACAGTATGTGTTTAAACTAAATTTCCTGAATCAAAGTAGTCTGAAATTCTTTGTTCAATACCATAACAAATAACAAAACAAGAATAACATAAAAAAACAAATTATATTAGTGTTCGTAAAAATATTTTTTTGTTTTTATTTTACGCTATACAACGAATACTGCATCAAAGAGCAAGCACCTCTTTAAATTTTTGTATAGTTGGTATTTCAAAACAGGCATTTTTTAGTCTATGCTAATGACGTTTTAAAAAATTTGCAATAAAATATTCAGAATAATTGAATTTTAGAATAAATAAACATTGCATTTTAGTTGCTCATTCTGGTTTTCTTTTAATAATATTTTATGGTGCCCACACTCCCGATATTCGATAGTTAGTTACATTATAGTGTTATATTAATTTTAAACAAAAAGCTCATCACACAAAAACTCTCATCAAGTACAAACTAAACAGAAAAATCTTTATATTACAGTTTCCTCTCGTTTATACGACTTATATATTTATTTATAAGCCATATAATAATTCTTCAGGATCACTTTGATAATTATTTTTTATTACCCAGGACATTAATTACCTTAACCCTTTATAGCACAGTATTGCATATGTGCAACGACCAGTTTATATTTATACTATCCTATAATTATTATTTCCCCACAACTGAGAGTGTACGTATAACTTTATATTACTTGTTTCTTTTATATTCCCATTGTTGAGTATTTTAATTAAAACTATATTTTACGCGGGAAACTGAAATCTAAATGTCAGTCGTGTCATAAGTGTGTAGTGTAAATTTGGGTTTACTAGTTGGTCGACTTTCTTAATAAATATATATTTTTTTAAATTAAAAAAATATTTTTTTTTAGTTAAGTAATAATTAACACATTTTAAGTGTAAAGTTTGTTTATTGTGTTTAAGAATAATTAGAACGTCATTAAAATATCGCTGGTATTATGGTTTATATTCGTACATGCAAATATGCAATATCGTCTTTTTAGCTAAAAAATAATGGATATGCAATATCGAACCTTTCCCTTGCAAAATTGGATAAACCTAAATAATGTTTTTCAGATTCTCGGCTTAGTTTTATTGAAAATGTCACGAAACTACCTTACAGAAAAGGAAATTATGAAAATTGTGGAAGCTTGGACGGATAGCGAGGATAATATTGATGACGATGGAAATGAAAATGGTTTTGAAATTAATGTTAATAAAATATCGGAAGGGATGAGAGCCGAAATTGAGGAAGAAGAACGGTCTATTTCAATTCTTAACGTATTAGATGGAGAAATGGAAGAACAAAATGATAATATATGCAACATTGAGAACCTCCCAATAGAATTCGTTGAGGAACTACCAGTTATTTAAAAATTCAAAACTAAAATTTAAAAATTCATAACTAATTTGGAAGAAAAGGCTAATTTCGATGAAAAGAGAATTGAATTCACGGGTTTAGAAGATCTTTTGGACGAAATTAAAAATTTAAACAGTCTGTACAGTTATTTTCATTATTTGTTCAACCAAGATTTAATGAAAAAAATTATCTATGAAACAAACTCATTCCAAAACTCATTCGGAAAATATCACCAGAGAAATATTTAACGGTAGATGAACAGTTATGTGCAACCAAAATTAGGTACTATTTGAAACAATGTATCCCATCGAAGCCACATAAATGGGGGTTTAAATTTTTTTATTATCAGTAATATCAGGATATTGTCATAATTTCGAACTGTATACTGGACAACAAAATGATGATAAAAATCGGTTACTTTCAGAACCAAATCTAGGTGCATGCCGTAACGTTGTTATTCGAATGCTTTGGCATGTTGAGAACCATCGAAACTATCAAGTTGTATTTGATAATTATGTTTCGACAATTCTACTAGTTGTAGAATTGTCTAATCGAGGCTTTCTTTGCTTAGGAACTGTTCGAAAAAAGCGCAAACCAAACTGTAAATTACCAAGTGATAAGGAGATGAACAAAACAACTTGTGGAACATCATTTGAGTAAGTCACAACACTCGATAGGGTGGAAATAGTTGTGGTATCGTATAAAGATATAAGAAATTGTTAATTTGATATCAAATTTTTGTGGGAGAAAATCTCGTACATACAGTTGACAAATTAGTTGGAAAGGAGGGTATGACAAGCACTTCATGTCCAAAAAATGTAAAAGTTTACAACCAATTTATGGGTTGTGTTGATTGTCTAAATTTAATTGTTTTAGCATGTCAACGCGTGGCTGTTATACAAATTAAATGAGACTACTATTCAACCAATGACAAACTTTAATCGATTGTTGAATTAAGAACGGAAATTGGGGAAGCCATGTGTAGGTCAGGTTTGACAAATAGATCGAGTGGACGCCTTCTTCAGAACTAAATGTGCTCGTAGAAGCCAAGCGAAGAAACCTTACGCAGCACCCTTACCAGTAAAAGATGTACGAACGGATTATCTAAATCATTGGCCAGAGTGAATAATGAAGCGACTGCAATGTAAGCTCCCTAATTGTGGTGGTTATACCTTTATTAAATGCACCAAATGTGGTATAGCACTGTATTTAAATAAAGATCGTAATTGCTTTATTTCATTTCACCAATAATTATAGGTTTAAAAAATTGTGATATTAATTTTTTGTTTAATTTATTTAATTTTAATTTAATTTGTAATTGATTATTTAATTTTAATATTTTCTTTATGAATAATATACAAAGAAAATAAATAAGAATTTTATTATATAAACTAAAATTATTTTTATTCTAATTGAACGATCTTGCATATATGCAATGACAAGAAAATTTAAATTCCTGAAAAAAATTTGAAAACTAACAGCATTTTCTTTGAAACTTTCGGAATCAATTTCAAATTTACCAATTGAAAAATATTTATTCTAGTAAAAAAAAGTATGTGCTATATGAAGGGTTCCAATTCATAAATTTTATTGAAACTGAAGAATGTAATATATCAAAATATTGAAATATAATTTTTTTTACAAGAATATTGTTGTTGCAAATAGCTGAAAAAATCGAACAATATTAATTTGTTTGCCTAGAATTTTTTATACCCCGAACAGATTCAATTTGCACTAAAAATGGAATAAAATGCCTTAGTTTGCTATTGTAGCAAAGAACAGACGAAATATTGATAATCTATAAATAAGAGTATAATTTAAGCTTTTCGGGATTAGCACTGTAACTTTATACAGAATTTGTGCAAACAAATTTACTGCTGAAATGGTTTCGGGGATAAAATATTATTTTAATTTACAATGATTTCCACGCGAAAAATTCGATATAATGTAAACAGGGCAAAAAGCAGATTTTAAAATGAAAATTTTCTCCCATTAAATACGCATGAGTAGTTTGAACAGCATCAAAAACATCGACACAACATTTCCTATTTTCCTATTTCCAGTGCTATTTTATCTGTGCGATATCCAGCACAGTGTAACATTCATTGTAATCAATATATTTTTATTCGTATCGATATAAATCTACAGAAGGACGAACAAAAAAAAACAACAAAAAAATCATTATTTTCTGGGTTTAGTTCATTGATTAACCCAAAACCTACATTTCTTGTATGTTTTCGGGCGATTTAATCGACGTTTTGACAAATTCGGATGTACTTTGGCATATTTAAAATTGTTTTGGGATGAGAAGGTCTCGTTTTAAAATAGACACAATTAAGATATTTTGTCGGTTACTTAAGAGATCAAAAAATATATTTTTTTGAAGGGAGAATTAATGTTAAATTTTAATTTGCGCAAGTTAATATTTTATTATATTATGATGAATGAATGGTCTAATGACATGATATAAATATTTGATTAATCAAAGACAACAATAATAAATTTGGTTTATGTACATCGTTTATAAATCCATTTAAGTTGAATGAATTAATTAATTTTCCGTCAACTTAATTAATTCGATATCTACATCAAACCATACATATTAATATACATTAATAATTATTTTAAAATTTTGATTTCTTCATTGAAAACCTTATCGCGTTTTACTACTTAAAAAAATAGTTGTCCACAGCTCACTGTCAATGTAGTAAACCACACGTCAATTTAATATTTTAACGGCATTGTACACAGCCACTGTGTGTGATAATCATAAAATTTCAATTAAATAATAATTGCTGTTTAATCGAAACGATGTCAATAGTAATATATTTATTAACGAACATACACAGAGTCACAGACAACGATAATTTGATATTATGTAGTCGGAATGTTTTATTTTTATTAGTTTTCATAAGCGACACTAAAATAAAAAAAATTATGTATCCAAATAAATTGATGAGATCATAATAATAATTGTTCGTTGTTGTATGTATCGTTTCTAATTTAATTATTAATTTATAAGTTCATGAAATTTATATTACTTGTAATAACGAAATTACTCGGCAACGCCAAAATGAAAATAATAAAATTTGCTTGAATAATGTAAAATGCTGTATTCGCTTGAAATTGCTGTAATAAAGACATAATTGGAAAAAATGGAATAACATTTTTTTGGTTATCTGTCGGTGGTATGTTTCTCTAAAATACGCATAACATTTCAATTATTCAAAACTATAAGTCAGAATTGTTTTATATTAGAAATACCGATAAAACCGCCTCTAAATAAACAGGCAGACGCCATCAGAACAAAAACGGATGAACTGCCGATAAATACCAGAGAACCCACCGCATCAGGTCGACCTTATATGTCAACATATAACAAATATATAAGCTCCAACAAATGTTACAAGAAAATGTTTGACTTGGTTGCTGTTACGAAAAATGGATTCGAACCTTTAAGTTTATATGTATGTACCACTGTCAATTTAAACAGTCTTAATGTTACTTTAGGAATTCCTAGATATTCCAGCGCAAACATTTTACATTATCAATTTATCAAATTATTTATTTTCTTACATTAATTTTGTAATTTTGTAACTTCGGCTTGTATGGGTTTTCACAAAGCTTTTTTTTTCACAAAAAAAAAGTTAATCATTTGGGCTATTAGAAACATAAATTAATTTTTCCAATCCCATTGAATAATTCGATCAAAACCTATTAGTTTATTATTTAGAAATGACATTCATTACTCACGGCACAGCAGTAATATGCAAAAATACTCATATACAGAAATCATGAGTTTTTAATATAAAAAACAGTTTTTAATGTTTGATAAGTAGGCTATGAATTTTTTTTATTGAAAATTGACATTTAGTGTTAATTTTTAGTTTTAATTTTTGTTACATATATTTAATTGAACTATTTACATGTTCGGAGTTGTTGTTGTTCATTACCCAAAAACCTGAAATTATTCAATAGTATTGGAAAAAGTATAGTATTTAACTTGCGAGTAATAGTTAATACTCCCTCAGAATGAAATACTCAACTCGCTACGCTCGTTTCGCATCATCATCCCTCAGGAGTAATAACATTTATTACTCGCTCATCAAATAATGTACTATAATTCAATAGCCTGGTAAAGCGGCAGATTATCGGCAGTTCACTTGGGTTTATCTATTAGGCTGGATAATTGCACCACTGCGGCCCATGCAGCCTTTAGGTGCAAACCTTTTGAGGTCTACGTAATTGTCTAACCATAACCATCTTAGGTTAACGTGGCTAGTTGTTCAAGCGGTGGAATACTCTGGTGTTCCAGACAGGAAGAGAAGTGCAACATTTTGTTGCTTAAAATTAAAAAAATCGTGGAAAAAATCTGATCTTCTGGTTAAAGAGAACTTGGTAACTGTTTTCATCGTTGCTTTTGGGGCCATACTTCTAGTGCATTTTCATTTGTTTGAATTTCTTCTTTCTGAATTGATCAACAACTGTTACATTTGCAAGAACCATCCACTATTAAAATATTTGATCAATGACTGAACAGTTCGAATAAAATCTGCCTTGGTCACCTACAAATTCCCCCGCAAGAGGAGTGAATCTATGCAATATTGTGTAAGACCGTAATTTGTATAATGTATGTCATGCAAAGAAGAGCTATGACGGGATGGTTTTGTGCTTTTTGAGCTAGCAGTTACGTAAAAAACGCCCATTGCTGAGTTGTTGTACACTATATAAAGAGTTCTACCATTCAATCATTTCCCTCTACAAATTCGTTTGGCGGTTCTCCTGTCAAGAACTGCTTTGTTGTTGTGTGCGATTGTAAAACATATTTTCGCTTTTTTATAGGCTATATGCTGTTGCTCAATAGCAAGACGAAACTCCTTATCAAACCAATCATTTTTGGGTTTAATTTTCGCCTTGAGTCACTTGGGTGGCACTAACAACTGACGTTTTCAATACTTCCCATGGCTGCAAGATGTTATTGCTAGAAAAATTTTGATATTGTAATTTCTCATCTTTGTTTAACTAACGTTCATAGTTCAAACGTAAGGTTTATTTTCCTGAGATCTCTAATAAAACTGCAATGGCAGCTTTGCAGTGACCAATTGATGATCACTGAATTGATCAATTTGGCAGCTTTAAGAAAAGGCGTTTTCTTAAGGTTTTTATAGGAATCCAACATCAAGATTGACGAACATTTTAAAGCATTCTTCGGAAGTTATGTTTTTGTAGTGCTGATATTTACAATAATTGCTGTCAGCCCAGCGATCCTACCATTTAGTCATATCCTACGATAACCAAAAGATAGTGTGGTTGAGTTTTAAGGACAACTACCGAAGCCTACTTTAAGAAACTATAAATTCTAAATAACTCGAAGATCAACTAAACGAGAAACGGAACTATTTTTTGCGGAAAACGTACGAAATTGAATTATTTAAAATAGTAAATAATATTGACCTTGATCATTTTCAAAGTAATAAATTAACCTTGTAGCACATATTTTTATTTAATGTTTGCAAAAAAATACTTGGCAAGGTCATTTAAATCATAAGCACTTACTGTTCGCTTTCAGTTTATTTACTGATAAATAAAAACAATGCATTATGCATTACACAGCGTTTTCACAATTGCAATCGTTTAGTTTACGACGATATTTATTTTTTATAACCAAAAGATTTTGTAGATTGGCTACTGCCAATAAGTTAAAATTTTATAGTTAAATAATTATTATATTTTATTATGTATGGTGGTTTCAACGCATATGTTCGTAATTTTCCGTGTGAATTGCTCTTAACATAATGCTAGATTTTCTTGTGCATGTGTAATTATAGGAAATGTGTCTACAATTTTGTATACTTAATTGGACTACCTTAAACAGATAATAACAAAAACTAATTTTAAACTACTTAAACTACTTTAAAAATGTTTTTTCAGTAAAATTTAAAGCAAGATAAAATTAGATTCGAAGGAGCGCGAGGGAAACAAAATATTTTATCAATAAAATTTACTCCAGAAATATTATATGCATTTAGTAGTGTACTGCTGTAATACTGCTGTAAAATATATAAATTGGAGTATATTTTATAATAAATATTTAAATTAAAAAACTTTCAATTATGTGATAATATTTTTTATTATTTTAAAATGACCGGTTTCGGAAAAGTTCTTCCTTTGTCAAATTTTTATTAACTACTGAAAAAATTGTCATAATTTGTGTCTTTTATATAATATTATATCATACATTTTGTTTGTTTTAGTATTGATTTTATCATTAAGAAGTAGAGGATTGTAACGGTTTTTATAGATTTCAAAATCTTCCATTCTGTCCATTTTATTGCTTTTTGAGAGTTTATGTAATATTTGTAAATAGTGGTTAATATCTGTGAAGTTATGTTTCTCATTAATTAAATGCTGTGCATAGTTGGATTTTATAATTAGCATCATTTAACACATTTACAAAAAAATTTGAGTTGTGATGAGCAATATTTTTCGCACACCCACATAAATTTGTGAGGTTATCTTAAATTATGGCGGCTCATTGTAAATGTGATTTTGAATTGTACGGGCTTCGAAGAAAAAAAATTAACTAAAAATTATTAATAAGGTTTTTTAATCAGTGATTTAGTGCCAGTGATTTTTAATTAGTATAATAATACTAATTAATAGTATTATTATACTAATAGTATTATAATAGGCCGTGATTTTTTAATTTAATACCAAAAAACTTTTTAAAAAAAAGTTATATAGTTTTATGAAAATAGACGTGAACGGTAAACTTATTTAAACAATGATTTGACAGTCATTAAAATTAAATAATTTATTGAAACGTACGAGTAAATTTGATTTTTGACAATTACAGGAAATAAAATTATCACTCTAGAAAATATTTCAATCGACAACAGTTCACCATTTTATTTAGAAGAAAATACAATGTTGTCCAGACTATTCATCGTTCAACGATATAAATGAAGACGAGATACATTTCAGTACAAATGCGAACATATCAACGGTCGATTCGATTAACCCATCGACTACATCAACACCAATTAAAGATAGGAATAATATACAAAAACAAATTAATGAACACGAATCAAGAAGTGGTATAATCTTCTTATAATATTTATTAAAATTATGAGGGATCAATTTTTTATATATTTCAGAGATAATAATAATTGAAGCTGTTAGATCCCGGCCAGCGCTGTGGAACATTCGAGATCACAATTATAAAAATAAAAAGATTCGTGCGAAACTATGGGAAGAGGTAACGCTAGATTCATGTAAGTAACTTAGAAATACAAAAATGCTTCGGTACTGAACATACCCTTCCTTTTTTCAGTAATGTAGATAGCGAAATAACAGCAAGAAAAATATTAGAAATTCGCAAGTGAGACTCCATAAAAGCTGCTTATATACGATCAAAAAAAATATTGCTAGTGGGTCTGCTGGAGGCCACAAAGATTATAAATTTAAAAAACTCCTCACATTTCTAGACGATACCGCCGAGCCTTGAAGGTATTTAAATTACATTGCTTAAGAGACCCATTTACAGTTAATTTTCTATTAATATAAGTTTAATTACTATGTATTTCTTCCTTCTTAGCTCTATCGAGGTGAGTGGCAGTTACGAGTGTGATGATAGTGAATCATCAATGGAGACATCAGTACAACATTTGGTCGGTCCAAAAAGAGTAATAAAAACACATTAAATATTTTTGACAAATATACATAATACATTTACAATTTTTAACTAAAAATTATCCAGGAGGAAAACTTTCTGCTGAAAAAGAAATTCATCAACGCAATAATCATTATTTTGACCATCAATTCATCATGATTTTCACCATCGGTTTGAATTTAAATTGGTTTAGTGTTCTATCAAAAAAATATAAATAAAATTAAAACAAAATATGGTGGTCCTTTTGATAAATTGATATGCATTTATAAAAAAATGTATAATATATAGCTGGGGAAACTAGTTTTTTGGTCTGTTAAACTATCAAAGATTTTTTATTGTTGAATATATTCATAAACTTCTTAAAGTCCATATTTTAACCTTACAAAAATATAAATAATTGTATGGACGATTAAAGGTTAATAAAAAAAATATAAAAGTATTAAAAAAAAACTTTTGATATAGAAGTGTTAGTTCTTAATAAAACACTGACTTGGGGTAGCTATTTAGTAGGTAATTAGGTTAAAAGGGTTTTTAGTAAAAGGGTGTTTGGAATGGCTAGTTTTTTGTATACAATTGTGGGATTTATGCATAGCCAATTTAAGAAGCGAATATTAGTCTTTTCGTTTGCCTCAGTTTATTTATGGTTATAGTTTTGTTTGGCATGCTTCAATTAAATATGGATATTCTCCAAAGATGTTTCAATGATTGTACCAGGTTTATTTTTAGTATTACGAATTTTTTTCCTTATTCGAGTGTTGTTAGATTATCTGTATTTTATGAACTTCCTGTTAGTCTATTTTCAAATTGCTTAAAACTAAGCAACCTTTCTATTTGTTAAGGAAATTGTTGTTTGGTAGATTTCATTCCTCTAACTGGCCTATTCTGCCCCCCAAAAATATTTGTAGGTCGCTAAATACATCGTTCTTTTCTAGTGGCATTTCTCTTTAGAATTCAATTCCACTAGTCATAAAAAGGTTAGGATCAGCCAAATCTTTTAAAGAATAATTTTATAGTGGCGTCGGGCTGATTAATTGGAAATATACGTAGCTTTTTATTTTTTTGTTGTTAATTATTATTATTTCACCCATTGTTGTATATTCCATCATAAATGAGCACATGCTCAAGATGGAGTGGGTTACTTGGGTGAATTTGCTTTAAAAGAATTTAAGAGTGGTTTATGCCTAATGGAAGCCAATTTTTAGATTATTTGTTTTATTTTATTTTTAAATTTGGTTAATTGCTTCCATATGTGCTTTTCCTCTTAATACCAAATTATTTATAAACTTTTTGTTATTATTTATTATTATTACAACTGACGTATTATATAAGTCATCTAGCAACTTTTCTGTCTTAATTAATTCACATTTTTTGGGATAAAGCCCAATGGCTAGTCCCAAAAATAAATATAAATATTTATTTAAATAAATATTTGCTATAATATAGTATTATTTTAGTTTGCAATCACTAGATCCATTGGTTTGGTTCGTTGTAGGCGTCGTATTGCCACCGGACACTCCAGCATACGACGTATTTCGATATTCTCATGTCGTTGAAGGTGTGAATCATGTTTGGCAGCATAAAGAGCAATTACTTCATTGATGTCTTCCATCTTTAAGTCACGGTGCAGGTCTTCATTTCGAATGTACCACAGGACATTTCGAATGTACTACGGGACATTTATAAGGTTCCGAAGTACTTTATTTTGGAACGTCTGAATTATTTTAACGTTCGTTTTCTTAGTATAGCCCCAAAGCTGTATTCCGTAAGTCCAAACAGGTTTCAGAGCAATTTATTATGTATAAATAGTTTAGAGTCTCTACTCAGAGGCCAATACATTTTCCTGCATTAGATATTCAATTTGTTCTTTTTCTTTTTGACTTTCCATTTTAATTTGGCATCTAACATCTGCTGTATTTGCATAAGAGACTTGTTTAGAGTTTATTACGATTGGTATACTGACATAGTTTGTTTTATTAGTAAAATTCACATGGACCGGATATTTTACACGGAAATGCCTGTCGTTTATGTGAGGTTTTAGGATTTCATAATACTGTTTGGGAAGATCTCGATGTAACTTGTACTCTAATCTTTTGTGCCAAACACGTTCTAATCTTTTTCGTTTCTAGAGTACGTTCTATAATATCTGTAATTCTATGAACTTGCTCTAGGGTCGAATGTTTTTATCTGGATGCAAACTGATAAGCAGGTATAAGATCATTACCCTCTATTATAGGGTTAAGTCTCTTCACTAGTAGTTTTTTAAATATCTTCGATATAGTAGGAAGTAGAGATATTGGTCTAAATGACTTTTTATCATTACTCTTTTTGTTTGGCTTTAAAATCATGATCACTTCTGCTACCTTCCACTGCCTCGGAAGGTATCTTAATCTAAATACAGCATTGATTATGTGCAGAAGTTTGTGTATTGCTTTGTCTGGCAGTTTTTTTATAATTTGCCCAGTTATTAAATCATACCCAGGAGCTTTTTTCGGATTTAAATTTTTTATTTCATGGAGAGTTACAGTTTGTATTTCAAGCTCATTTATTCTGTGCACAAAATTAACATTTTCATTCGTGCAGATTGTCTGGGTAGTGGTTAAAACGTTTCTTTAATGTGTCTCGCTAACAGATCCGGTTTTTTCTTACTAATACGAGCCCACGTACCGTTATCTATTATCGTTATGATTCTTTTAGATTTCCAATAGATTTTAGTTTTTTACATAAGTTATTAGCTCGCTTGCGTTAGCTGCAGTTTGATCTATTTGTCAGGACTTACGTGCTTTACGTTTCTTAGCCACCAGTTCTCTTACTTCAAGTGGATAATTTGTACGTCTAATATTGTTTGCAGGTTCGAGTGGAGTGCTCTGCCACGCTGCTTGCTGTATATTTTCAATTAGTCTGTCAATTTCCTCTTCAATGTGCATAGATCTACTAATAGGCACTTGCAGTTTGATATTTTCATTTAACAGTTAACGAAAAAGGTTCCAATTGGTATTCCTGTTGTAAAATCTTGGCGATATTTCTTTTTGAATAATAGTTTTGCTTAATAACATGATAAGAGAGTGATCTGATGTAAGCTCATCCTTATTTTCCTTTCGTATGTAGTTGTCAGATATTCCTTTTGTTACTTAGATTTCTATAAGATCAGGAGTTTTGTTTAAATATTTTGGCCAGTAAGTAGGTGCACGCACCACCATATTGAAAGACGCATTTTAAAGTTTTTGGCTGCTTTAAACAGTTCTCTGCCTTTTGGTGTTGTAATTCTGGAGCCCCAAAAAGTTGTGTTTGCATTGAAGTCACCGCCAATAATGAACCATCGTCCCAAAGAGTGAAAAAGTTCTTCGTATTCTTCTTTTTTTAAGTTATAGCGTGGTTGAAAGTATATAGCTAAGATACTTACATCTTCGTTTTTGGTTTGAATTGCGATTGTTATCATTTACATGGACTCATTTTCAACCTTCAGTTCTTCATGGTGTTTTATATTATCTTTAACGAAAATGGCAGATCCCCTTCTTACCCTATCTGCTGGATGAACAGCATGGTAGAAACTGTACCCACGTATTTTGAAATATGAAGAACTATTAAAATGGCTTTCAGAGATTAAACATATGTCAACTTTTTGCGTGTTTAGAAATATTTCTAGCTCGGACACCCCATTTACATATCCATATTACTATTCTCAGCATTTGTAAACTAATTTTTATTTTTATGCACATTGGAATACTGCGATGATAGAGTTTTCAATTGATCAAATATAAGTTTATATATTTCAGCTTGCTCGTCAAGTTTTTATTTAAAGCTTCTACGGTTTTGATTAAGTCTATTCGAACTTGGCCAGTTTTTTTTTTCTTATGCATATGATGCGTTATCCCGTAGATTGTATAATCCCATATTATTTGGTTGGTTTTTTGTAGCAAGGTTTCTTTGATTTTGCTCAGAATTTCTTGAACGGTTTCTAATTTTTTGCAAATTTTTAGATACTTCACAACCATGATTATTTGCGGCGTGTTATCTTTTATTATGCATATTGCTGTAGTATTTCTATCTAAAGTACACATGCTCGTAAGATGCTGACCAGCACATTTGACATATCTTTTATAATATTTCTGGCTATGATTATGACTGACATTTTTTGCATTGGACTAACTTTGAAGTTTTCTTGCGCATTGGCTTAATTCTAACTCTCATGTTTCGAATTGCCCGAATATTATATATGTTTTGGATGTTTTCTTTATTGCCAAACGTTAGCATAAAGAGCGGTAGTTCTCTTCTTACCAGTTCGCAGCTTTCTTTATTGCTTTCAGTTGTATCTTTTTTGATCATATTGACAGCATCCTGAATATCTAGACGTTTATGATATAACTCATCTATTATATCATTGCTTATACAGATATGGTGTAGCCCTCTAGCCATAACCTTAATTTGTTTATCTTCATAAGTATTCTACTGAAACGTGTCAGTGTTAAGCTTCATGTTAAGTGTACGATATGTTTCTGGGTCAGCTAATTTGAAATAGGATCCAATCAATAAACGGTTTATTTCTACTATATCGAGAGTTTACCTACAATCAACGGAAAAAAGCATCTAGGCAAAGGCGTAAAACATTTGTATTTAGATGTTCGATATCTAAAGATATTCACTATCCTGACATCGATTTATCAACGGTATACAAATTTGTTAATTCATTTTCTAGGTTATATTTTGGTATATCGAAATGTATGATGTCTATTTTCGAACACAGACCAACATTGTTATAAGTCTTTCTTAAAACTTGGTCCTATGGAAATACTTCTATCAATCAATCAATCGAAAAAATATTTCTTTGTTCGTTTATTTATTTGATTTTTATAATTTTTTTAATATCTTTATCGCTAAACACAGTTTTTCTTTACTCCCAACCCCTAAAAAGAGTATTTTTTAAATAAACATGTTAAGTGCCTACCTAATTATTTAGTATCGACACTTTACTGACGTACCTAAACAAATGGAGCACTATACAATAATCTATTTTAGGTTAAAAATTATTCCAGCACTAATTTAATATTTAGGGTACATATTTAATATTTAAGATAAAATATAACAACAACAAAAACTGTTTAAATCTGACAGTTGTCACGAAGTGATAAACTAAGGTTAAAAGTATTGTCGACCTATACTCACTAGAATGTATGTAGATGCCTAATAGTTATAAAATACTGAACAATATCTCAACACTTCTTCTAGATAAAAATAATAAAAAATACTTGAAAAATTAAAATACTCGTATAACGATAGATTTTGAAAAGGGTAGATTTTTCTTGAGAATAAAAATAAGAAACCAATCTTGTTTGTTTTAATGCTTACACTTGAATAGATAAATTAAGGAGTAACATAAAATTTTTCTTGTTCTTGGTTAGTTGGTTTTTGTTTTGTTTTGGGGTTTCTCAGGAAAGAAAATATAAAAGGTAAATATAACAAAACAATTATATTTTAAATTATAAATTTTAGGTGATTTTACGGTATAATATACCAAAAATTTTCCGGTGCTATTTATGCATTAATACAATTGTAATTAGGTATTGTGTTGTGGAAAATTTTTGACCTGCACCAAAACCAACACTATTGTATAATTACAATACATTTGTATAATACAAGCCATGAAGGCTGGCTAAACCACGAATATTATTAAATAATATAACTACTATTTATTTTATCTTTCGTATTCATTCATTTTTTTTTACGAATACATGTGTATAACGAAATTACAATGTATGTATATACAATTTCGTAGTTATTTTTTGTTGCGTAGGTAATGAAATATTTGTGTTGGATTTGCCTGCACCTTTATGTTAAAGTGTTACCTTAACAAAACTACATAGTGCTAACGCTTACAGTATAAATTAAAAGTTGATTTAATACTCGTATTTCCCTCATGGTGTGGAGTTTTTTCTTTACATATATTTGTCCACACAAAGCGAAAGGTTCAGTTACAAATTCATACAAAAAATTTAATGCATATCAACGGTAAAAATATTTTTTTACTATTATGAATCGTACAGATGCATGTAGCTTGTATCAAACAGTATTCGGCATCAATTAAATTTCTATTGCATGATTTATTTCTAAAGTATTTTTCATACAGCATAATATAAATACACATACTACTACCATGGTATGTTAGCCCATTGACGTGCTAGATGTCGCTTCTTGTATCGTTTTAAAATAAACAAAATATATTTATAAGTATAATCGCCTAAATATCTAATATTTATTCTAAATTTAACGATATTCTATCGACCTGACACCTGGAAAATCAATTGGTAAACTGTTTTTTTCTAATGGTGGTAGTACTATATGTATTTATATTATGCATACTGTTACTATTTCTATATAGCACTATTAACATTATGTTTGCATCTGGTTTAGTATTATCCCCAAATTGTCAAAGGACATATCTTCTCTATCTAGTTTAGGAATATTAAATTTGTTTGCGAATTTAACAGCATTTTTATGTTTTAACAGTGAATAAATTATTAGTAGTGACAACGTTTGTACATTATGATATACCAAAGCCTCCTAAATAACAAAGCCGCTATGATCGAAGAAATGTTTAACTATCGTAAAATGTATAATCCTTATATAAGGATTATACATATATGTGCAATTTTGGTAGAATCTAGTTATAAATGGAATAGAAAACTAAATTATGAAATATCGATGACGTATGATATTTCGATCATACACAAAGAGTTTGTTTTTTTAACCTCTGTTTTTTTCTTTTTTTTTATATTTTTATGTTTTTGTGCGTCATGGACTATAGTTGTGTTTGTAAATAAAGGTTTTTTTAGGGCCGTTATATTAAAACATTAATTAAAGATATATAAAAGGAATTTGATTGAATTTTTAATCATTCCTAATTTAACTGTTACTTTAAATGTCTGTGGGTTTAAAATTAAATTTTACGACCATTTTCATATTTGAAATACGTTTTAAAGACAACATTTTTTTTCATACGATTTGTATGAAAATTAGTGTTTTTTTCGTCTTTCTACCACCTCTATTTCAACACGGCTTCTCCACCTGACCTAAAGTATACCATTACAATATCTATTAATACAAATTTCAAAGTTGGCGTCATGTGAGGTCAATTTACAATAAATTTGACGTTAACAAATCATTTGAATTTTTTCTGTATAGGTAAACAGTATAAAATTCAAAAGGTAGCCATTTTGAAAACAAAATTCTTGCATTCCATCAACTTTGGCAAGATTGGTAGAAAATGATTTTATAAAGTCTGGTATGACTTTAATTGTTTGTGTCTCCACTAGTAACTGTTCGAAAATTAATAGTACAACTCGATTTTAATTGCAGGTGGAGACGATGTGTATGTTCGATTTTGATCATTGCGGCTTTGATATAAAGGGGCTTTGGATATACACATGCAAATAACATTCTGGCATAGAAAAGAAGCTGTAGTTTTAAAATGATCAATTGCTATATTTTTACACTGCCTATACTTCTTATAGGCAGTGTAAAAGACTTGTTATAATCACTGAACAATTTTAATGAACATTGATACCGCTTTTATAAACAAATTCTGAATAAAATTTGAGTAATATTTCTTCGACAAAACATGACGGGATTATCTAATCTTATTTAGTAATTTCCGAAAGTGTATACCAACTTAAAATTGAATTTTATTATTTAATACTAAAAAAATTACTAGAAAAGATAAGCAATATTTAATTCCGTCTTATTTTGCCGAAGAAATATTACTAAAATTTTCTTCAGAATTTACGTAGAGATTGAGAAAACTCTCGCGTAGAGTAGTGTATACACCCTGTAGAGCTCTACAGTAGCGCTCTACATACAGTCTACGCGAGAGTTCAACTGTCTAAAATACTTTACAGTGTATACGCTATTGTTTTTAGTTTTGTAGAGCTACATCTGCTCTACACTCTATCAAACATGTTTGATAGAGTTTTTACTCTACAATAGAGAACGTTGTATATGTTCACGTAATTTGAAACTTAATTTTTGTTTGATTCTCAAAAAGTCATTCCGCTTGTCATTCGCAATGAATATTGTTGGAATTGTGTGCATTTAAATTAAATTATTTAATAAAATCTAACCGCCATTTTATCGAGCAAAATAACATAAATAGAGAAAAAATAACATGGCAAATGTGATGCTAATTTGCTCTACCGGCCGCTCTACTGTAAAGACAAATATGTCTCTAGTGTATACAGTCTGTAAAGCACATGGTAGAGGTCCACTTAAAATTTCTCTACGGCTACTCTACAAAAAGCGGTAGGGACGTAAAGACGAGTCGTAGCGTACACAGTGCATGTAGAGACTCTACACTCTACTCTCTACCAACAAAACTCTATAGTGGACACTAGGGTTAAAAGACGAAACATGAGAGCACTTTCTATTTTTTTTTTTAAATCTAATTTGTATTAATTTTAAAGTTTTGTGTCAGATAAAGTATATAAATTAGATTTTCGGCAATTACATGACATTGGTCATAAAACGGTTAATTTAATTGAATTTGTAATGTTAATCAATTTTTTAATATCTAATTTTATATCATAATTTTTATAATTTAATATTTTTAATGATGTAATAAATTAATTAATTGTAAATTTACGGGAAAAACTGATCCAATTTATTACAGCATACGGCTTGTAGAAATTGTGTTATTATATTATTATATTATGGATTAATTATTTATAATTTTCAGGTGAAACACAATTTAATTTATTACAGTCTACGGCTTGGAGAAATTAGCCCATTAATAGATTTTGTTTTTAGGGATTTTTTTTTACAGTTGAATGGTGGCAGAAACCAGATTACAGATGACAGAAACCAGAATGCAGATCAGTTCAATATAATTATGATTGGCTAATGCTAACATTAGTTTGAATATTGGTTACCGGAAAACCGGACCAATTCTCTCATTACTGATATACCTTTCCTTTCCCTACACCACAAAAATAGAATAGAATTGTGTCGTAATGATTATGAGATGTCTGAGATGGGTCATTTCTATTATGCTTGGAAATATAGTTATAGAAATATAAATATATGAAAATCCCTCCTATCCTACAGTTTGTTAAACATAAAAAGGCTGGAGGAATATGACTTGCGTTAACCGGATTACTTGGTAAGAGCTTGGTCTCACAGTCGCATCAGTCAATCAATCTTTTCACGCCACACAATAAAATGAAAAGTATGAAAAGTAAAATCACGACTTGACTTTTTTATTATCGCCTATGACACAGTAGCGGTAGCTTCAAAATTTAAAAGTTTAGTTCCAAAAGTCTTCTGAGACACATAGCATGGCATTTTAAAATGTTACTTCCTTCTCAACAAAACTAACAACGGACAGAAATTCGTTTAAGACTTCGAAAACGGATTGTCCGATAAGGGAAATTTTCGCTTGATTTTTGTTTACACGTTTTCGTTTCTTACAGCTTTGAGGCTGTACTAAGAAAACTAATATTAAAATAATTAAAGTGTTACGTGGAATAGTGAACGCTGCTACATAAGATTTAAAACCTGAATGTAAAGAATTACCAATCATACGAGAAAACGTATACAGAGAACACAAAAATCGTGAGATTTGTGGTATTCTGAATAACAAAAGAGTACGACAACTATAAAGGAAGAAGCCGTTAGAATTGGGAAATCGAAAAGTTTAAGACGTCCAAAATCGTTTATAGGCTAACTAATGGGTTAAATCTCTGCTTGACTTGACTATAACATAGCTAGCCAAATTAAAACATTACAACTGATCTTAAACATTATATCAGTTACCGCTTGATTCGGTATTAAATTATACTAGAAGTTATATATATGTACAACCTTATAACTTTTCAAGTGACATTTAACTTGCTGCACTTTAAACTTTATTATTTCAAATTTAAATTTGAATAGAAATAAATTTTCCTCGGTATTTAGCATTTTCAGACGCATTTAGCCCCTAAATTTATTTTTGATTGGTTTTACCATTATAGTTTTGCTTACCTAAAATGTAGTAAAGGTAACATAATAAATTTTTTGTTTGATATTACGGCATTTTAATATGAAAACCACGTAGAGGAAAATTATAAATTAAATATTTAATTGAATAATATCTTCGCGGTACATCCTGGACAGCTATGGCAGCCAAACAGTCAGGATAGCTATGGAAACACGGTGAACTTCTGGCGTAGTAGGCACCTAGTTGACGAACGACAGCAGTATAATAAAATCCAGGAAACGTCTGTCTTAAGCGGCTTCTCGGTCTGCGTCTGCACCGAATCGGTCGGCAGTATTTAAAGTCAGGCCGTAGACTAAAAAGGCTATGAGAAGGACACCCTTAAAATAAACCAGCAATGAATAAAACACCAGGAAATAATACCCCAGGTGGCAGACCTGCACTGCAGGAAAATCCACCCTCTACGGAGGTTGACCTCATGGATTCTGGGGAGGGTCAATCATTGCAAAACAAGCATGACGCCATTGGCTCAGACAATTTCATGAGCGGAAGTACTAGTGACACCCCATTCAGAATGGGCAAGCTAATGATGAGATCTCCTATAAGGCCACGAAGTATCTCCGTGGAAAATTTAGCAAAAAGTAATGATCCTCGGCAGATGAGTTACAGTAGTTCTCAACAAATATCTGGGAGTGATTCAAATGATAAAATAATCCAAACATCACAAACTGAACTAAAGGAAGCACGAAATGAGATCCAAAAATTAAAACTGATGATAGAACAGAGTCAGCCACAAAAAAATAATTATACTATACCTGATTCGAGCGAAGAAGAAGACAAAGTAGCACAAGAAACAGCATGGCTACTTCCAAAATCCAAAAAAAGGAAGCGTTCGTCAGAAAAAGGTAATCAAGCAGGTACTGTATCAGACAAAACGGATAACCATCTAAATCCAAAAACAAAATCTCAGCCGGAAAAAAATAACACACTAGGAAAGCATACAACTTTTCATAAAACTAAAGAACCTAAAAAAAGCAAACAAAATCCTCCCCCCGTAATACTTAGCAATGTGATAAACTATTCAGTCATTAACAAGTCATTACAGGATAACAGCATCAATTTTCAAGCTAGAATGATGAACAACAATCAACTGAAAATAAATGTAGACACCGAGACAGATTATAGAAATCTAACAGAATATTTAAACGGTTCGCAGCAACAATGACATTCATATGAAAATAAGCAGACGCGACCGATAAGGGTTATAGTTAGAAATTTACACCAATCATGCAACCCAGAAGACATTAAAACTGAACTGTGCGAAAGGGGTTTTAAAATCCTTGATATCGTCAATAAAATTTAAAAGTCTAAGAAAGGGGATGAAGAAATGAGAATTCCTCTTCCATTATTCATGCTAACCTTCGATAACAAAGAAGATATAAGAAAAATTTACGAAGTAAAACATATGGGAGTAAAGATCGAGGCGGTTAGAAGTAATCGTATAATTCCGCAATGCAAACGTTGTCAGTGATATGGCCACACTCAAAACGTCTGCCAACACGAACCTAGATGCATTAAATGTGCTGAGAATCATTTAAGAACGAAAGCGAATGAACTCCAAAAAAGAAGAAATAATCGAAATAAACCAATGAGTTTACAAAAGAGTCAACCAACAGAATCCTATAGTCATCAAGTCAGAGGTGGTATATCTTATGCACAGGTGGATGCGACAGGAAAGGTCAGCTCAGGACCAGTGTTGAACCCTACACATTCGAATAGTCTGACGGAAATGATGCAGAATGTTTCGAATGCCATAAGCAACCTTTCTGAAAGGCTACAAAGATTGGAGCAGGGCAATTCTGCCTTATTATTCTAATTATTTCTCCCAAATTGATGTACCAAGAAAAATTGAGAATTGCTACATGGAATGCCAACGGTATTAAAAATAAAAAACATGAACTTGAAGTCTTTTTAAAAATGCAAAATATCGATGTGTGTCTGATATCTGAGACCCACTCAACAAGACAATCTTACTTAAAAATTCAGGGTTACCAACTTTACGAAACAATTCATCCGGATAACCAAGCAAGAGGTGGAACCACTGTTATAATAAATAACTATATTAAACACCATGAATGCCAGCATTATCAATCACCTAAAACCCAGCTTACCGTAGTAGAAATTACATCTACTAAGCAACGCCTTCCGATAGGAGCGGTATATTTTCCACCTAGATACAACCTGAAGAAATCAAACTACTTAAATATCCTACAACAGTTCAATGGTAGATTTATATTAGGAGGTGATTTTAATGCAAAACATGTTGACTTTGGATCTAGGCTTACAACAACCAAAGGTAATGAACTAAAAAATGTAATAAATAAAATGGGATGTAACACTGGCAAGCCGAC